>CABEGB010000291.1:135283-628024 GCA_901521435.1 Crematogaster levior
ACTTTCATTTCAATACAACGTGTAAATGAAAAAGAAGCTTAAAATTTTTTCGTTGACAGTAATCTCCAGAGTTTGTTTCCTAAGCCGACCTAATCGAAAGTCGAAGGTTTACGTTTGCATAACGTTTAAATTTAACTGACAATGAGAGAAACGTGCAGCTCGTTCAGCGAATCGACTACGAGAAATGCACAAGCACGGAGCACGAACACGAATTATTTGCAAATGAATAATCGCTCGTGAGTCAACCGAAGGAACCAAGAGAGAAAGAGAGAGAGAGAAACAAACGCCTTGTGTCGCTGTAAATGATTCATGGATTCTGCGCGTTCGTTAAAGCCTTTCTGTAGACGCTCGTACAGCGTGCGGGAATGCCAGATTAGATACGTAAGCAGCGTTTATAGCGAATGGAATTAGAAGACTAACCGCGCTTATCGGGCCCGTACCTCGTTTCCGTTCGAGCTATCGCCGTTCAACTATCGCCGCGTTGGAGGCTGATTGCGCGATTCGAAAAGTATTTTTTTAATCGGTTATTGTGTGTGCACTCGAATCGCTCTGTTTGCGCGCCCGATGTTTCTCCCGCGCTGCACAAAGCGTGTGTTGTATGGGCGCCGTTATATCGGGGCGTAGTCGAAAGAGTTTCGGTCGTATTGAACAATGGCTTGGAATCGATAGCGCCGACTCGATCAATGATACTGCCAATATTCTTGGAAATTGCATTTTTGCATTGCATTTTTTGTGCGAGCATTTTTTTAAACGATCGCCTTTGAACTTAAATCAGTCGTGGAAGATATAAACATTCAAAGTAAATTACGTGTTATACTTTTATTACTTGTTGATTTTTGTAATTAGAGAAAACACTTTTTACATCCCAAATAACTTTAGGAAGATAAAGTTCCTTCTCGGAACACACACACACATTTACTTTGAAATTAATTGCGTCCGCGAGTACTGCAGATATTATCTGTTTTACGAAATTGCAAATGGAATGTATAGCACTGCGTCGGAAGCTGACCTCGCGCAACCTCTCAACTTCGGCTTCGTTTTTCCGGATATATTCCTTCGTTCAGTGGGTTAAGACGCTCGGTACCATAAACACTGGTGGTCGCAGTTGGACCCAAGCCCAACCCTCGAAAAGCTTTCTTGTAGCTGGATATGGTAGCATGTCGATTTTCACCGCGGAACGATTTGACAGGATGTTTGTTAAACACAAAATGACTCTCTCTCTCTCTCTCTCTTGCGCGCCCGCGCATGTCCTGATAAAACGATCGACCGGGTATCCGGAGCCATTAACATATTAATTCAATTATTCAGTTTAGAACGCTATATTACGCTGATCGATGTTTGTAAACCGTATTGCATTTCTAGCATGAAACGTTGCAAGCATACGCAAATAATTTAGCGGAATGGAGAACGATGAATTTCAACTCTCCACTGATCCGAGTTTTAGTGAGAAATAAAGCGATGTGATAATGCTCGATATACAATATGTTGCGAGAATACAGCAACTGGTGTAGAAAAATAGCTTCTTTTTTTATACAATTCAGAGTTTCATTACAAACATTATATAAATTAATTACGAAATTAAAATATGTTCTTTATAGTTGATATTGTGTGTTCCATTTTATTATTTATAATTAAATAATAATGTTATTGAGATACACAATTATGAATGTTTTTTTATGTAAACTTTATAATTATAAAATGTTATTTTGGGGTCAAATAAAACAATCAAACTTTTAAAAATTCACATTTTGTATGCTTTTGAGAAGGAAATCTACAGAATTATAAAAGATTTCGTTGAACGAGACTTGACAAGACTTATGTCGTCTGTATTTTCCTGTAACGCAAGTTTCCTTGTACCTCTATCATTATCTGCATACCGCAAACCAAGGTTAATAACAGCCACGTCGCCGATATTTGGTGCCCGTTTCCCTTATACGTTTACGCCGGTAGTTTCGACGATCCGCGTCTTACAGAGCGTAAGAAATGCGCTGACAATGACGTAATCTCGGTTACATAATACTACGGCAAACGTTCGCAGCGTGCGAGCGCAGTACCAACGTATTCGTGTCAACTATTATTCTTCGAACGACCCTCGGTGTAACGTCGTTGGCCACGCTGTACATTCGCGTCATCCTTGGAACTGGAATTTATGGGACGAGGTCGCGTGCATAGGTGCCCATCGTAGCGTTTAGGATTTCGTTCGACGTTGTGTCTACAACTTCGCGAAACGGTGACATTAGCGAAGAGCGGAGCGTATTGAAGACGCTCGTGTCTCTCGTCGTTGCCGTAAGTGATGACGATTATTATTATTAACGGCTTTCAACGAGAAGGTCCTTAATCTCGAAATCCTATCGTACGCGCGCCGGATAACTCCGGTAAGTCGTGCTGAAAATTTACGCTATTTCCGACAAACACGGAGCGACACTTAACCGACGACGATGACGATGTCTCTAAGCTCTTGGAACAGTTCCTGAAACTTCTCGTGATCAGAAGACTCGTCCGTTCGATAATCCACGAAAGAGAAGATATATTACCGAATCGGAAGTTACATATGTGATTACTCTCAGTCATGTTTTTGTAGAAATGCTATGTTGTATAGTCATAAATGTGAACGAGATTTATACTTGATAATTCTCGTTTACGCTTCGATGCTTGAAACGCTCCATATATTTCCGGTTAATATTTTTGTCGATTGTAGTATTTTAATGGCATTTGCAAAGTCATTATTAATATGTTATCGCCCGAAGGAGATCGAAGAATGTTCTTCGGAACGTACATCTCGTATCTTTCCACGCGTGATAGAGAACTCACACGTGTAAGGAAAGTCAGTATTGTAGGAGCGACCCTTGTGTTTGCGAATATTTGAGCGCTATAACTTTGACAAAGCCGTCGATTTAGGGAGAAACCCTCTTCTTCATCTTCCCGATACAAAAATAGAACGATGGACTAAGAATTTTTCCGAACATGCATGTATAGGAAGGATCATGACGAAAGTAAGGAATCTTCGATACACATTCCTCAAGGATGCATGACGGATTATAATCAATAAATCCTAACGTGACAATTTCTATGCGTTACTGGCAAAAAATTTTCTCCAGTATGAGCAATTCATATTATGTAATATATAACTACCATTCTATATTATTCTCCATTTTGATTATTTTTTTATTTTTCTTGTTGCTAATTTTATTCGTTATTTTTACGAAATATATAAATGCTATATGAGAAATAATTTTAATATTATACGTTCATCAAATTAATATTATTTGTTAGATACATATTTTATAAATAAAATTTTGATAACAATTATAAATTTTTATCTATGTTAAATTAATATTTAATTAATGCACTGAAATATTTTCTCAAAGACTGTATTATAAGTAATTTGTCGTATAATGTTGTACAATTTTTTAATGGACATTCAACCAAATTCTATAAAACGACTTATAATTAGTACTAGAAACGATATTATAAAAGCAAAGCAAATTTTTATTTTTAACATTTTTATTTTATATGTAAGATCCAATATTTAATTGCGTCTTTATGTTACTCCATAAGAGTGTATTTCCCAAGACTTCTTCCAGTGGTCCATTAAAGCTCAAGGAAGCGAATTGATGAAATCATGAAACGCAAAACCGTGTTATCTGCCGTAGCGAATTACTACCTTCAATTGTATTGCACGTTCTATGAAGCTTATCTTAAGTAACAATTAAAAAAAATAGAAAATCAGACTAAGAGTAGACCGCACGAATGTACGATCAGTTAAGAAAAAATCCAGAGGGCACCGTTTAACCGAGATAAGTTTATACGTGTATCATTTATGGAAGGGATTCCAGAATTTTATAAAGACTCTAAAGATACAAAGATGTGGACTTTTTTTATTTTCTTCACATATATAATTATATATATATATATATATATATATATATATATAATTACGTACATATATATATATACAGTAAGTTTTCGACCTCAACTCAACTTTTCAACTTGTCCTTATAACTTGAAGCTTTTGTCAACATAAGACTAACTTTTCGAACAGAAATTATGTTCTAAAAGTTTTTAAAATTTATCCCACCGTATTGTAAAGATTATATCGGATAACCAAAATCAAATTAAGAGATTAGATTTAGACTTATTGATAATATTATTTGAAGAATAGTATTTGAAGAATAATATTAGACAGAACATGTTCTCTGATTTGTTGTCTTAAATATTATCATTAATTTTCTTAGAAAAAACACCCAACAGAAATGTATTTTTATTAATTCTTAGAAATAATACTCTTAGAAATAATTTGTGATAAAAATATTTGATACATACAATTTTATCAAATTCTTGTTTGATTAATAGAAAACAAGCAAGACGAATGATATACATAGGTATAACGTTATTTAAAGAAAATATAAATGTATTTTTTTTTCGCGTTAATACTGAAATATTGAAGCCGAAATAATATATTAGCGATATTTCTAAATTCGAGTCTTATCCCTCTTATTCGAGTCGTGGCACGCATTATACATATATATAATGTGTACCACAATACCACAGAAACCTTCGTCACACGAAACGTGCCCCGTTTCTCGACCAACAACACGCCCACGCCTACTCTACGATCCTTCATCTTTGTAAGCGAGGGTTAAGTTTAAGGGTAAAGCAAACAACCCTTGAAAGAAGCCGGTTTGATCGATGCGTGATCCTATAATACTTAACCATTTGTTTTCTGAAAAAATACAATTACGTTCGTGTGGCAATGTAAGCAAAAATAAAAGAGTTAATAATAAATCATAGAATGATTGCATAACAATTAAAAATATTCACAAAAGTATAAGCGGTTTGTTTTAAAAGTAATTTTGAAAAATTTCGAGTCTTACGTAACCAGATACGATGTTCTAATTTCTGTATGATTTTAGAAAATAGTATAGTGCTTTCGAAAATCATAATTTGAAACTAAAAATTGATGTTGAAAGATGAAAATTAATTCCCATGTTGGAGTTGCTGAAGTTCTTACGTCGTTTGCTCTTCCATATTCTTCTTGATCGTTGCTACAGATAGAGATTAGCAAGGGTAAAAGATGATAATTCATAGTCAAGAATCAATAAAAGAAAGTAAAAAAGCGTGTTTGACGTTCCGATCGATCGCATCGATTTTGCTATTCTCATTCGTTCCGTTTACATATCCAATTTGATAGAATCGGAACTTTTTGTGGATTCTTTTTTCAACATCACTTTCATTTGCTGACAGATGAAATATTCGGATGTTTTATCAGTTATTTCCGCCCTCTTTGGCATTTGTCTCGCTGACCCAGTCCGATTTTTGCTTCGCGAGCGCCGAAACTATTCTTATGTTCTCTCTCTTTATTCTCCGTTGTGCTCCGATATAGTATATACGTCGCAGTACAACCATCTCGGGGATAAGCAAATCCCGTTGCTCTTTTACGATCATATACAACGATACGCGTCACTGCCACGAAAGTGAATTAACTTTATATTAGGCTGTGGCGGAAGATTGTCGTTACTTTAAACCCTAACACGAGCGGTTAGAACCTGTGCCAAACTTTTTTTCGTTCACGAGAGAAGGAGAAGAGTACGGAAATTTCTCGGCGATATAAGATATCTCAGGGGATATCGTGCAATGGGAGGAAACGGGGGTCGGATCCTTTATCTCGCCGCAAAGACGACCGGTGAGTGGAAACTGAAAGGCCGGGATGTAGGAAGAGAAAAAGGAGCGCCCGGCACGAAATTTCACTTAGGCTCTTGTCGGGCGAGAGGGGTGGGGGTGAATTGCGAGGATGAGTCGCTGTGAGTATTCCAGGGTCGACATCGCGCTGGCGTACGTACCGCACCGCGTGTTTTTCCTCGTGTATATCTCAATGCCACGAGCGGCACCGAGCCGCGGCGAGGAAGGCGAAAAACAAGCCGGCAAGAAAGCGCGCTTTAATGGACGAAACGAGTTTCCAGCCACATGGAGCGCTATTGCTTCCGCCTTATTTTCCGCTTCTTTCGTCAACACCCCCTCTGCTACGACGTTCGCTCGTTGGTTTACGCTGGAACAACACTGATCACGTCGATCTATCCACTTCGAGCCACCATCTAACCATCGAGCTTCTGAAGTTTATGTGCTTCTACACTGCCAATGCAATCGGGAGAAAGACAGGCCGGAGGAAAAACACAAAAAACAAGATACTAACTTCATTTGGTTGCGAAATGAGTATTCCGCGAACGGTGATCGAACCGAGAGTGCAACGGGAAGCCACTGGATAATGGTATTCCGCGGAAATCGGAAGAGAAACCGCACGACTGCCGATCGAAAACACATCGAACGGAAGATTCCTATGTATCCTCGTGAATATTGATAACGCTGATATCGACTGTAATATATTATTCGGCGAGGGACGTGCGCGATAATATTTTACACGTGGCGACTTCATATTTTATGCAAAAGGCTGTAAAATACAAGCGGCCGCGAATAGTTTTTGATGATTTTCCTGCGGGCTGTGTTTTATGGGAGGCCACTCGCATTAGGATTTTCCGCGCACCTCAGACATTCTTTAAAACGAGGAGCCGCCACCACTTCTTACGGAACATTAAACGAGAATCCGCCTGCAACGGGGTTGTGGACGCAACGAAATGCGTTTCTACGTTGTACAATGAATTTTTGTGTAAAAAAACTTTTGTAGAAATTTTCAGTCTGTTTCTGTGAATTCTGTATTCTGTGAATATTGTTAGAAGTAAACGTTGTAGGATCATACTTTCCACCTTTGCCTTTGTGCGAGCGACTCGACTCCACTTTTGTTATAATATTCTCGACTTATTAAAATATCAAGCGAGATTTTCGGCATAACTCTTGCCATTGTTTTGTCTGTTATTAATAAATACAGATCGCGCGAACACGTTTCGAACATGAGATGTATTGTACATTTATTTATTGTTCCTAAATGTTCCAAATTGATTGATATAGTTAGTAACACCGAGTACACTTGAACGTAGCATGACTGTCAGTTATCAACACATTGCGAAAGAAACCAGCTTAATGATCAAATGATTCGACTGCATGAGTCATCCACTAGAGTAGGGGAAAGGTTTCATATAACTAAAATTAAAATTGAAAGTTCACGATCTTTCTAGCGACATTTAATCCTAAGTATATTTATAATGTTGCAACAATGATTAAATGCTGGTACGTATTTTTTAAGGATTTGTTTTGAACATATATCAGTTTATCTATTCTTTAAATAGATATGTATTCGATAATGTGAGACAATTGGAATGATTAATATTTAATTACAATATTAATGTTTCATTTTTTTATATATTAATTAATGTAAATACTATGGTTTTTATTGGCTGTATAATGAATATGATTAACAGATAATTATTGCTAATAATAATATATTCTTAAAAAATTCTGTCTTGAGAAATTCTTCTGTGAATCTAGCTGTAATTAAATACCATTTATCCCCTTTCTCGATCATATCCATGATTATATCAGAAGAGAAAAACATAAAAACCGAGATGTTAGAGAGAGATAGATCTTAAGAAACCTATTTCCTTTGAAAACATCCCTCTCGGGGTATAATGAACACTTAATTTAACAACAAAGATCTACTTCATGGTACAAAATTTTACAAGCATGTAAAAATGTATGTTACAATTTCTTCTGTTGTAATGTATTAAGACTAAACTAGTTGTAACTCGTCAAGCGTAGTTTCGCAAGTGCAGTATAAAGTGTAGCAACACGCTGCGCAAAATGAACGGACGGAAAGGGGGATAAAAAAATGGCGAACTAGATAAAGGGAATTTTTCTTCGTGCTCCGGAAGGAGTACACCGCTAACAGAGTTCGAAAGAGTTAAACTTTATCGCTACCGGAGAGGAAGTGAAGGAATGAAAGACGGAGGAGGAGAAGAGGGTGTCCCGAGGACGAAGATTCCTCCTGACTTTCGGAGCCAGCTCTCTTTGTTCCAATTATCGCGACTCTACCCCAGCCAAGCGAGCTTACCCACCAACGCGATTTGACCTTTTCCGCTTCCGGTTAACCGCACGCTATAGTCAGTTATTCTTCTCTCTAGCGACACAATTTCCACTGGTACTCAGGTGCCCTTGCTTCCATCCGTGGTTTCATAAAACGTTAACGTACATTTACAGTGTGTGAAAGCTACAATTCCCGACAAATTGCCTTTTACATCATGTCGCTGCATTCGCTTTGTTCGTTAAATATGTAGCGATCATAATAAAAAGCTCTTAATTAATTCATAATTATACTGTAATACAAACGAGATATATCTTACGCAAACGAAAGAGATCAAGCTTTTTAAGAGTGCAAAAAATGCAAGTAATGTCGTGCTTATCCTCTCCCTTCTTTTATATATTATACAATATTTATATATTAATTTTTCATATTATAAAACTCTTATTTATGAAATGGACACACATTTTGGTTATTTAAAATTTCGAGCAGTTCCTTTATATATTATATTGCATTAATTTTTCATACTACAAAATTTTTATTTAAAATTAATATTTTGGCTATTCGAACGACTACGTTACATAACAAACGATTACATAACAAACTGTTATGTAATAAACGTATGAATTTAATAATGATTTCTTTTGGTAGGTCTCTAATAGACGACAAATGACATTTACCTGTCTATGTTTTTGACGAATTATGTATGACGCTCTCTTCGACAAATTAAAGCATCATGCTGGTAATCGGAGCAATTATCTCGATATGAACGATTATTCGAGAAGGAAGAAAGAGCGATCGAATCGTTCGCTTCTATTCAGATCGGTTTACTCGTGTATGTCACTCAAAAAACATCTTTTGAAGGGTGATTTCAAGCGAGTGTTCCGGAGGTCAGAAAAGGGATCGGTAGTTTGAACCACACCATAGACAGCCAGTGGATTCGTTGGGGCGACGATGGGCGGAAGCGAGGACGACGAACGGAAGGCTGACGTAGTCGCGTTGAGCCAGATGGATCGACGATCGTTTGTCGTTCTTAATGCCGCGGGAGGGCTCAACGGCGGCATTGATATTCACCGACTGATGCCGGAAAAATTACTCGATTAGTTAGCATCCATCCCACTACGTCTTTGTTCCGCCACCTCCTATTCTCGAAGGTGCAGCGATTCGCTATCGTACTCTGATCACTTTTCCTCCTTGTTCAACTGTCGTTCGTCCGCTTTTCGACCTCTCACGCGAACTGTCAAGGCGCTCGGAATAAACTCGGAACCGCGTAATTCGCCCTCATTAATTAGGATTTTCACGGCGAGAAATTAGTCGAAAGCAGCTAAAACCAGCGGCGACGGAGAAGTGATTTGTTTCGCAACTTTCGCCATCGTCGTTCACGATCGAGAGCGAGTCGAACTTGTGCGAGTTAAATTTCTTTATTGTTCGAAACGGAATTATATTTAGCACAAGAGAGAAGAAATATTTCTTCCTCTTCTCATACGTGTTATTTTTGCTTTAGGAGAAAGCTAACTTTCTCAACGTTTTATCTCGATGTTTTCCTAAGGATTGGTGGAGGAAGGAAAGAGATGCTTGTAATCCAAACGGTCTCGCGACGACATGTAATTGCGCCACGAAGTCACCCAGCATAACCAGACGTTTGATACTGTGGTTGAATATCCACAGTATATTGTTATCGAAACAATGACAGAGAATGACGGCCGACAATGTACGAGCAGCGAATACCCGCAAGCGCATCTCGGAGCAGTTCTTGATAATGTAACAGACAGCTCTCGGAAGGCGGTTAGATATGGAGGGCGGTAAATGTGGCTTAGCAGCTCTTAATAATTCGAGCGCACTAGAGTGCCATGTAGTAGGCCCTTCCAACGTAGACCTACGCATGCAAGCACACACGTACACGCATATCTACTCATTTATGGCGGTCGCGCGAGCTTCGTGTCGGTGGCGGACGTATGAGGTCGGAAGTAGGATGGCAGTCGCTCGAAAAAGCACGTAAATTCACGCGATGGCTGCCGCGCCACTACAAGACTTTTATCGCGCAGAAACATTTACCGCGCGGTGCTTGGCATTTGCATGCAAACGCGATCGTGTCCCATCTTTCCGCCGTCCGCGTTTTCCCCGCGACGCGGGGGTCATTGCCGTCCTCAGTGCTGTCTCTCTCCCTTGATGTTGCTCTTAAGCTCCCAGCCACTCGGCTACCTCGTCTTCTAGCTTTTATCTAGTGATCTTCACCCGCGTGCGCAATCTCATTTCTTCTTCGTCGCTATAGCGTTGAGAAGGAAAAAAACGGTGCGCAAGCAGTGTGTCGATGAAGATCTATTAAACTCTTAGATTTTATCAGCATATCCAATCATGGAAATATGTTTTCTTCATTTATATTATGCAGATATATAGTTCTTCAAGTCATTAAATAGTAAGACTTTCCAAGCTCACATTGATATACATATATAGAGTTGTGTTACTTCACAATATATGTATAATTTTTATAATGAAATAATAAATAAGAAACTGATGGCGAATGAATAATACAATAGATGATTTTGAAATTGTACATTTATATATGCAAAGGACTTCTTAGAAAGTAATAAACCGGATCTGAGTTATAAGTTGTCATAGCATCATTTGTATGTTTCTAATGAACAGAATAAAATGAAAGAATACGTTTTGACACTTAACAAAAATATCAAGTATTCTTTTCATTTTTTAATATGTTTTTAATAATGTTTTACTTATTATTACATTTTAAACTGGTTTCATGTATCAGGCAAACTATATGTGGAAACAGAAAATATATCTAAATCAATCTCTTAAATTATCTTATTTATTGAAAAGAATGATTTAAATAATTGATTCAACAATAAATTTTATGTATTATCAAATCTTGAAAAGCTCACATTTTTCTCTCAATATGTAAGCATCCGGTATTGAAGGAATTAGTGTAAACCGATGAAAGTATATACATTCATCAACTCTCGGTCCAAACTCTTTTTAATGAAATATTGATCCGGAATGATTGCGCGCTCTGTTCTCCTTCCGCCGGTGAGTACCCGCGGAATGCCCATGCGTCACCCTCGCTGGCGATGAGGGAGAGCGTTAAGAATAATGGAAGTACGCGCCATTACCATTGCGGAAACGAGGATTCCTCGATTCGCTGAATCCCTAAGAATGAAGTTATAGATGCTTTTATTTATTCGCAACCCGCGCGAGTTCTCCACAGTTTGTCTTCCGTGAACTCGGATGAACGAATGGAACTTTATGAGTGAAAGAAACGAACAAGTTTAACAAATAGCAAAAATAATCTTACAAGGTTCTTAGGTTTAAAACAATAAATAAATACAGGGTAATGAATTAAGCTAGATGATAAATGGCATAACATATAATCATAAACCGAAATCTAAATGACAGACATTTCGATGTAATAAGATCGTTCTTTAGTGTCAAATAATAAATTACAAATAAATTTCTTCTGTACAATTAAACGCTAATTTAACAAAGAATCGATATGTAATTGACACAAGGGAGAGAATTTGACACAATCGTTAGATCATTAAAACATAGAACAGAAAATTTTAAAGCACTCGGTAAAATTACGACGAATTTGCAGATAAATTTGTATGTACTTATATATTATATACTTTATTGTAACGGATATTAAAATGACTAACAAAGACAGAAATTCGTTGTTATATCTACATATAATTCAAAATCGCGTCATTTACATATCACGTTTATATCGTCAGTTATTTTGTATTTGTCCATATATAGTGCTGTTACGAAATCTACTAAATCAGTAAATTCCAAATATAAATATTTTTCTTTCTTTTTTCCTCCTCCATATGTTGGTATGTCTTCGGCCTGTTTGAGTATGCATAGCGCCTCGGTCATTTGTAACACTGAGCTTTTCTGGTGCAGCATCTAAGCGGACTTCTCACGGTGGCGAATCTACTCCGCATCTCTCTTTCCCTCCCATTCGTGCCATAACCATTGCTGCCAGCCCCTTTTCTTTTGCGATAGGGCTGACGTCACACGAGAAAGCGACGTATCACCCGCCGGCAGTCATCCGCCGACTCGCAAAACCCTTCTGACACAATGTGACTCGCGACGTTAACCGGAGACACCGGACAGCAACGAGGAAGAAACTGAGGAAGGAAGCAGGGAGGAGAAAGAAAACTAAACGGACCATGAGGGTGGGATGGGAAAAAGGGAGGGAACTCGAGTTTGGATCCGTCCAGACCCCTTCGTCCCCTTGATCCGCTACGGAGGAAGAAGCCGACCTCCGTTCGCTCATCCACCGCATTTCGCTTCTCAGTCCTGCACATCCGGCAATCTCGTTGCATCAGGGGAAAACGTGTCCCGCGAAGATAATGAAGCTGGTGAGGGCGGAACTATACGTGACTTACTCGGCGGATAACTAGATAAATAGTTACCTCGCGTATCGTAGAATTTATGGCTTTGGTACTCGATTTCGCTCAGTAACGAATTTGCCGGTGGTTTAAGTTATCATCTAAAGGTGTTTATTTGTATTATTGTAGTATTAATATATAATAAGTGTGATAAATAACCATTTTTCATTTATCAAGAGTCGTTTTGTTAACAATAAAAATCACTGTTCTCGAGAAAACTCAATATTGCTAGGAAGATTTTTCAAATGTTCCTTTCAAGTTTCTTTAGTTTTCCAAACGCTTTATATAATTTTCTGTGTTGCACTACAATATCATATTCGTTTTGGTAAGGTTGTAGAGTGTATTTTGAGAGCAAATCATCGCAGGTGCAGAAAGCTACTAGCGATCGAAGGTCGTAGCGAACCTTGCAATAATCCTGTTGGACCCCTGGTGCCAGGGATTTGACTCCAGGCAAAGCAGTGATGGGAAGAGCTAAACAGGTTAATAATGAGCGTATATATACACACACACACACACACACACACATATATATATATATATATATATATATATATACATATAATGCAGAATGTATTTTTCATATTCTAAAATTTAAAAACAAAATATCATTATGAATGAATAAATATAAAATAATATATAATTAAATATTAAAATTAAAATACTTTTTTATCGCTTTATATTATACATTACATTATTATATGTCTTTGCATTATATAAGAACATAATCAAACATAATAATTGTTTAATAGGGAAAAAAATTATTACGAAAGTATCACAGCAGAAAATGAACCATTCGGTTTACGAAAGAATCAAAATATGTTTGTTTTTCTACTTCCTATTGATCTGTGATGAGAGAAGTGTCTCGGAAAAAGGGAAAAGGTTCTCACAAAGCCGAATCGATACCACGGGAAGGATTGTTCTGTAATAATGGGCCTCTGTGATAGCCCTTTTCCTGGCAATGCATCACATCGGCTGAAATGACTACACGTGTTTCAAGGAAAGACACGATTGGCCCTATCGAGAAGCCTAAAAATAGAAAAGGCATCGAACGTCATTCGAGTCTGTACAAGAATTTTCGAGATAAAATATATCTGTAATCGGTTTTATGACTTTCCACGAACAACAAGGAATTACAATTTTTCACCGCTTGTTTTACAAATCGCTGCGTACTCCGCTGTAGGAAAAAAGAACGGCTTTATTTTAGTGAAAAAGTATTCATCCATATTCTGTGTGCCGTCGTAAAAACTCCATATACACTATTGCCGAAAATATTTTTCTTGGTGGCGCGCCAAAAGATGTCTCTTTCACTCGTCGAATAATTTAAAAAATGTAAGTGCACGATGTTGCGGCGCATGAGGCTAGGTCGAGTGTATCTGGATTGCTAAATTGGTCGTTTATCGATTTTATAATTCAGCATCGATCGTCAACGACAAATATGGACCCACAAAACGAGACGAGAATGAGACTTGTCAATCCTTGACGCAATTCGCACATTGTCGGAAGATACTCTCGAATACAAAATTACAGTAGTCGTTCGAAGCCGTCGAAGGGACGCGTTTTTAGAGCGATATCGATTCTCCGTTATATCCTCGGAGAACTGCGTTCTCCGAAGCATTCAATTGATCCTGGTAGCACACATTTGTCGTTAGGAGAGCGCGCTGAGGGTCTCCACTTTCGAGAGGCTGTCACTTCCCGCGGTCGATATCTCGCTCCCTCCTACATGCGATGCTTCTTCTCCTACTACTACCTTTGAGATTCCCGCTCGCTCTTATGAGCTCCTGAAAAATGTTCCGCCGTTTCGTGTAAATCCATTTCATCCGTCCATTCATCTAACCCGCCGTGCCCCTCGCGCACGTATAAGCTCATAGAGCCGACGGGAATCGATGAACCGTGCGCGTGTTCATTCCTCCGCCTCCCCGAGTACTCAATTAATCCCGTCCCAGTACACGTACACCGTTCGTGTCACAAACACGCGACTCTCTACTTTCGAGAGGCTGTTGTCGTCTCCGACTCCTGTACCCTCCCGTCTTTAAGAGTGCTGACTCACGTATTATTACGAAAACTGCTCGTTAACTTCTTGCCAATAGGGTCGACGTGATTCAAATTAAGAACGCGTTATCCGCGCTTTACAACGAGAAGCGTGCGCGTTCGCTCGGGTACACGTACTTAGACACTTGATCGATACTTGCTAAACTATCGACTCACTCTCGCAGCTTCAGCATGGATAAGGGTACGGCTAAAGAAAAGCACGGATAATGGAAAGATATTCTTTATGAATTTTCATGATTGCATGTTACGGAAATGACGTTGACAGACGATTAATAATTGAAAATTATTATATTATTATAAAATTATTATATTTTATAAATTTTCATGTCAGTTTTACGTTCTCGTTTAACGTTAAAATTCATCTCCTTTCTACCGTGAATTTTAAAATATATTATTCGATTGCGAGCAAAGTAGGAATGTGAGTTGTTCTACTTGCGGAGAATGGAGTATAAAATTCAAGTAATTGCGCGTGAATATGAAGCGCATACTGGAGGAAATTACGCTCGATCTCTATTCATATCGACCTCCGTAAAATCCGCTACTCTTCCGGTCCGCTCTTACTTTTGTGTACGGCATGCACCGATAATCAAACGCATTTTGCTTGTGGAAAGAGAACGCCCGTAACTCCGACGAAGTTTGTCGAGACAACGTTGAAAGTGTGCCAAGTGCTGTAAGCGAATCATCCGACCGCGTATCCCCACGAGCTTTTAAAAGTGTACTTCGCCGCACTTCGAGCCCACACAGAGAGCTTCCGCTGCTCTGTGTAAGCTCATAAAGCCCGCCGAAGATCGATGAAGGGCGAATCCCACGTCCGAAGGGCCTCGACATGAGTGAAGTATGCCGCGAGCGAGAATCTAACTCGCGTTGAAATCTGCTCGGGGATTTACATTCGAGGCGTGAAACGTTTTTCAGCTTCGACGTCACCCGAACATCGGAGAAACATGAACTGACGGATGGCGGAGGCTCTTTATCTCAACGGAGGATGCGGTCTTTATCGGGTCGGGAAAGTACGTTAGCCGCTGGTATCCTGGTGAGATTAGAATGTCGGAATCGGTAAGTTTAGCTAGACGGCCGTTTGGTCGACGCAGATAAAGCGGAACGCGGCCGCACAAAGGCGCGTGCCGAGTCGACTTGGTGAGAGAATCTGGATTGCCAAGTTCGCGAAATTCGTTTGACTTTAAACCGATAATAGCGCAACGGCATACTCTCGGGTATTGCTGGCTGGATTGCCAGTCGAGTGTCGTTGTTGAACTAAATTGACCCTTTCTATCCGACCCTTTCTATTCTACCACGAAAGATAATGAAATTTGTTTTCAACAAACTTGTATTTTAAAAACTTAATATCGTGAGCGAGTTAGGTCGTATGACGAGTCAACTTCTGTGAATCACATCACAGAATCTTATACGACAATATATTTTTGAAACAAATAGTATGGTAAACGAAGAGATGCAAGTCACAATTTCATTTTATATGTGAAATTTTATTGATTGCGAGCAAAGGATAATCATGAAACATTTTTATCTAAATGGCGGTTACAATTTTTATATTGATAACGTTAATAAGAATTTTTGATATTTTTATATTGATAACGTTAATAAGAATTAAATATAAATTGTGTATATTTAATTTGAGATTATACATTTCTTTACAAAAGCATATCTTTGGTTGCATTTCTCTCCTCATAAAGTGATACTATGCTACTTCTAATTTCGCGCTTTCGCAAGCTCTTAGATTTTGCGACCGTCCCCGCTACGGAATCTCGTGAATTAAATACAAAGTTGATAAACCCGAAAGAATGTTTGGATTTTCTGGGTAGATGCTGTTACAGCTGAGATAGTGAAGGGAGGTCACGGGGAAAGTGCGGCAAAGCATTCCGATCCTTGAGTGCGCCTCCCTAGGATGCCGCTCTGCACTTATATGTGGTTGCTAGGTCCTACAATGTACACATATACACGATCTCGCAAATTCTTCCTCGTAGACGCGCGAGTGCGCAAATGTACGTTTACTCGCCACGTATATCAGATATACGCGCACGAGTGGCTCGAAACTGCTCTTACTTCGTATCTCAAAACGTTGCACGGAGCAATTAAAAGTGCATTCAGATATTTACCTGCATTGCACCTGTCTACAAGCGGCTTTTTATGATATTACATCAAATTATACTAATTTCTTCACTACAGAATAAAAAGATAGAGAATAAAAAGATGAAATTTTCTTTATATTATATTATTATTTTATATATATATTTTAATTATTATTTTATTATTATTTACCATAATTTTTTATTAATTTATATCGTTATAAGAATTCACGCATTATACAATCATATATTAAAAGTCTGAATTATAGTGAAGAAAAAGAAGAAATATGTTTAATGATGAAAATGTATTACATATTAAACGATCCTTCAAGATCAAATATTTCACTGAAACTGTACCTTTAAACTCGATCAATTATTTTAACTGAAGCATGTTTTTACGTATAATGTTTCCAACTCGTCATACAAAAGTGTAGAAAATTATGTCGGTACTCTTGCGAGATTAATCTGTTGATAATAAACTTGGCGCAAAAAGAGATCTTCTGACAATATAATTGCGTCGTTCGCAAAGTTGAGAATTCCCGCGCTCGACAAAAACGAGCAAAATGAGAATTGGAAGGACGCAGGGACGAAGAAGGACAGGTACGATAGCGCTTGTAAGAAGCTGTAACTGCGTGGCGGTAAAGTGACGGTGGATAGATGAAATGCCAGTCCGCCGTGTGGTAGTGACGCGAACCACGCTGCAGCAAAATGGATGTCGTACAGGTGACAGCTGAAAAAAGTATGATATATTAGCGACCATTAGGTAAGGAGGACCGCGGTTGCGCAACCCGGCCTTAGAATGCGCGGCTAATAACGCTCGACGTTAGTACCACTTCTTTCGGGAGGCCTCAAAGTGCCTACTAAGAATGATTCGAGTAGTAACTCACAAGTATTTGCAGAACTCGTAAAGAGTTGGTACAATCACGATTCAAAAAGAAATAGCGAGACAAACATCTCACGAAAAAACCTTGTAGAGAGAATAATTGCTTTTCTCAATTTGTTATTTAATCATTCATTATATTACTGCGTATTTTGTCGTTTAAAAAAATTTTAATATTCTTTTTGAGAATAAAAAAATAAAGTTTCCTCTATATTATATTATAATTTTATATATTTTATATTTTATAATTATAATTATGATTTTATTATTTATGATGATTTCATTAATTTATATTATAGTTATAAATATTCACGCAATGATCGTTCAATCATATTAGAACTCTGAATTGTAGTGAAGAAAAACTGTAGTTGAATAATATTATACATATATTTAAAAAAAAATTTGCATTGCAAAATATTTTTACGAATAATGATATATGGTAGCTATTTCATTTTATCGCAAAAAGTATTGGATGTTATTGGGCATAGCGATATTGAAAAAATTTTGTTGAATTACATCAAGAGAAAATATTACATGAACTAAATTGAAATTATTACATTAATTATTATTTAAAAGCATGAAAATTCTAAAGTAGTAATACAGTAAAGACATTTGCTGAATTTAGTCTGAAGATGAAAATCTATGTTCGTGTTTTCAATCGATGGAGATCTCGAACGGAAGAAAGGTCTACAATGTATCCGAGCGAGCGATTTTATCGCTCCGCTTCAATTTTCCCAGGAAATAGAATTAACGTCAGTCAAAGGACGAATATGCTCTCGTAATTTTGATTCACGCGAAGCCCGTTATCTTTTACATTGCAGCTTTCGGTGCTGGCACAGCTGACACTTTGATCGTGTAATTTTACGGACTAGCCGTGGAAAAGTGAAATATTAATATTAAAACACCCTGATAATAATGAAAAAAATGTATGATAATAAAAGAAAGAAAATTCCTCTACATCCATAATTCTCTAGCATAGATAAATACTTGTTTCTAAGAAATTTACGCACGTATATTATTACATTTTTATAACAAATTTCATGTAATTAATCCACTGTTACTTTTTGTCCAAACAGTAAGAATGAAAAATTTTAGATCTCGTGAAAGTCAGATCTTAACTAATTATATACGATGATGAATTCTTTCCTTCGCGACAAAAGCTCACATTTCATTAGATTTCGTCGGTTTTATTTATAGATGCGATTCCAGGGTGACTATGACGCAAATTATGTACCAAATCATACACCGAACGTGCGTCCAAGCCATTACCATTCGGCCGTCGTAGTTCGTGTGCCGCAGTATAACGAATCATCGGACCTGAGGCCTGCGAATGACGGAATGAATTATGCAGTCCGTCGACAGATTATGGTGAGTAGAGGATGTATGGTGACGTGCGACTTACATATTGGTCGTAGAGCGTATCGAACTAGGTATGCATGTAAAATTAAGCATTAGTCGTTGCGTATAACAGTGCAGAAATGCATGTTTGTACATATATTCTCACTTTGAAGCCAGTTTAATAGCAAATCCTAAATTATCTTACATCAGATTTGGTTGCTGGAAAAAATTAAGTGCAGCATAACTGTTTCTTAATTTAGAAAATCCTGCTCAAGTAATTTTTTCTTCTCGAAATTTGTGTTTCAATAACTTCATTTCATGGATAATCAAAAATATAATATACATACGTTCTTTTCTATGTTTTTTCCATTCTAAGTTTTCACAGTTTCAAATTTAAGACCATTCATTCTGTAACAAGTTTTATCATTTATAAAATATACATCAAAATCGAGTGATATCAAAGAGATTTCTATATTGTAATCGTGAAATCACAGAGCTCTTGCAAAACGATCTCGCATTGAATGTTCATGAGCTGAGTGCGTAGGTGACGACCATCAAATCTCAGGATCCGTTCTTAGGAAATAGTCTAACTCCTGCTTCCATCGTACTTCTTTTTAAAGGCCTGATTGTGAAACGTCGCGTCAGCGGCACGGATATTGTAGTAGGAACAGTAGTACCTCCATTGTCTACGAGAAGATACGCTATCTTTCTGATACCACCATTAATGCATGTAAGAGTGACAATCGATGCTGTCTTGTCCTGTAAACACTCATACGTAAATTTAGATTGTATGTACACTTTTTCCGTACATATTGGAGTGAAGTTCCGTTAGAGTGAGTGGCAGCTTTTATCATGCGACACGACAGTACCTCTGAACACTATCGTTCTAAGCAACTGAGATTACGTCCCTTTTTTTCCCTGATCGGCCTCATGGGATTGTGCATCGCGTCTCAGCCACGATTACGCCGCACTAATTTTAACAAAAGATTCTATCTTCGCATAATGATGATTATGGGGAGTAGTGACCGCGAGATACCCTCGGGATTCTAATTTTATAAAGCAGAAGTTACGCTTTGTTGAGATTACCGTTATCCCTCACGCGACACGATTCCAGTGTTATGAAATAGTTTTTTCTCAGGTCAACAGCGATATCGTCATTTAAAATGTCATCAAGCGTGTTAAATTTGGGATGAGGAAAACAAACCGAGTTGTCGAGTTGATTGCGGACGTAATCGTGATCGTTGATGGTCTATCCCGATAAAAGCTCCAGATTTCCTCTCACGTAAGAATATAAATCTCTCATAAGAAGAACGAAAAAGTTAGTCGCGTATCAATAATGTAATATTGTAATAATAATTGAATGGTGCGACACATTATGCGATGCTTTCATGGTTAATAATTTTTTTTTGAAAACTTTCTCTAATTGCTAATAGAAAATAGAAGGGACTTGTGGAATGAGAGACCATATAATTGCGATAAAATATTCTTTTAATTTTTTATATTCATTCTATTCCTCGGTTTGTAATTCCTGTTACTTTGATTTCCGTTTTCACGCGTATGCACCTGCATATAAAATATAATAAGTTAGACGGATAATACTTGTATCCAAAGCACGTCATCACGTATTCACCCTTTTTCAAGGTTGCTATTATGATATTTTCCGCTTCTTTATGTTATGATCAATTTTGTATTCTCTCGACGTTATCCTATTTTTCTTTCTCTTTTTTCCTATTCGCAATCTCGTCTTTCCTCACGCCGCATTCTGGTCAACCGCTTACTTTTCCTTTCTTCGTGAGCCGGAAGGTGGGATGCGGAGAAATGTCACGACGACATAGATGGCCGTTCGAAGTATTTTACAGTTTCATGCTCCATTTGAGAATCCTTTTTTTCATTCCTACGAACCTTTTTTCCCCATGTGTATCTTTTGCAAAAGAGATAACAAAAAATGAATACACGAAACTCATTTGATACTTATCCTCGCTTTTCGTCCCTTTTTGCTCCCATGAAATTGTCTCGACATCACGTGATGATCCAGATAATTCGTTGATTTCACCAAACGAAATTGGAGGTGAAGATTGCGACTAATATCTGTCTGGTATCTTCTTGTCGAAGAAGATTTGTTGGATTATCGAGTTGGATTATCGTTGATTATAAATTCATAGAGAGCTCTAAGAGCAAATGTAAAATTTTCGCAGAACCGCATCAATAACACATTGCTTCTTGCTTTTAATCCTTGCATTAGACGCTTCTAGATTTCTAAGCAGCCATTAATCCGGTAAGTAAGATGCGTGCGAAAAGAGAATAATGAATTTCTACATCTACCGCTTTCTCAAGTTTTAGTTATTTTATTTGACTGATATCACACCGTGTATCGCGTATGTGTTTGTTGTGTGTGCTATACTGCATGCGCTACCTTTCTTTGAGAAGAGTTTCTTCAAAATCTTCTTTTACACTTTCTCTTCACAGATGAGATAACAGTGATAGACTACCAGGGCAGAAACACGCGATTGTGAAAAATTAGTATACACATTTTTACTGTGTCTAAATTGAAATTTATTGTACGGAAGTCGCAGATTTATAAGAGTATCTGATATTGCACTATGGTATCTCAAATAAAAAAATGAATATCGGTATGTATGCATATACATATATGTGTGTATGTATATTAGTTATATTTAATATGTATGTTCAAAAGTCTCTATGTTCTATATATAGCGAGAAATTATAGCGATAAATGTGCACTGGTTGTGAAATTAGATGCATAAACGCGAAATACAAATACTGTTGCATACCGAGCGCAATAGTAGAGTTAAGTGAACTCAGTGTAGGATGCAATGACCTGAATTAAAGCAATTAAAAGCGAATTATGGTCCAGTTTAAAAATATAGATGCCTGTACGTACACTCATGCGTAATATTTTTAAATTCGTAATATACGTATAAAGTAAAATTGGTTTTATGGAGCAAGAGAAAATTTATTGACGTAATCGTTCCTAACCCACCAGATGTATGATTATATCATTGGTACAATAGCTAGATTATTCTCTCTAACAATAAATTATTTAATCACTGTACTATAATAAACTATACATTATTTAAAAGTAAACGTTAGACTTGCATATAATTTTTTTTTAAATTATATAGATAATATTTTTAAATAAATTTAATTTTAGTCACATAAAATAAAAAAGTTTTTTAGTAAAAAGCATGTAATTGATGAATTAAATATTTAGCTGCAGTTTTTACATCATGAAATTTAATTTTGTAAACTGAGATTTATGTTTACTATATCGTGATTTTAATTATTGACATTTAGTAAGAACATCTTTCAATTCTTTCTATTTATAGAATAATTTTAATCAATAAAATCATTCAAGTATAATAATTATTACAATAGTTTAACTATTCATATAAACAGTCCATATGCACAGATTATCCAAGAAAACACACAACGGTATCGGCAAAAGGGTTAAAGCGGCATTTTAAAGAGGTCAGTCATGAATTATGAATAATTCTTTCATGGTATTCGAATTGCAGCACCACACACAATCGTGCACCAGGTATGCGCGTCATATTGTCTTTTTGGAAATATCTCGGATGGCGAATGCAGGAACAGGGTCGTTCGCTCGATTTCACTTTGTCGTGCTAATTCCTTCGCTGTGTCCATGCATAAGCGAGAGTGTATATACACGTAGAGAGGTCTGGATACTTGCTAACGAGGTCATTTCCACCATTCGTACATTATTGCAACGTACCTGCGCGCTCGTGTCATACTCGATGTATACGGGACCTTGAGGATGAGTGAGAATGAGTATGCATTTTTTTACATCCAAAAAAAACAACGCATGGATTGCGCGTCCTGAGCGAAATCGAGCGATTGCTGTTAACCTACATTTTCAAGTACCATTATGTCAAACTGATTTATTATTGGCTTTCATTTAAACAGAAGATCAGCCGGTGAGAGAAATGGGAAGAAGAGAAGCGGGGAGAGGGAAATGTCGATAATATATTGTAGATTGATGATAACGAAGTTTTGATTGACATGAGTTTCGTAACGTGTATTTCCAAAAGTCGACTCTTAGTATTGCGCGACTTGAAACCAACACTCTCTTTCTCTTCTTGACCTAGTAACGTAAAGAATTTGAAATGAGTAAAGTTTGTAAACTAAATACTTGCAGATACATAAATGTATCCATGTAATATAAACATAGATATAAATTGTTGCATAAAATATTTAAAATTAGATCTTAATCTTTCAAATGTTTGTCGTATTTCACATTTTTACTTAATGTATTATGATTTCTACTTTTTGGTACACCTAATAATGTAGTCACAGTACGAAGACTATGTATTATGCGAAGTAATCGTGCTTCCAAGGGTTAATGCGATTAAGCCCAAAGTCGCAAGGTCATTGAACTCTGAAATAATAGTCGCAGTAAACATCGAAGTTTCATTGGCGATCAAACTTATCGCGGCCAACCGTTAAACTCTATAGACAGTGCCGCCGTTCAATCTGTTTGTCTTGAATCACCTCGGACAACAAGTGTCCAAGGATTAGGAAGCCAGCTTCACGCGAAGACACTTTCGTCCCTTAAAAATACATGCCCACCGAAGCTCTGGCAGCATTCGCTGTTCCTTTTCGGTCGTGGCAAGCATAATGTTATCACGGCCGGGTATGCCGCGCCGCTTAATTAACGGTTAAAAAGTCAATTAGCGTTGACCGTATTTGTTAACCTTCCGCGGGTACCGCGTGACATGCATACCGACAGCGTGTGCATGCTTTACGAGCAAAGGAGTGGAACACGGAGCAAGCTTGGCAGGGCAAATGTCGCACGTGATGTGCTTGTCCCTTTCTCGGCCCTTCTTTCGCCCAAGGTTTTAATACCTCTTTCTCTATCTAATTTTCTTGTCTCTTCTCACAGCAGCATCCAGATCAGATGCACCCACACTCGGAACAGTCAGAGTGGAAGGTCTGATAAAAAAGCACATGTCCAATTAAGCGCTGAATCACCCATCCCTCTTCCATTCTTCTATCCTCTTCCTTTTCCTCCTCGCCCTGCGCCACTCAACCATTGCGCATTACTCCCTTTTAGCCACCGTTCCCGACAATGAGTGCAATTGCTTCGGTTTCAGAAAGGTTAACGCACCGGGTTAAATGCCGGGGAATTCGGTGTCACTTTCGACCGCCGCGCCACGAAATTGTGGGACCCTTCGTCATCGTGCTACGGCAAGCATTAAAGGTTCGTTAAGGAGTAAGAGACCGTCGCAATCGCGCCCGCAGACCCCTATGAGAGACTGATTCTCGACAATTCTCTTCATTCTCTTCGCGTTCTATTCTTGTCCCATTGGGCATACAGTCAACTTATCTCAACCTGTTCAGAGTGACTTTTATTCCGAGCTTTGCAACTCCAATTCAGGTTTACGTTCGTGTAATTCTGTCTTCCTATTATTTCTTTATGATGAACTATAGTACTGGCCATTGTTATGACTCGCTTTGAAAATTGTTAGTCCCTTTTTGAATAATTTTCAAAGAGAATATTATGATTTGCATTTCTCGAAGAGAAAAGTTATAGCTATAGCTTGAAAGTAACTCGTTTCAATTCATGATTAATACTCAAAACGGAAATGATATTTTTAAACGGAAATCTTTCTGTCTGGTCCAATAAGTCTACAGTCCCCGTATGAGAAAGAAAATAAACACTGGATGTATTATTTTCCTTCCCCTTGTCTATTAATTCAGCTTTAGTATTCTCTCGAATGAGTGCACTCTCCGAATATAGCATCGTCGATTTGTGCTGCAAGCATGCCATGTGTATATGTGCACACTACCACACTTGGCCAGATTCGCAATAACAAAAACTTCCTAAGTTGTTGGAATGTAATCATCGAGGCACCGCAGTAACGTGCTCAATGAGCTACAGTCGCAGTTACGATAGTGTAGCATGCTCGAGATGACTCATGCCAGAATCACAATCGCTGTTTTGCTGCGACGCGGAAATTGCTCGCGATCGCGTGGAATTCGCATTCATCAAACTGCGATTTCTACGAGCAACGATAGCGCGCGTACATATATGTATATAGCTAGACTTACCAGAAATAGATTGGCTGCGTTCTTTAGCTTCGACGGATCGAATGCTTCGAAAGTAATTAGATTTGCACCCCGCGGAGCGAATTTATCGTATTGGCTGTTTCTTTGCAGTAGCATTGCCGATTACTCCATAAAACTTTACAAACGTTCGGAAAAGGATATAATTTAATTTTGTTTTTATCGAATAAGGCTTGTGTTTTACTGCATTTTATAACAGTAACGCTCTAAAACAATCATAGTTTAAAATTTTATCAAACATAATTTTTTATCAAATATTACCTAGTAGCTGAAAAATAAAAAATTTTTATTTAAACATTTGTAATACATTTGTATTATATTTGTAATTAATTGCAAGAAAATGTAAGATATTTAAGATATTTCAGATGTGAGATATATTTTATTATGAAGATCAATTGAAAAATCCTACAAATTATAATGGTGATTTTTTTCACGCAACATGCTTGCGTGAAAAAACAAGTGAGTAGTGTTTATCTTTCAGTCGCATTTTTTGTAAGATAATTAGTTATAAATGTTATCTAATTTTAAATTAAAGTTAAATTTATTGAATTTTAATTACATTAGTATGCTTACAAATTATTTTTCATTGTGCGTGTCAAAATAATGAACATATAACATTAGTTATATTTCACATAATGAACTAACTCGCGAACGTATAAATTCTCAAGTCTTATCCTACTTCCTTTATCATATTTCTGCATTACTCATAACGTTAATGCATAAATCTGCACAGCATATCAAAAAATATCGAATCAGCCATGCGCATGGATAACCGTAGCAAATCTGACATATCCTCTTTAAGCACGGTCTCGATCTTTAAAGCGATTAAGTCCGATCCGCGCCGAGCTCACTCTTGAGCGGTCGTTGCAACGGCTGCAGATTGCACAAGAGACCTCCATGATGCATCTCTCCGACGATACACACGGCGTATCGAGCGGGAGAGCCGAATGAATTGCAGTTTGCACGGCGAAATACGGCAAGGTCATTGCTCTGGCATTAGAGACGAGACCAAACGAACGATCTCCGGAACGAGCTGGATGAAAGCACGGTCCCTTGATCGAAGGAAATGACATCGTACGTACTCGCATTCCTAACGCGATTGCACGCGCCGTCCCGGGGAACGACAAACCTCATCATTCGCCGGCGTTCAATGAAGCTCGGTCCCCATTGTCATCGTACGATTGTCAATACGCGAACCGTGCACGGAGCAAACAGCTGTTAACGGCGCACGTGCGAAAATTGAAAATAATTTAATAAAACATAGCGAGCTATTAAAAGTTATGCGTTATTCTTGTTTTTCACTTTGTCAGCTATACCAATATCCACTCTCGTTATTCATAGGATTTTCTAGTTAACTTTTATAGTAAAAATATATTTTATATATATTTTATATATATAAATATTTTTATAGACATTCTTTTTATTTATTTTGAATGAAATGATTATATTTTTAACGTAATACGAACGAATTTATAAGTTTGCAGAACTTTTTAGTTTAAAGTAGAGAGCTATCATGCTGAAATTAATATACGTTGTTATTTTAATACAATATGTAACCCATATATCACAAATTTATTTACAAAATATTTTTCACGTTAAAAAATTTTATGTTACAGTCAGAACAATAGCATGATAGCATCGGATTGCGAAAAAAATATATTTATTTTGTAACTACATATTCGTATTCGCGAAACTGTATTTATGTTTAACTATCACTGTTACAACGTGTTATTTGTGAGTTACAAATTTGCGTACGATATCATTATGTCAGTTCCGTGATATGTTGTTTAAATTTTATTGAAATCGATTTTGTGTGTGGTTTGCTCAGAATTTAGAATTCATATTCTCATACGTTATTCTATGTATATAATATTCCAGCGTCTACAATGCAAAATGCTTTCAAGTTTTAATGAATTCTGTTAAATATGTGTAATATATACGCGTTAAACATTTTCGCAAAACGATAATAACTTTTTGATACAAAATAGTTAAATAGATAAATTAAATTCTGACAAGGAAAAAACCAGTAGTAGTTTTTAAGCAATGCGTACAAGAGAGGAAAAACAAAGGCAAACAAAATTGAACTTCATTTTTCATATTGAAACGAAACACGAGACAAAATTATTGATTAGCAGATAAATCGAGAGAGATAAAAAAGTGTCTGTAAACACAGATAGGACTGGCAAGTTACAAGTTTTCATGTAATTTCGCTGAAAGCATTAATTTGGATTAAAAAATAGTCTTCTCCGAGGGAAGACGAGATTCTTCAGGAAACTGTAAGCCCCGCGCGATTGAAGCTAATGGCTCGTACACGGCACGTGCACAGCGCGAGAACGAAGGAATTAAACGCCTCATTTCTTGACGGTGCCTGGCGCCCATGTTTTTGTGTTTTCTCACATCGTTATAAGTGACGATGGAATTAGTGAGAGTTATATTTCTCGTCCGTAATTCTCGGATGCATTAACGATGACAGCAAATAATATTTTACGTTTAGGTATGTCACATTGCAATGAGAGATATTGACAAATGTGATTAACGCTTTTTCAAGGATTGTACTAAGGCTTCATAAATAATATATCGTAAATCGTAATCTATTGATTCACACAGCGTGGTGACACATTCGTGGTTTCGTCCGAATACATAAAAGAAAGTTTAGAAAAACTAAAAGTGGACTAAAAATAAGACTCACTGTTGATCAGTCTTCATTACGACGAAACGAGGAGGAAAGTTCTCACGCCAACGCGAGAAGTCTCATTAGATTCTACTGCTAAAGTTTCGTAAAAGTTTACTTTCGAAATATCGGCAAACGATGAACATAGAATCACAACGAATAAGCGACAGAAAGAGATAGAGACAAAGGGAGAGAGTTGCGAGAAGTTCTTGTTGCAATCGAACGTACGCAGGAGAAATCGTGAGTAGTCGAAATTACTGCGTCATAATGCACTCGCGATTCTTTACTCTCCACGGCTATAAATTTCCCATCTAATCAGCGCTAATCGTGATTTGGAGGATTACCACAACGTTGACGATTTTTAAAATGTCTTCGTGAGTAATTTATCTGTCAATCGCATTTTCCATAAAAAAACATGTTAATAAAAAATTAGAAATGTTGAATGGAGCTTACATCTTGATGCAACTTTCTCACATTAAACTCGTTGTTATTTATCCTTTCTTATTTGTACTCATATTGTTTACTTCTCTTACTTTGTCGGGCTTTCACAAAGGACATTGTGTGTTTGTTCACCTAAGTCATTACACATCGAGCGTTATTAGAGTGAGGACGTGTGTTGGACTTTTTGAACTTTCTCGAGAAGCAATGATGAATTTGATTTTACATTCTTTTAATCTATCACTAACACGGTATTATATCTCAACCACATTATAATCATCTAGGCTTTGTATCTATATCATGTATATTTTTTTCTTTCAGTTTATGCGTGTGTTTAGTGATAAAGACTTTGTAAGCCGAAATGTTTAAACGTATTATTTATTGTTTATATTTTATTTTGTTTGTATTAACGTATTTGCTTTTAATCTATTTAATTTGTCTAAATCAAAGATAAATTATTTTATAATTATTTTAAATAATGATAAGACAAGAACAAAAATAAATATTTTAAATAATTTAAAAAAAAAATTTTTTTATCTATATATTATGAAGACTTCATTTATTATGATTTAACTTGTTTTCGCAATTTAAAAATATTGTTTGTTAGAAATATTTATGAAAGTTTTAATAGAAAAAAGATACATTTCTTTTTTCTATTGGAAATACTTTATTACATTTGAAAAAGCGAAATTATTTATAATATTATACAATATTTTTTTAAAACGTGTGATGGTATTGCAAAAAACTACCTAAATCCAAGAATTATCTAAATCTAACAATTTAGAATTAAATAAAAAAACAAATAAAAACTTTTCGAAGCAATTCTTTTGAAAATGCGCGTATTATACATTTTAACATAATTATAACAATCAAAATATATGTTCTCTATCTTTTATGTGAGTTCTTTTATTCGATCACGTAAAATTTTCGAGCGAAATGGAATAACTCAGGACAAAAGTGTCGAACGAATCGAACGATTTGCTAAAAGTGTTCACGTTCAACGTGAGCTATGGAATAGCAAAGGGAGAGGAACTACTCCGATGTCGTCGAGAAAAGCTTATGCAAGAGCGTAACGCAAATCGTAAGGACGGGAATGAGACGCGAGAGGATGAAGAAGCGGAGATGGGAGAGGAGGAGGCGAAGAGGAAGATGGAGAGGCAATAAGTGTAGGACTCCGCAGATGCGGTTTCCGATAGTCATCGGTACATCGTATAAATCTACTTAACAATGGACAGAGTGCACTCTGCGCGAACGGGGCCGCGGAGCAAATGCGCGAGCGAGAGAGCGCCAATAAAAATCAACATGCCGCCGTTCATGCTCCAAGGAGACTCATTCGCCACACTTTATCCGGGTATACGGTGAATACGTTGTACATATATACATAGATACATAGATATACTTGGCGTTCAACACGCCAAGACACGACAGAATAGATCGTGATGCGATCTTCGTGGTGGTTCAATCACTTTGAAGTGGCCCGTAAAGACACGGTGGTGCCGACGACGAAACTCTGGAACAACACGCCTCCGTTCTTCTGCCACCTGCTAGAGGATTGCTGCTTGTCACTACATACTGCTGCGATATTAACGTTCGTCAGGGGGCTATCGATACGTAAGACGATACTTTGGACTATATGATATCGGTGCGTCGGGTTCACGCGCGCTGAGTGTCTTTGTGTCACACGATCACGAAAGCTCGCGGAGTAATAGAAACGGGAATCTGTCGCGGTGTGAAGAACTTCAATTGACGTCGTCGCTGAGCATCAGTAATATCGGAGCGCGATCGACGATAAAGGCTCGACAGCGTTCTCTCGAGTAGACGCTCAAATTGCTAAGTCGCCACGTCGCAACGGGAACAGCGGAAGGAATCGACAGCTTTCGCGCGTCAAAGAACACCTTGCATGTTAAATGAAAAAAGATGCTCTCCAGTCGAGCGTGAAGCGAAGCGATTGTTGGCCGGGCTCTTCGTCCTCTCTCGTCTAGGTGGCATCGGATCTAGGTGGCTGTGTGCGCATACGTACACAAGCACGAGAACCCGACACGGCTGCTTGGAAATGCGCCACTATTAAAGCGCATCCCTCGCGCGTTTTCCGCCATGCGTTGCGCCGTTCGTTGATATGCAGACGATGACACGCTTTCCGGTTCCGGCAGATTCCGCACTCCCGTCTCGTATATCGCCGCGCGAAGAGAGCCGGCTGGATCCCACCCTCGCAAATCCTCTAGGGACCGCTTCGAGACGCACCAGCCTGCACTCTCGTCCATTTTTCATCGCGGCTGGAATATACGAGCGATCGTTATCGCCTTCGTAAGAAGGAGAGAAGAGTACTTCCAACGGTTTTATTAATGGACACGTTTTGGCCCTCTCGCTGCCACGACTGACCTCCCGAAAAATATTGTACACATCGAATTATATTAATGATTTTGACAGGAAAATACACGGATAATTACAACTCGAATCAGCGAAGGACGAGGCGCAGCGCATTCGCGAATCAAATCCAATCATAACTGTTTACATCTGTATAAACCGTTTAAATTTTGCATGAAAATCGTTGCTGGCTGAGTACGACAGCAATATAGATTTAAAAATCACCTCGAGTGTATGCGATGTCCATGTTAACGGCGTTAATTAAGCATTGGTGCGGATAGGTGCTTCATGTACGGTACATTGAGTGCACTCTGAATTGTCAGGCTCTTGCGATTTTTCATAAAGTCAATTCCACGAGAGCTGATTTTAATTCATAAGAGAACGTGAGAAAGAGAGAAATCTTTCAAATTTAAAAAGGTGGAAAAAATTGAAAGATTAAATTTTCTAAAATTAGGATCTTATTCTTCGTATTTATATGAATAACGCAAAATTTTTCACATACTTTTTTGTTCTAAAACATTTTTAACTTCTTTGGGATAAAATATAAGAAGTCTTTTCACAATTTAAAAGAATTTAATGAAGATTGTAAAAGTTGCTGTACTTATTTACGAATAGAATCTTTATACTAAATAGAATCTTAAAATAGATACACATATATTATTTTCACCACTCTAAAACATAAATTACATAAAACTTTTATTTAAAAATTTATTAAAAATTATAAAATATGCAATTAAATTAGGTTGAGAAAAAGACTATTTATAAGAAATAAAGATTTAATTATTATATATACAGTAAATAACAAACAATTCGAGACAAGAATTGCAAGCGTTGAAATACAGTAAACACAAAATACAAAACACAGTATTTTAACAAGAACAGAAAAGTATTGTTTTCTACGAATCTTTTTATTTACATTTTCTCATATTTCTTCTCGAGCCCTTTACTCACCGGGTGAAACTTTCCTAATCCGCGACCCTCGAGATAGCGGAGAAGAGACCTGGGGAATCTCAGGGCGTTTTCGCATCCCGATGAAAAACACGAGATTCCGTTACGTACTTACACGCCAACGTCTCGTCGAGCGTTTTCGGCGGAGGACGCACACCGTGCTCCGGGGCTGTGAAAAGTTTCCTCGTCGCGTTGGGAACACGATCAGGCGATACATCGCCGGTACGTGCCGTGTATATCGAAACGGCCCTCGGTTAACGTCGACTCTCGTGCATACGCGAACTGAAACACATTCGTGTGTGTACATATATATATTTTAACACACACGACGTAGCGTTCGCACGTGCACGCACAGTTTTGTACTGCACTCGTGGACCACATCTACGTAAAGAGCCCGTTATACTAGAGATATCTCGTTCGATATTACCCAAGTACCGAAAATGGAATATCAATAAATTATATCGATACGATGATCTATTTTCAATATTAACCCCATATCGACAAACCAAAATAGAAAATAATTAACATGCTTGAAATGCTAAAAAAAGAATGTATAAACTTTTCATCATGATTTTTAAATGTCTTTCACTCTTTAAATATTAAAATATTTAGCATTTAAATTGTTACTATATTATTTTTATTATTATATTACTCGTTATCGCTTGTATTTTTTATATCACGTATCTTTTTTATATTACAAATTATTTCCCGGTACTACAAAATATACAACAGTATTATTTACTGTAATACATTAAAAGCGAGAATAGTGTTCGTGCTGTTTACAATAATCGTTTATGCTCTTTTATTATTTTATTCTTGTTATTATTTAGTGTATTTTAACTTTTATTACATTTTCCATAATATAAATTACCAACACAATCGACGATTCTTAATAATACATATTTTGTACCGATGAATGCATACGTCTTCCGTTTTTTCTTCGCCGTTTTCCCATGTCGTTATGTCCTTTCTAGAAACAATGTGGCGTCTCTGCCAGGGTAGTCATGTGGAAAATTCGGACGTGCGTTAAGAGGCTATCTTATGCGGGACTCTTTTTTTCATCGCGACGTTTCTCCTCGACTTTAAACGGGACGATACAATAGCGTGAACTCGTTGTCTTGTTTCTCCGTCCTGCCACCTGATTCCCTCGGTCTCTCTGGCCCCCTTTCACTTCTCCACGTACCTACGCGTTCCGCAAATCACATTAGCGTCAGACGCGTAACGTGTTTTCCTGTTTTGCAACAGCCGACGCTACACGACGCTTTGCAACAAATATACCAACTCGTACTTACGTCTCCGCGGCTTCTCCGCCGCTCGTGATTTCGGTCGCATTTGACCGAATGCACCGTTCTTCTCGCGCGCGAGTCATTCGACCTCGTTCGCCCTCTCGGCTCCTCACGTGTCTTGATGGTCCCGACGAATTCGAGACGTCACGTGCTAGATTGTATCTGCTTGCGCAACCACCGCATCGCATCGCGTCGCTTCACTCCCTGACTATTTTATGCGTGAAAGTCGCGGTGGCACATGTTAGTCACATAATAATGTTGAATATGAAACGGGCACAATAAGCCTGATGACGAGGAGTCTTTTTTAATATAGAGTTTCTAATTCACGTAAGCAACTTGTCTGAATGATGAGATGAAACATGTGTACAGTTAGTTGAAGATCTTGAAACAAGCAATCTTCTTAAGCCAGGTGTTGCCTACCGATATAATTTTGATGAATTCATGTTCCAGAGACATATACACGCATAGGTGTGTCTTATTCACGAAAATGAAATAAATGAAAATACGACAATTAATGTGGCAAAGTAGATTTGCCATATTCATAACGTTCAGAATTGCACATCAAAATGATTATTTTTTTCAAACTGTCAAGTTGACTTAAACGACCAAAACAATAAAAATAGACATGTTTATTTACAATGTCATTTGTTTGTTCAATTAATATAATATCGGAATTATACAGTATCGGAAAAAATTGTTTCCTGAGAATTGCTAGCATACCTTTTACAGAAACTATTTAACTATATTTAACTACGCAGTAAAATGTAAAGTTTAACTAATCTATGAAGTCACACTTTTTTAAATTTAAATTTATATTATTTATTTTTAACCTGTACTGTCAGTAGTATAAGAAACATGTATCCACATATGTACAATTAAAAAATGCAGTAAAATCGCATCATTATCGCTTATACGAATAGCCGGATATCGATGAAAAGTAATGATCTCTAATTAGCTGAATTCGAAGATAATAAGCAAGACATGCACGTTAATCGGTTCTTGTTGCAATTTCCGATACTTTCAACGCGCAAGCGTTCGCCTACGCTTCAGCCATAACGGAATAATCGCACGATTAGCTAGCGTGTTTCGAAATTCACGTCCGTGACCTTTACCGAAGCTGCTTCGTGTGTAGTGGAAATTTTTTTACTTATTCACTTTTATCCACTTCCTATACATCTCTCTGTTACGAGAAATACTCATCTCATGCTATGTATCTTGAAACACGGAATCTTGCACGAGGTCATCTATGCATGGATGCTCATGGAAATATTTTCAACCTTGCGTCTAAGTCCGTCTAAGTTGCATATTCACAATTTGCATGCATAAAGCCGATATTGCTAGAAAAGTCAAGGTTACTTTCCGCTAATTTACTTTCACAAATATGACATATTCAATTGCTGAACTTGTTTCTGTATTACTTTTATTATTTTATAGCTTGGAATTTTCTCTGTAATATTATAATCAATATACTCTATACAGAAAAGATTATGCGACTTATTGTTGACAGAAATGCGATTGATTACGACTTGCGCTAAAATATCGCTATTATTTTCTTTTGTAAATAACACACATACATATATATATATATATATTTTTTTTTTATCCAGGCAATATATAATAATTAAATAAAGTACTACAGATTTAATTACGATTCAATATTTTTATTTAATTATTATATATTGTCTGGATCAAAATGTGATAAGGATACCTCAGAAAATTAATGACCTCCAAAGTTGCATATATGTACAAGAAACTTTTATTACACGTAGTATCGTTTTGTTTATAAAATACACAATCAAAGTGCTCATAAATTACGAAAAGTGCTGCAATTTTGCGTTATACTTCTTGCGATCAGCATCCATGTGTCGCTGCGTTACCTCTTAATTTCTCAAGATGTCTGACAAATGATTGCATATTAATATGCTCGGAAGGAGACCTTGCTGGTCTCCATTCACCAAGTACTGGATTCGATTCGCACGGCCGTGTAGCACCACCGGAAACCTCTTTTTCTCATGCAAACGACCAATTAGCCGTACGTGCCTTCGCGATTGAGTCACGATTACTCGCGAGGACTCGTGTCGACGGTGATGACGACGACGACGACGATAACGACGACGACGACGACGACGACGAAGACGACGACGAAAATACAGCGACGAAAATACAGCAACAATAACGACGACGACGACGACGACGACGATGACTACTCAAGTGAGTGTACACTTCGCTGCACGTTTAACGTATGTGTTGTATGCGCTGAACGATGCAATTGTGCAATCGGCGGTGTCAAGCGGCGCACGTAGCATCCGGTGAGTAATCTTAGACAGTACGCATAGTCACGCGGCACAACCGCAATGGACTGTCGAGAATACAGGGAAAAGGATTACAATATTTTCTTCTCGATAAGCCGGTCACCCAGCTCACATAACTCGATTTGCGTTTCTACATTGTATATCGAGTTTGTCTCTTTGAACGAATAATGCGTAATTTTCCGTATTTTGCCGCTTTCCGATCCTTTGTCCCAGGGTCCTTTGATCCTTTGCACTTTGTCGAGCGAACCGTGTGACTCTCCCAAGCTAAATTCGGTTCGGTAGGGACAACATCGAGGTATACACTATACATCATCATTATCGATATTTATATACCAACAATTTGCCTGGTAATTATTATTTTGGTATGAATGCTAATGTCGTATTGATGTAGGTAGGCATCACGTTGTATTGCGTGAGATCTTTCCGCTACGCAAGAATTCGTGCAGCGCGAGGTCGCGGTGCACACACGTGTATAGCTGATAATTTGTGGTTCGCCTGCAGCAACGCAACGATCTTACCACGGTTTCTTCAAGTTCTTTCAAAGATGGTATTGCGCGCGGTAACGCGTTTCTCGTGCAACTCATTACCTGCCCTCATTCGTTCAGTCTGTTCGAATACGAGGGAGAAAAAAGCACATTGGTGAAAAAAATGCCATCGTTAAGCAATCCCACTATTATTAACGATGACCCACGTTAGTATTCTCATTTTATTTACACGATAAACGACAACGATGAAACGACAACAGTGAGAATTTCCATAGACTTGGATTTAATTCGAAAAAGTTTTTAGATGGAATCTCGTTCTTTCCGAGTCCTCTCTTGTGTCGGCTTAGCGCCGACGATGGAGATGAAAAGAAACCGCATTTATGCATCGCGCGAATATGTACGCAATAGTTCCGAGCGACCAGTCATGCCGGCGGTCACGTACTTCGATTATAGGAAATCATGGCGGGTATAATATTCACGTGCATACGTGGACTACGGTTGCGTTTATGAACGCGAGAGCTAACTGCTTTATATTTTTACAAAAAACACGATATCATCCCGTTATGAGCGCGATTTAATGTATTTCAAGAGAGAGAGAGAGTGCATTACTTACTTGCGTGTTAATATCTCGCCGTAGGATATACGCGTATTGCATCGAGATGAATTACAACTTGTAATTGCTGTACAGATACATACGCGCACACACCTGCTAATATTTTATAATTGTAAATATTATAGGCGAATGAAACCCTTGATAAAGAAGATTCCTTTCTCGAAAATTTTCCTCGATGCTTCTTAAAGGATATTTTCTTCGTGACGAACCTGTTCTTCTGCGCATCTCTCTTACTAGAATTTAAATCTCCTTAGCAGTCTCACAATCACAGCAACGTTGATTGCATATTCTTAAGTGAGTCACACCATGTGGCAGCGCAGATAAAACATGTATGTACATGTACATGTACAGCTGCGTTGCTTGCGGTGTTTGATCCGAAAGACAATTGCGGCAGCATAACATTGAAATTCCTAATACACATAGCTGACTCGCGTACGCCGCATACCTAGCGTAGACAAATAGCAACAAAAGTATTGAGTAAAATGAAATTGCACGCGAGCACGCCGACGCGAATATTTCAAGCATTCGCGACATAGCATGCCGATATGCGAATTACAAATATAAGTCTCAATATTTAGACGTATTTATATAAGTACTTCCTTATTGATTATGCATGTACATCGCCGTAGTCTGTTTATTAATTCGACATATAATCTGATAGGATTCCCGTAATTAACATTCGCGTGAATGTTGTCAATGCATGCTGATACTTGCAAATCTCTATCCACGAAACATTCATTGGTGCACACATAATGGCGCCACGAGAGATAACTACAACTATAGATATTTCTCTGCGTGAGTTGGAAGAAACTTTTAGTGGCGAGCTTAATCTCAGTTCGTACGTGTCAACCGTTGTACGATAAGACACGAAAGCTTACGATAGACGACCGTACGATTGTTTAGAAGATATCTTACGCGTGAGATGCAGCTGCATGCAGCATGCACATGAGATCGCACATGTCACGAGTTGTATGCAAACTGACACACTTTTTTCAACCAACAATCAGTACATGTTTGCGACCTTTGTCAGACCAAAGATTACAGATATTCGTTACGTGTTTTTTGACAGAAATTTATATTTCACAAATATGTTTAAAGATAAAGGTATTCAGTAGATATTTACATCCATTTTAAGCGCCGTTTTTTTAATCTAACGTTTTGTGTTCACATATATACGGTAATAATTTTGAAGTTTTTATCTGTGCGGAAAATTTTTATTACATATACATAATTATACCAATTCTAACTTTAATTCTCGTCAACACTAAAAGGATATGATATAATGCATCAACAAAAGAATATCTTTCAATAATTATCTTTTTTTAATGATTTTCCTACGCGACGTAATACGCTTAGAAGGCAATATGTAGAAGGAAAAGAGGTTGAAGCTGTTATGTCGCGATTGTGTACATACACACAATCGTCGTAGCGATAACGACGCTCTCATGACGATACGCAGACGGTTATCATTAAGACCACCGGTCTTAAAGAACAGAAAATATTTTCTTGCCGTGCGAGCGATGTTATTTGCAATTACGATCACGTGCTTTTTCGTCGGGTCGGAAAGAATTCGCGCTTATGTAATCATCGGTGAAAAAATTATCATGGTTGTGTGTCGCGTGAATTATCATATGTGCGCTCCAGGGACAGACGTTGATTATCTCTAAGGAATGCAGAAGATCCGCACAGCTTACGATAAAATTTTGGATGGTCGGAAATTTGTGGGTCAGTTACATACATGAAAATTATCGCCTTAATTGCTGACGTAATATATTCATTCGCGAGCCAAGGAAAGAATTTGAGATAATTATATAAAAATGTATACAGAAAATGTATAAAGATGTAACGATTTCTGAAATCAGGTTTACTTTCGCATATGCACGTGTATAAGCTGATAATTTCGTAACTATGGTGAAAAATATACACATGTTAATACTTACATTGTATTTTAAATGATAATATCGCTTCGAGCGGTGAGAGAGAGATCCGTTATATAACAAACATGTGTTGTATGTGCGACTGTAGTAGTAAAGATGATTCATACTTTATATAGGTACGCATTTGTTGAATGACCTACTGGCAGTGGATGCTAAAAATAATCTGGTATGGTATATCGTACGACGTATAGTATATATGATGACTAATTTACTCACCTTTTTTTTCTTGATTAAATAATGACATCATAGGTTTCAAAATTTATTCATCATTACTGTCTTAAAAAAATCTCTCCTGAAAACTAGTATTGCGCAATTTTAGTGATTCATCTAATTGTATAATTCAAATCTTTAACACGATATGTGTTTACTGTCAACATTGGAGGTAAACCAAGTGTTGCTGCAAATTTTGAGAGATTTCAATTACACGATGTCATGCAGGACATATAATTTACGACAATCTCGTTTTATTGACAGTGTCTCATATAATTTTTCTTAATGATACCCCATACACGTTCTTATATTCTCAGAAATAATCTGGATGAATAGATGTTAGTTCCGAGACGAGATGAATGTCTTTATATAACACCCCGAGTCATTCTGTTCATAAAAACACTCTTGTAATGATCATTGCAGCGATGATTCATAACTCGCACAATATCGTACGATTGACATTGATATTTCCGGTATGAGTAAGATGAGTTGCGAATCAATCTGTTCACATCATTTCAGAAGAAGAAATTGATGTTAATATTTTTATCAATGATTAAACATTACGTTTACGTTATGTTATTCATGATTCACATTATGATTCGCATGTAATTGCATATTTCAAAATAATTCCCATTTTAGAACTATAAATGTTATAATTGGAATTAGCACGGTGAATAGTATGTGATTGTTTACATGAATGCATGTTATTAATTACTAACATGTAATCAACAACGCTTCGAAATTATCATCGTTTGAGTTGTAATTACTAAAATTACATATACCATCGTAACGATTTCGAATCTCGCATAAAAATGAATCGTCTAATAAACTATTATCTTTTTATTACTCTTACATATTTACATGCTTTATATTCTATCGCATTAAGCGAGCTAAATCGTTCTATGGTATGTATGAATTAAAAATAAAACACATATTTCTTGAATAACAATAAAAAAAAAATCTAATTACCTTTTCTCACGTTCTTATTTTTTGATCAAGGATAGATCTATTTAGCGGAAATAAGCGAGCGATGGACATTCTTATGCGATAGACCGTAAAGATAATACACGAGACAAGCTTATAAGTTATATAACGATCTACATGATTATAACTATTTAAACCGGAATATATTCGAATAGCTTACAAAAATTTATGTAAATAAAATAAAGCGTTGAGAACAGCTTTAGAACAGTAAAGTTGCTAACTTTCAGGTATACGAGAGTTCTCTCCATCATCCTCAGTACCAACGTCCGCATTGAAAATGTCAATTTCGCAAATTGTCTTGTATCGTGTCTGACATACATAAACAGCCGTAGCCAATATCAAATACGATACATTTCCATCTGGTCTCATTGGATTTGTCGCACGTCGATGCATCCCTCGGTGCGCTGTGTGCTGCTTATTATACCGTTTCTTTCTAGGTGGAGATCTTTTACGGTTTTCAGGATACGGTATCGGTAGTCGACCGGCGGAACAAATACAATCAAGACGAGGCAGCCGTTCAGAGACGTGACTTCGGCGCGTTTCGACGGCGTCAACACTTGTCAGCTACGTGTCGAATGATGGTGATGCCGACGCCGCCGCGACCACCGTCGCCGTCGCCGTCACCGCCCTACCGCGAGGAAATAAATTCGCGGAACGGACATCGTCATCTTCCTCCATCATCAATTCCATTCCGTGTGCACGTTCAATGCTCGCAGTTCCAATCAGGCAAACGCACGTCGTTCATCCGTCGAACGCGTATCCGCGTTTATCGCCGGAACAACTCGGCCACGTCGAGGGAAAACCAATTTGCAAATAGGTCCGTTAGGATATGCGTAGGGTTAACCGGCGTCGGATCGGATTCGCGTCCGTCGTGACACGTGGAGCCCTATCGCGTAATATAACGGTATCCGGATGAGAATCCGCCCGTCGTTCACGTTGAAGTACTAATTAGCCGTCCGTACGTCGCACCCTTTTCGTGCTCGCGACTACGATAACGTTATGTATGAGTTATTGATCGATCACAATTCTTTAGCGGAACGTTAAAGCGTCAATGAATAAATAATATCAGCGATCTTGAAAAACAGTTGGAATAACTTCGATAAATTTTTTATATTATATGAAGTAATTATATAAAATTAAATATTCATATGTGAGAAAAAATATTAGATATAGATATAGATATAGATATTATTATTATAGATATTATATATTTATTTTAAAATGTATAATATCAATCAAGTTTCAGAAATTTTTGTTTAGAAGAGTACTTATAAAAGGGTATTAAAAGATTTATTAAATATTATGTAATAGATCATAAATTTTTATACTTATAAAAATTTTATGAAAAAAATTTTAATTTTTTTGGTATGCAAATGCATGAGCCAAATAGAACCAGATTCTAACTTGGAACACACAAATGTGTTTTTATTATGGTAAATGTGTTTTTATTATGGTATCAAAATGGTTATCTTAAAATGATAATATAAAATGATTATATATATCTTTATAAATTTAATCTTATGATGGGTAAAGACGAAATAACGATATCACTACGCACCCTTCGTCAGTTTACTAACAGAGGAGCAGTCTACAAAAAAAACTTGAGCAGATTTTCGAGAAACCTTAGTTGAAATCATTAGGGTACAAGCGAGTCCAAATTCCAGAAGTCTGTTTTGAAGGTAGTAATTAGGGTGAGTCTAGCTTAAGTGGTCTAACCTAGAACATTTGTTTTTCTGATGACGAAGGGACTACTTTCTATTTTTTATTCCTATGCAAGCAGGGAGATTATGTAGGTACTCAAGACTCTCTCGCTGCATTTGTCCTTTTCTCATCTAGAGGTAGCGAACGAAAGGGGAAACTGACGGTTATTCAGCGTAAAAACTGACGATTTTTCAGCTGGATTTGAAGCTGCATTTTTGATTCACAGTGAATATTTTATTGGGCCACGGTCGCCACTTCGGTTTACCAACATTCTAATTTATTAACCGATTGCATCGAGAAATTATCCGTAATTGCTAATTTTTAGAATACACGAATATATGATATCAAGTAAGCAAACATCTACATTTGTATGATCGTCAACACGGTGATATTATCCTGACTCTGATAATTTTTTGAGAGATATTTTTGATGTCGGTTTGATTAGATCAGCATCTCGAGAATTTGTATGTGTCCTACACACGCATATTTTTTACACAATTTAAAATGTCGAAACCAATGTTTCTTATCGTCATTTTGTAGCCGGCGATAAAACGCTTGAGCGATGGAGAGATATTTGCACGTGGCGATACATTAGACGCGTTGGAATACTAATGAGTTTGCGAAAGACCTTTACCCGTCAGAAAGAAATCGACACGTTTAACCCGCCGTTTATCTATAGATGAGTTTTTTTCATTACCTTCTGCCTTCTGTCTGTCTTGTTGTTAACCGATATCCCTTAATTGCACGACTCGACACACTTTTTACAAATTACACAACACCACGGCTGCGGTTTGCATTTACGTAATTGCAGTTCCATTCATGCCTCTTGACCCGGGCACGAACACAGAAAGAAATTCATGTCCCGTAAATCGACGTACCGCGGCAATTAAAAATTCTGTTAAGTTGGAATCACACTGTCTACGAATAGACGTACGAAGGAAGGGAATTCGGTTAGTATCGGAAGAATGAACAAGCAAAAGAGTTCAATTTTATGCACATATTAGTCAAGTTTTCTTTGTTCAGCTATTTATTCGATGGATTAGTATACCTTCGCATTTTAACCGTACGGATAGTTTTTATTACTCTCGAGCAATATCGCTTTTCATTTTCGGTCCCTTTATCCGCGAGAGCAAAATCATTCGTCTCTTTCATGCTACATGAATTTCCACACAAATGCGGAAGCGCGGTTTCCTCCTTTGGTCAAAGCGATATCTCGATGCGTGTTGACATCTGCATCCGCCCTTGCATACCGTATTTAAATACATCATATGACGTAAACATCTACCGGAACTAAATATGAATCGGATGAAGCCTTTCTCTTTTCCTGCAGTATTCTTCGATGAATTATATTTAAACATATCATTAAATTTAAAAACAAATATTATTTTCTAAGTATATTTCTAAGATTTATTTAGTTAATATATGTGTATGATTGAGTTTGTAACAGATTCTATATTTTTTTAACTTTTAGCCAACATATATTATTTTAGATTACATTAAATTAAGCTCTGTATTTTGTAAAAAAGATTTCCACTCTATAAACTCTGTAACTCTGTAGCTCTTTAGTTCTTCCTTCTTTTCGTCCTTCACTTTTTTTTCTCTTGCTTCTCTACTACGTGTTACAGAAATATAGCGTTACATAGAACATTTTTACAGAATACCTTTAATTTTAGTATATTTTAGTTGTTGCATTTGCATTTTTATTAAATATTAATTTCATACTCCTATATTTCTTTTCCACAATTTATGTCCTCACATTTTTGTGAGGACTTCTATATTTTATATAAAAGATACATTTTTCTTATCTATATTTTTCCAGTAATGTAATGATGCATCATAACATATTAAATGCCAAGCAACATACAGATTATTGCTTGTCTTTGTACTTATACATTTCGTAATAAATTCTTATATATGAAAGAAGAATGGCGGATTGATCGGTTTTTGCTAGATGTTCGAGCAGCGACGTACATTCGCTCGGATTGCTCCGATTTCCTCCAGGATGACATAACCGTTGCGAATCAATTACGCTGGGAGCTCAGTGAAATCGCTTCTGGCGTAATACGGTTCAAATCGACTGTGGACATTCGCCGTTCTGACATGAAGGCGCCAAAAGCCGATCGCATAATGCGTACACAAGCGATCCAACGCACACAAGCATATTGCGCATACACGCACCATGCACTCGCATGATATCCTTGAGCCAAGTGGGGTTCGGTATAGTCACCAAATATTTACCAGCATATTTCGGAGATCGTTAATATTGGCTCTTGCATGCTCCTGTATTGATCTCGCATGAATTATGTAACCTAAAGGCCGTATCACTTGATGGAATTATCGACAGCTAAAACGAACTGGCATTATCCCTAAAACTGAATTGACAAGAAGAAGTGTAACGTTCGATTAGATCGACTTAGATTAGACCGCATGAAGCCTATTAATGAACTGTGCTACTTACCGTCCGCAAATGTTTATTGCAACTTTTAATTTACAATCGAATAACATTTTCTTAATTGCTGATGTAGTAATGACACGACATAATTAGATAATTTAATAATCTTGTACTAATGGTAAATGTTTAAAAGCAGGAAGCGTGCGTGTGGAATGATAAAAGCTCATAGCGCGTGATAACGATCGAGAGAGAGAGACGCATTTTTAGACGGGATTGCGGATCTGAATATTTAAGTGGAGTTAATTAAATACGTTGAAATTGCTTCATTAAACGGGGGGATATAATAATCCGCTCCTCTTAAGGGGTAGGAGAGCGCGAAACTTTCTGTCACTGCCAAGTCGCTCGTCGGGATTCATCTTGAGAATATCTCCGACGTCGGTCCTCTCAGAATTTAATAACGTTCCCTCGGAAAGTTCTTTAATCGCGCACGCGCGGCATTGAAACGACGCGATTAGCAATTACGAAGAGATTTTTCTCTCTGTCACATTTCTCAGCTCTCATGTATTCATTTTTAGTTCCATCTGAGTAAATTCGTTTCATTGTGCGAATCCTTTTGTTACCAAATCTTCTTTTTGCTGCTGCTATTCACAATGATATTGTAATGAAAGTTCATTTTCTCCCTTTGTATGCTATTTCGAGATTCGTTATTTGTAATTCAGCATATCAGAAAATATAAATACACTAGCGTTAGAATGTTTAAACGCAATTTCTGCACAAGAATGAAGAAGAAATCAGTGTTTGCAGCTGCGAAAAGCGCTGTTCTCGTCGAGCTACGAACATGCACGGTCTAGCCCAGTTAAGCCGCGGAGTGTTTTTAATTAGGAGCACTATGCTAATTGCCCGGAGGACATTAACGGGACCATGCGGACGGTTAACGTGCTACTACGCGCTCACCGATCTCGCTACAGTCTTGTAACCGACGCAAAATGGGGAAGAGCGGAGCGCGCTTAAGGGTGGGAAAGGGGAACAAGAAAATGAAACCCTGCATGGTGGATGCAGGGAAACGAGTCCGTGCTTGACGTTGTTTTATCACCGTTAAACCAACATTTATTATTACGCGCATTGGAAAACTCACAGACAGAAACATACAGAGAGAATTTGAAAATAAGCAGTGAAAATAATGAAAGACCGGCGCGAATCGTTTCCGAATTACATGACGATTATTGCAATTTTGTTTTTGCATTTTGTAATTAGCGACATATACATTCAAATATTTTTGTTTGAATCTGAGAATAACTGAATTTTGAAAGTGAATTTGGAAATCTCTTTCCGAGTTCTCCAATTAGAAAATCATCATCCGCGAGATTTCTCAGACAATAAAAGACAAAACTTTTTATAGTCTTTTGTTGTAGTCGACCAAGGATAATTCATTAATGAGTAATTGCGTTGTGCTGTTAGGAGAGCATGCATGATATATACAGCTGATTGCAAATTTATGTAAATGTAATTAAACAAATGTCGCAATCACGGGGTGTAAAGGTCGACATAAAGCGTCGACATAAATTACGCAGTGGAGGCGCAAAAGTAAAGAAAAAGATGAATTAATGCGGTATGTTAAGTTTGCGCCGTGAGAGTGTGTGTGGGGGGGGGGGGGGGGCAAATGTGTGTGGTACATTTCACGGGGCAGTAACTAACTTGTGACATTTATTCTAGTGGTTGTATAGTAACTTTATCCATCTTTTTACCGTTCTCGTTCTGTCTCGCTCTTTTCCGTATTCTCTCAGGAGTGGGCTCTCATTTTTCGTCGTGTATGGTGCGACATAAATATTGACAAAAACATGTTCTGTCTCTCCCCATATTTAATTACGTAATAAACACTCGCCGATGGTTACTTTCTTTGCAGAACATTTGCGCGTTGACTCATCCAGTGTATGAAAATATTAAGCTTTAATGTAATTGCTGCACTATGTATATATATATATATATATATATATATATATATATATATATATATATATATACACTTATATATGTACACACGCTGTGTAATTCCCTCAATTTGTCCCCGCTTTTTGGAAAGATTAAATACCTGTGATACTTGTGACGTTATAAAAGTAAAAATTCGTACATTCGCAAAAACTCAAAGAATGAATATTTGAAAGAATGTAGTTTATATGTGCAATATGAAATATATATTTTAAAGTCCCATTGCCATATGTAGCAAAATTAAAAATTACTTGTGCAAACGATACCAGTGAAAATTATTACATTAATATTGCGTGAGCATCGATACGGTATGATATTGGCCATGATAGTGTAAAGATACATAACATTACCATCAACGGAATTCATCTATTATGAAAATCCCTTTTTCGAGGATTGATTGAGGACAAAACTAGTTGAATACATGTATAACACATTCATTGTTATACCCCCAAAATCTACGCATGCTAAAATTTCAGATCTCTTTAATGTATTATTATCCATTTGATTTCTTACTTTTGTATCAGTTTATTCATTATTATTTCCACAACAAATTAGTACATTCTTGATACATATTATATACATTAGACTTCATCATCATTTGTTTTAATCGTAGTCAGAACGTTTTATGAATTTAACGATCAAATCACGCGATAAGTATATTGCAGAAAAATACAGCTTCAATTGCTCTTGTTATTTTATTTCGACGGTTAATGGAAATTATTATTTTCGAAAATTATAGTGTTATGCGTAGATGATATAAAGAGATGCTATCCTGCTCGTTACCTGCTAACCTGCTCGTTATTCTCGCTAAGTTCGTTAGTAATCGTCCGCATCCTCTTGCATCCACCCAATTCGCGTTTCGACAGCCTGCATACCTCGCATTCCGACATTTTTTTATAATTATAGATTTGCTGGTTTCATAACCCGATTAATACCGTTCGTTAAGGATCGTGTCGTGCGGAAAGCAGCGGAAACTGCGTAATGCAGGTAATCGAGTCGGCCCGATGAATGACGGCCACCGAAGTAACCGTACTCATCGACGTTCGCTAATGACTCTCAATCAGCGTGCATTAAGTATGCGCCGTCACGGAGTGCGCCTTGATTATTTCCCGCCGATTTGAACGCACCTAGGGAACCACGAATATAGTTAGATAGGTAGATACTCTGCTTTGTCGCGGAGACAGTGCACGCGCGTGTTAATTAATTGCGAACGAATGCACGCGCGAGGACGCGCGTTCGCCGAGTTGTCGCGTGCAGCAGCGGCGCATTGTGCCGGTGGATCTGGTTTCTCCGTAATGAGATGAATCATGGGAACTACGCGTACTCACGCGCGTATTTCTACATATACGTAGGATACGTAACTTCGTAATACCCGAAACTGGACAGAATCACGCGAATTAGTGGCGACAGCAGCAGCAGCTTCTGGCGCGGCACGAATTGTTTCCACAGAACGATTCGACGGAAACTCTCCTTTCGCTCTGTAACTTCGTCTCGTTAATTAACGTAATCTGGATCGCTCAAGGCAAGCAGCCGCGCTTTAGCTATTTCACGATACGTGAAGATTGGTATCGCGCTACGTTGAGGTAAAGAACATAGTGCTTCGGATCTACAGCCTTTAGCTACACAGCGGTACGTTAATGCGTTTGTCAAGTGAGGCGAAATAAGATACGTTAAAAATTGATATTACACAATTCTTTTGATTAATTATTAATTAATCGTATTGCAGCGATATAAACACTTGCATCTATTGAACTCAAATTAAGATCGATTTTTTATGATACAAAAACGAATTAAAACCGAGATAAATGATTAGATCAATTACTCGTTTGTTCATAAGCATCACTTTATTTTGTTTCGCAAATGGACAATATTTTTATGATCAATTGTACATAATGGAATCGCATTCTAATCGTGCAATCATACATGCATATTTATTGCAATCTGTTGTCTGCATAGTGGTTACATTTGATTCCTGTGTATAATGAAAACAAATAATAGCGATCCCGGAATGACGGTTGTATCGAGCAATAATAAAACTACCATCGTTGCTTTCACTGCGACGGGATGAAAACTACTCACGATTTCTGGATACGACCGAGTTTCCATCATTCGTCAGAACTCGCCATGATCTCGAGCTTAAAAGTTTATAAATCTCGATTATTTTTCCGGATAGAAACGTGGTTCAACCTCGTGAGCGAGGAGGGAAGGAGGAAGGTAATGCTACTCTATTGCTAGTATTAAAGTTATAAATCCGATGTCCTGTGCAGACGACAGAGCGATCCTGGCGGGATAATCCTGTAATCAGGCGATGCGAATAAACTTAAGAGTGTTCCTAAGCGGTCACTAACAACATTCTCTATAAGGTTTCCGCAATAATATTCTATAAATCTAGCGAAGAGCTTATACGCGCCCTATGTAAAATTTCTTTTTTATTTTTTTCCTACAGCGCAAAACATTTAGAGTAAAATATATTTTATCGTAATGTCGCATGTACAAAGCAAGCGAGAAAAGCAAACTGCAAACTACTTGTAACATTTAATCTTATTATTAGATCTCGTAAACATATTTTATCTAATTTTTCTTTCATTTTTTTTTCTTTATCGATAAATGAACTAGGAATATAATTTTTTTAATGACGCGATTTCTATTAGATATTAATATATTATAATATAACGTACAAAATAAAATTAGCAATTTCATGCTGAAGGGTTAAAAGTAATAACGAACATTTCCGAACAACTCCGAGGAAAGATCTTCGGTACGACGGTATTTTCACAGAATCCTCTAGGGAACATCAGGATCTTCTCGTTCAATCGAATTAAGTTAATTAAGGAAAGAGTAAGACGAGTAACGCGGTTAATACGAGGAGCCTCTTTGCTTTGCATTCATCTCCGGCAGCCTTGAGCAAGTAACACGCTCCGAGTTAGGTAACACGTTCCTCCACTTTCCAAGCATCTCACTCGTCTGCATGGTTCTCTTTATCGCAACGGCACTTTTACGAAGCGGTGCTGAGCGTGCTTCATTATACCGATGCAAAATGATAGCGAAATAATAACGTAAAGAGCGAAACGCGCGCGGATTTCCGAGCAGTGAAACCCGATATGGCAGCCCCGAAGGGAAACACCGATAATTGCTTTAATTCACGCAAATATGCGAACTATGCGTGGTCGCACAGTCAGCTGATTGCAGCAGTCGTCACACAAACGGATACGTATGTATATGGCGATATAAGTGCATTCTTTTTCAGCTTATAATGTCTTCTTCAAGTCGATAGGGGACATTTTTGCATCGCGAATTTAAAGCCGACACTAGCGTTTTATTAATTATGTCAACTGCACTTGACGAAACGCAAGCTCAATGGAAATACAGCTATATTCTTTAATTTTATATTCTTTAACTTTTCTTTCTCAGTCCAAATTGTTTTTTCACATTCTTTGCTGGAGAAAGCACGACTGTATAATAATTCAAAAATTATTACAGTTGATTGTGGCTAATAAGTAAATTTTTTTCTGATTTTTACAAATATTGTTAAATACTTAGTAATTACTTGTCACTCTTCTCTAATTTGCGAATGTACAAATTTGTTTACTGGTATTAAATTTTCAACACTCGCGCTTTTGTATTTAGTTAGGAATTTGTATTTATGCTCATTTTTTCATACAAGGTATAACTACTCAGCTATATTGTTTCTATCAATACCACAGGTATTCGTAATAACAAATTTTATTGCGTGAACACGTAAAAAAGCAATATATTTTAATTATTTTTTCTAATTTTATATTAATTTTATATATAATTTTGTATATGTTATTTATTGTTACCCATCTTTAATCAAACCGATATTATTTTGATCTTTCAAGTTCTCAGTAGTCGGCCAACACGACAATCCGGCTTTTCTTGATTTTCTATGAATGCAGTGAGACGGTGAGGCACCGCTGTGGCACTTGTGATGCTTATTTCCCAGCCACTCTCGCGAACCGTCTCTCCCGAAGATTCAATCCAAATGCGCAGCCCCGAGATTCTCCACGGCTGCTCGTAGGGAATGCCCGCGATTCTACGTGTGCGCGGGCTCGTTCCGGCATGTGCGACCGCAGCCTTCCGGCAGCTGAAGTAGCACCGTACTCTGCATTTTTATGGGCGCATTACATTATCCACGCTGCCCGCAATGGTAGAGCGAAGTAAGCACCGAAACTGTCCCCAAAAGATACGTACGTGACGCGCGCGCACGTCGAGCTCAGCATCTTAGGAATCCACCGAAGGCGAACCGAGGGAGTGCCTCGAATCTCTTATTGGAAATTTTGCCGATAACCGATGCTCCATTAAGGTACCACCGCGAAGAACGTGCTCGTGCGCGCGAGTACCTGCGCCCCATGCATAAATTAATGGTACCCTCATGCTTCCTCACGTCTCGCGGATTCGGTCGCTGGATTACAAGAACGCTGTTGAAGTAACTGACGACGAGGGAGAAGTTCATTCGGGCGCATCGTCAACGTGCTTGGTTCGTCTCTCGAAGTGCTGACACGTTTCTTCGACGCGTTACGGCCGAGTGATTAAAGTTTCTTTGACCAAAGAGAGCGACAGAATCCATCGTACGATAATCTCGGTGTATCCGGGAGCGTTCTCATTTATCGCGAGATGACTGCTGAAGTCTAATAAGGGAACCGCGCGGTCTTTGCCGTCGCCAGACCCTTGATGAGCTTTAATTTACTCGCATAGCTTACGGAATATAATAAATGCCGCTTCCCTTCTGAAAGCAGTTAACTATGCCAGCCAGATCGCATACTGGCAAATAGATATGCAGTTTGCAAATGACAACCTTTATCCTTTCATTTTGTGAAAGGATCTAATGAGACAGATTCGTTCATAATACAACCATAGACGAATATAAAGCAGTTCGTTTTACAATCGGAATTATTATCACAGCTTAATTGAATTCTCAATTCTTTGGACTTTGCTAAACAATAGCGACTATGTTATGTAATGGATTCCGGACACTTTATATCTGCATTCATATGTATTCAAAGAATATGTCGTATACAAGCTTATTTAATATCTTCAGTCATTTCTCATAGAATATTATTGCAATATAACAAATAGTTACAACAATTTTTATGCGTGCGCGCAAAATGTACGGAAAAGAGCTAAGAGTAACCACAGAAACTCTTCGAATGCATAAATCGATCGTTCATGATATTTATGAAATAACTGAAATAACATATCCTGGAATGACATATGTACTTCTGCCCAGTCTTTGTTTATACCGTTGATTCAGCTTTTAAAATATGTTGCCGGTTTGGCTTAGAATTTTTATCGTTCGTGAGACGCGAGAAAAGCACGTTGAGACGTATGTATACGAATTCATAGAGCTTGTAATACAGGTACGTGGATTTATTTATCATTTAAAAAAAAAAAAGACTCCATGTTTTCTTTGGAACAGAGAAGTAAAAAGTTAGCGGTCATGTGTGAATAACGAATAAAAAATTTTGAGCATGCATAGGCATGCCTTATGGCTGCGTGGCAATGATTTCATTGTGAAGACGTAATTTGAGGTGTTATAATATCAAGTTAAATCCAAGTCTCTTGTGAATCACGAAGAATAGGAAAAAGGAAGAGAGAAAATATACACGATAGAAAAGAGCGAGATGTATAAATTCACTCCCGCATATACGCTCACGAGTTTTGGTCATATTTCAAAACGTGAGCCATCTCATTGAAAGCCACGTGGATTTCATGAATATCATATTAGGTGTGTCGTCCTCCGCGTCGGTTTAAAGGCCGACACTTGATTCGAACGCACGATATAGGCGAGGCATTACGTCAATTCGATTTATTTCGGGAACCAAAGTTATATTTCCACGGAGAATACAGTTTTGAAAGCGGGGATAGATCCAGTGAATGTATTTGTGGTTTTGTGTCGGGAAAATCATGCTGTATCCGCTTTATCTTGCCGCGGCTTTCAGTCGATTTTCTTTAGGTAGAGCGGCGGGGTGGTAACGACCGCGACCATCGAACAGCGCGCACCGTCGCGCCTAAAACCCGTTATAAAAGTCGTGGACCGATTTCATTTTATCGCAACGTTGTCATCGGCGAATTACCGCGTAAACCGCCTGGACAGTGTTCGAATGGATATTACGTTGCATCTACAATAACTGTAAGCGTTTCAGGATTTATATTCGGCCACATTTATCTCGACCACCATATTGGACACTGTGTGTGTGTTTGCGCGCGCGATTTGCTAAGCCTCTTAGCGTGAACATAGATCAATTCGTTTTTTTTTAAGTATTGAGACATTGCTCTTTTTACTTTTATTGTAATTCAATTGAAGATTATTAATTTAACTTTAACACATATCATACCTTCATTTATTTATGCAGTAGCTAGTTAATCTTTATTATCATTTCTGATATTTTCATCAGTGTCTAATTTCTTTGATGAATGAATGATTTGTTTAGAAGGTTAACCTTTTAACAAGCATTTATATGTGATACGTTGTGAAGAGTAATCCTTTACAGATTTTTATTATAGATGCTTTTTGTCTATAACCAAATATATGTATATCATAACTTGTTTCAGCTCAGATGTTTAGATATTTATATTTCAACTGGTCAGTAAAACGTCCAAGCTATTTGAACGGAATTGGTGTGTTGAATAGTTTCCAATCATGCATGTTGTTTGTGTTACACGCGCTTATATTGGAAACCGTTTGATAACTTGAGGTTGAAGACACCTATAGTTACGATCACAGAAACGAGCATCGCGGACTACGAAATTGGTAACCAGGCTCACATTTCGGAGATCAGTCGTTGAATCGTAGCCAGGAATCGGAGGGAAGAACCAGATTCGAGACGACTGGTTTTGAATCATTCGTCGGAGCACATTTCGTTTTCCTTCATATTCCTACTCTTTCTCGCCTACCGTTTCCTCTCTCTATCTTTCCTCAATTTCTCCACGTTTTTACTCCCGCCTTCTTTCACCCAAACGCACGCAAACCGCGTGTCATCCCTTTCGTCGCTTCTGTCCGCCTCCTCACAGAACGATAAATTTTCTAGACTTAAATCCTGGTCTGTGCGCGACCACGACCACGACCACAACCACCACCATCGACCGCTTCCGTTTCCATGGTGCGTACCGCACGCCGAGCGTGGAAATGCGGCTTGTACCAGCTTCATGCGGCCTTGTTTACCGGTCTGACGACATATTTACGAGGGGTCCCTCGATCCAATCTCGATATTCAATTCAACTCTCTTCATCACCCTTAACGTGAACCTTCGCACGTCTATCTTGCGTCATCTCCGCGAAAGTTATCAGACACTTTCTTAAGTTATCACCACGTCCTTCTCTCGTGTTATTCCTCATGCGTCTTTCTTCCTTCCTTCCTCTTATTTCCTTATCTCTCGCGTTGTTTCATCCGTGTTTTGTACGCGTGACGTCGCGCGTCGGAATAAGCGAATTATTAAGAGGCGCACAGCACTCCGTGAAGTCGTTCATTGTTTTCTACGTAGCTGGATTTATTGTCCTGGCGGGCGTCTCATTTGAACCTCTCCGTGCCGGCGGCGGACCAGTTTAGGGCGGATCTCTTGGCGTACGTGTTCATGTACCCGTATTCTGAACGTAAGCACGATACACGTTCCTGAATTAACTTGGTTAAGCGATAATCGATCGGCATTCAAGGTAAGAAGATTGAAGTAACGAAGACACAAAATCGCGACCTTTTTGTGATCGATATATACATAAAAATCATTCGTATTCCTTCACTAGTTCTTAATGCTTTTATAAAAAAGGAATGTGTATGTAAGAATTGCTAAATTTTGATCTTGTATAAAGTGCTTTTCGATAATGTCGCAGGCTAAATTACTTTACTATCTAATATAGTTAGAATTCTCTCTTTTTCTCTCCCTCATTTTTTAGATATAATGAAAACATAGTCCTTTAAAAAAATTGCAAAGTGATGATTTGATTATCATAAAAGTCTAGCGCGGATTTCAATATTATATTTATAATGATAGAAAGTTATTTCTTTAATAAATTGTAGCTCGCAGAATCTGTTTGCATATCGTATATTTGTGAAATTAATATAACACACCAATTTAATACAACATACCAATTTTAGTATTTTTGTATCTAGTTTATTGGAGCAAAAAAAGTTCAACGCAATCAATGGCGAAGAGAGGAAGAGAAAGGAGATGATAAAAAAAGAGACCGTAATATCTCATCATCACCGAGAGTAGAAGAAAAAGTTGGGTCATATCGGAACTTTATTATGACGTCATAAAAGGGGTAGGCTGTACGATCGTCATTCCGTTCACAACGCTGGTCACGAACGTACCCTCTTCAGATTATACGCGATAGCGAGGGAGTCAACGTGTCACGTGTCGAATTTACGTATGATTCACATCAAATCTTCTGATCGCTTTCAAAATTGTCATGCGGGACAGGATTTTAAGATGTGCAGATTGTTAAAATTGCATTTATCTTGCGCTCGTGTTTTTCAGTCGCGCCTCACTTTCTGCCACAAACCACCGTGTAATTGGCCGCGGGCATTGCAATCAACATTTTAATCAACCCTCTGTGTCTGTCATTAATTGTTAATCGAATGTATAATAATTAAAACATTGTTAGCAATCAACGTGTTATGAAACGCAATAATGCGAACAGAGACAAGATTGATACATAGAATCGAATATTCGATATCTCGAGCAAAAATGTCAAACCAGATAATTAGATGTCATTTTTCTTAATAAATAATAAATAATGAATTCATTCGTAACATAATCGTACATAAGGAAATTTCTTATCTAACCAGTAAACGGAAATGTTAACGCAACGATGCAAATAGAAAATTTATCTAACCAATAAGTGCTAATTCCGCGCAAGGAGGCAATTGGCTCTCAATTCCTACATAATTCATTGCTGTAATTATGATGCTCGGAACGGCGAAGGCCCGAAATTGACAGGACAATAGACAACGCCGGGGACGTTACGAAACAACGGAACCGCGATTCAACGATCAAATCCACGTCGCTGCTTCCCAAAATTTCCGCAATGATAGTACCGGCGACCAGCATTGATCTGGACATGACCTGTGTCGGGATATTTTGTCACGGATGAACTATCTCGTTAACGATCAAGAAAATCGTACCATGAACCGAGCTATGTCGCGTTCATGGAGACCGATCGATGCAGCAAAGAATCTAGTCTTGAATTCCACCAATACAATTTTTTATGAGTGTTTTTGCACAGATTTGCGTCGGTTAGATTTGTCCCCGATTTATGTTTCTTTGTACCAGGCTCACGGATATACTATTTCGATAGGATTTGCATTGATTAGTCACGTGGCAACAATCGCGGATAAAATTTTAACAGCAGTGTCGAGATCAAGCGATTTGGCAAGGTTGCTAGTGAGCACGGAGTTTACCCAATGTATCCGTTGTTTTTGCTTCTATTTTTGCTCGCAGCTGTGGTATTTCACCATTGTTAAAGCAAGGAAGAAAGGAACCGCCGGAACTACCGGCGAAGTCGGTAATGCGCTCGTTTTGGCGCCGCCAAATCGACTCGCTACTTCGAAATCTACTAACGCTCGTATACGGACTTGGGATACGGCTAGTCCGCCGTAACAGACTGTGTTTATGATGCTGATAATAGCTGCAACCGCTTCCTTTTGGAGTAGTTGTCTTAGCTGGACTCACGTCCGCCTCCAATTAGAGCTACATTTCGACACAATTTAGTCGACCAACGTTACGATACCGTAATTTTAAAAAACCGTATATTTAATCCTGAAAGAGAGCATAGCAGAAGAAAAAAGAGAAACGAGATTTTTTATTTTCAGTTTTTATTTAGAATTTAAAATTTTTATCTTATACATAGCAAATAAATACATTTATTTAATTTTTCCTCTAGTTTTTCTATTTTATAAAATACTCCTAAAAATTTTTTATTGTAATTCTATATATAGAAATTTTTCTACATTGTTGTGCATATGTTGTCAATTTACTTGTTATTAGGACTAATAGTGATTTGAATACATAAAGAGTATAAGAAGAGCTTAAATAAATTGTTTTACGGTCTGAAAGATTAATCGGCAGACAATTCGAAAATCCATCGATGCAATCGACATGAAGCATTAGTCCTTCATCAATGAGAGCAACCAAAAATCTGACTGTAATATAAAATGAGTGCATTACTTACGTATTAATTACGTATATAAATAGTGGGGAAAATTCCATTCTGATATACGTGCTTTAATGAAAGAAAAAAAAATATATCCATGCTGCAGAAGAATCGGAAGAGTCGATCGTAATGACTAAGCACGTTTCTTCCTTCATAAGTTTCATCCTGGTAAATGTTTTTTATCCTTGTACCGCTCCATTAATTACTCATTGTGTATTATTACAAGAGCGAAGCAAAATCTTTCTTTCCCAAAGAGCTCTTCTTGATTGACCAAGATGAAGGAAACTGAGGAAAGCTTATTTGGACACGACCAGCACGGATTCTGTGATCACGGTGCCGGTATACTTCAATGACTCTCAACGTCAGGCTACGAAGGACGTGGGCACTATCGCCACTCTGAACGTCCTGAGGAACATTAACAAGCCGACCGCAACCGCCATCGCTTAAGACTCGACAAAAAGGACCGATGAAAGGAACGTTCTGATCTTCGATCTCGAGCAGCAACATATCAATACTGTAGGAATTGGAAAACGTAATATATTTCGAAATCATTTGTCGGGTATGTTGATGTTCTGCGCGAGATATGTTTGTTTGTCGAGTGACTCTTGTGTCCTGTTGGGGAATGTGGTGTGCGAGCGCGCGATTTCGGGACCACCGAATCTGCGGGTGTCATTGCCTGATTGGCCCACGTATTTTCGGATGGGCAATATAAATGGCCTTTCACGGTGTCGAAGGAGAGAGCCCGCCGGATTCCGCGAAAGCAACAACGTGTGACTTAGAACACGCGAGCTTAGAACAGAGCAAGTTTGTATTTCTTGTAATAAAGCTAGTTGTAGAAGTTATCAGTATACACGAGATTCGTTCATCATTTCTTTTATAAAATCATAATCCAATACGAAATCCTACAAATTTGGGGGCTCGTCCGGGATTTGAACTGAGATAGACGTAGACGAGTTGCAGTAATTCTGAGCGCGATAACGTTGGCCGGGAGTACGGTGACGCTGAGCGCGATAGCGCTGGCCGTGAGTGCGGAAACGCTGTGACAGAGTGAGACGCAGAGTAGGCGGTAAGGTAACGGGAGACGCTATGAGTCCTACGAAGAACCCTGCCGATTTTACGGTCTTGTCGCTTAAAGAAAAACTAAAGGCTATGGGAGTGAGTACGGCAGGAACAAAAAACGAATTAATAAATCGTCTGATGGAGGCGGATCCGACGGGCAATTGGCTTCATGAGTCAGACGATGTGCAAAATGATCTAACGCACAATGAAGAGCAGGATGCATTGGAGACAGCCGGCGTAAGCGAGATGGAGGGAGCACAGCGAGAGATAGAGATGCTCCGGAGAGAGAGAGGGCTTTTGGAGCGTGAGCTTGCGGTGGCGCGGCGGGAGGCAGAACTTCTTCGGGAGAGGCGAGGAGGGAGAGAGGTTGAGACGGAGCGCATGAGGGCCGGGCAGGTGACGGATCCGACGGAGATGATGGGGATGACGGCGCGGGTCGGCATAACGGCTGTTGCAGAGTTATTAGCACATTTTGACGGGACGAATGATTCCTGGGAGGTGTGGGAGAGGCAGGTGCGTCTACTCGTGACTACTTACAAACTGCAAGACGAAATGACGAAGATATTAATAGGCTCACGACTCAAAGGAAGGGCGGCTGAGTGGTTCCGCTCGAGACCTGAGCATATCGAGATGTCGACAAACGATCTCTTATTGGCAATGAAGAACATGTTTGATCACCGTCCAAATAGAGTAGCGCGAAGGAGAGAATTTGAGGGGCGCATGTGGAGAAAGGGCGAGGCCTTCGGCACGTACATGCACGACAAAATTATCCTGGCGAATAAGGTGCCTGTTGAGGAGAGCGATCTCGTCGATTATATTATCGATGGAATAGCGGATCTGAATCTGCAGAATCAAGCGCGGATTCAGGGATACACGACGACGGCATCTCTGTTGCGAGCGTTCGAGAAGGTGGCCCTACGGCCTGGTGAGGGGAGACCGAGAGACGGTGTCGGCGCTCCGACGGGACGGTCAAGCGGCGACGCGAGGTGTCGCGGAGGATCGAGGGCGCGAGGAGGCGATGGAGGAGAGCAAAACCTGAGGCGATGCTATAACTGCGGAGGGCTGAATCACATTGGTGCAAACTGTCCGACGAGGGAGAGCGGCGTGAAGTGTTTCCGATGCGGTGAGCGCGGGCACGTGGCGGCAAAGTGCGCGGGGAAGGTGAGCGCTAGAGACAGCTGTGCGATAAGCGAAGCTTGCGATAAAAAATATTATAAAGACGTGCATATTAATGATTGTAAAGTTCTTGCGATGATAGATACCGGGAGCGATATGTGTTTGATGCGTGCTGATTGCCATGGTAGACTGAACGTTCCGTTGGTAAAAAATAGAATCTATTTTCGGGGCATAGGTTCGGATAAAAACGAGACATTGGGCGAGTTCGAAGTCGACGTTGGTATTGATAATGACGTATATTCTATGAGAATTCGTGTAGTTTCCGACGGGCTTATGCGGTATGATTTTATTATTGGAAATGATTTTCTGAGAACCGTAGAGATCACGATAAAAAGGGGTGAAATGTTAATTTTAAGACCGAGTCCGGATCCGAAATTGTCTGAATTACCGGAAATATTTCAAATTGATCACGTGTATGAAACAAATAAATTAGATGTTGCACATCTTGACGATAATTACAAAAATGCGTTAGAAAGTATGATTCACAATTATACGCCAAATAAAATGCGCAATGTGGATGTAAAAATGAGACTAATTCTTAAAGACGATGAGCCCGTATATCAGAGAGCGCGGAGATGTTCTGAACAGGAGAAGCAGATAATAAAGAAACAGATAGAAGAATGGATAGGCGACGGTGTTGTGCGACCTTCGTTGTCAGAATATTCGAGTCCCGTGGTCTTAGTGAAAAAAAAGAACGGCGCGTATCGGTTATGCGTTGATTATCGGCGTTTGAATCAGAAAATTGTGAGAGACCGCTATCCCCTCCCACTGATTGACGATCAGCTGGATCGGCTGCAAAGCGCGAAAGTCTTCACCACGTTAGATCTTGAAAACGGATTTTTTCACGTTGAGGTGGACGAGGATAGTCGGAAATACACGGCATTTATTACGCCAGACGGACAATATGAGTTTCTGAAGATGCCGTTCGGTTTGTGTAATTCGCCGGCAGTGTTCCAAAGATTTGTGAACGCGACTTTTCGAGATTTTATTAACGACGGGACAGTGTTAACTTACATGGATGATTTGATTGTGCCATCAAAAAATTACGAAGAAGGCCTAGGAAAATGCGAGCGAATATTTGTTAGGGCAAGTGAATGCGGATTGATGATCAATTGGAATAAGTGCCAATTTTTAAGAACAAAAGTAGAGTTTCTAGGGCACGAGATAGAATCTGGTAATATACGGCCGTCGGCAGCGAAAACAGACGCGGTTACGAGATTTCCCGAGCCGAAGAATGTAAAACAAGTACAAAGTTTTTTAGGTTTGTCCGGTTATTTTAGAAAATTTATTCGCGGTTATTCATTAATTGCGCGGCCCTTGACGAACTTATTGAGAAAGGATGTTAAGTTTTGTTTCGAGGAGAAAGAGAGAAATGTGTTTAGCGAGTTGAAAGCTGCTTTAGTGAGTAAACCTGTTCTTAAGATATATACAATAAACAATGCGACCACTGAACTTCATACCGATGCGTCGAAATATGGCTATGGCGCTATTTTATTACAATATGACAATGATCACATGTTGCGTCCTGTGTATTATGCGAGCGGACGTACAACTTCTGCAGAGGAAAAGTATAGCAGTTACGAGCTCGAGGTACTTGCGGTTATAAAAGCCTTAAAAAAGTTTCGTGTATATTTGATAGGTATTTCTTTTAAGATAATAACGGATTGTAGGGCGTTTAGTCTGACCATGAGTAAAAAAGATTTGTGTGTGCGTGTTGCGAGATGGGCTCTACAGTTAGAAGAGTTCAATTATGTTATCGAGCATCGTCCTGGGAAAGCCATGATGCACGTAGACGCGCTGAGTAGGAGTCCGCTACCCGTGTGCATGTTAAGTGAGCGCGAAGATAGTATAATCTCGCGAATTCGAAAAGCGCAGAGTGAAGACGCTTGTTTGCGAGAAATAATCGAGTTGACGGCGGCGAACAAAGCCGATGGCTTTGCAATGCGAGCGGGAATTTTATTTAAGCTGACGAATGGCGAGGAGCGAATGGTGATTCCTCGATCGATGCAGGCGCCGATTATTAGGTATGTACATGAGAGAGGTCATATGTCGGCAGGCAAAACCGAGTGTATAGTCGCGAAGGAGTACTGGATACCGGATCTGAAAGCTAAAGTCGAGAGAGTGGTTCGGGGTTGCGTGTCTTGTATTCTGACTGAGAAGAAGCAGGGTAGGAAGGAGGGACTGTTGCATCCCATCGAAAAGGGTGATGTTCCCTTGGATACTTTCCATCTCGATCACTTGGGACCGCTCCCTTCGACGCGCAAGCAATATCGGTATATATTGGTTGTAGTGGACGCATTCACTAAGTTTGTCTGGCTTTACGCGGTTAAGACGGCAAATACGGCGGAGGTTTTGGCATGCTTGGTGAGACAATCGGATATTTTTGGAAATCCGAGGAGGATCATATCGGATCGCGGTTCGGCATTCACGTCCAACGATTTTCGGGAATATTGCGAGGCAGAGGGAGTGCAACATGTCCGTATAACAACGGGAATGCCAAGGGCTAATGGACAGGTCGAGCGGGTCAACCGAACGTTAATTCCGTTGCTGACGAAGTTGTCCGCTCCTCGACCGGAAGAATGGTACAAGTACTTAAGTATGGCACAGAAGTATCTGAATACGACGCAACATAGAAGTATTGGAACGACGCCTTTTAATTTATTATTTGGGACAGATATCAGAATGAGGGACGATGTTTCTATCCGTGATTTAGTAGAAGAGGAATTAATTTCTATGTTCAAAGAGAATCGCGACGAAGTAAGAACCCGAGCCAAGGATGCTATTGGGCGGGTGCAGCAGGAAAACCGCCGAGGATTTAACAGACACAGAAAATCGGCTACATCTTACACGATCGGTGATCTTGTTGCTGTCAAGAGGACGCAGGCTAAGCCCGGATTGAAATTAGCGCACAAGTATTTCGGTCCGTATCGTATTAAAAAAAAATTGCGGAATGATCGCTATATCGTCGAGAAAGTGGGCGAGCATGAGGGGCCTTACGAGACATCTACCGCAGCAGAATATATGAAGCGCTGGATTGACGACAGCGACGAGATGACAACCGACGAGGAAACCGAAAATATCTGAGGCCAGATATTAGCGCAGAATGGCCGAATGTAGGAATTGGAAAACGTAATATATTTCGAAATCATTTGTCGGGTATGTTGATGTTCTGCGCGAGATATGTTTGTTTGTCGAGTGACTCTTGTGTCCTGTTGGGGAATGTGGTGTGCGAGCGCGCGATTTCGGGACCACCGAATCTGCGGGTGTCATTGCCTGATTGGCCCACGTATTTTCGGATGGGCAATATAAATGGCCTTTCACGGTGTCGAAAGAGAGAGCCCGCCGGATTCCGCGAAAGCAACAACGTGTGACTTAGAACACGCGAGCTTAGAACAGAGCAAGTTTGTATTTCTTGTAATAAAGCTAGTTGTAGAAGTTATCAGTATACACGAGATTCGTTCATCATTTCTTTTATAAAATCATAATCCAATACGAAATCCTACAATACTAACATATCAATACCGATGATAGCGATGATAGCGATATTTGAAATAAGCCTGCAATGTCTAGCATGTACCTCAATAAAAGACATCTACCTATACATTTAAAAATGATATTATATTATTCAGTGTAAATATTTTACATCACACAATTGGATTGTCATCTTCTAATACATGCAATATGGATATGACAATGTTTAGTACATCTTATTAGAATTTTTTATTTAAAAAATTGTGTTTTCTTGATATTTCTATATTTTTTTAAATAAAATAAGTGACTATTTGTTTTACATATCAAAATTTATCTTTTTAATGTAAACAGCGATATTATATTTCATTAAAATTAAATAATGCTAATGTTCGTGTCATTATTTAGTGCAAATATTATAATAAACTTTATTGTTTGGGTTTCATTATTGTAGGTACATCTCATGGTAGTATTTATCAAATGTTAACACTCAATGATAAGAAAGATCTGAGAAATAAATGAGCCGGCTGTTTGCCGGCTGGAAAACTATCTTTGTCAAAAAGACTCTGTCCTTTTCTACGTAAGTCAGCCTCGAAATCAAAATTTTGCTAGATGGCATTGACTTTTGCATTTCGATCACTTGCACTCGTTTCAAGAAATTAAATATAAAATTTCTTTAAAAGTATTTTGAAGCTGTGGGAAAGGCACTATATAATGTTAAAATAAGTAAGGCAAAGATCCATAACAGCTCTTGTTGGTGGATCAATTGATGATAACTATTCAAATGTTTCTACAAGTTATAACTAATTTTATCATTTCTCGGTTTGTCAACCAAGTATTTCAAACCACGTGCTGTGGTTAAAATAGCTCGCCGTTTAATCAGGCAAATTAACATTTGTTGACTCAATTTCCTGTGATAAAAGCCAAGATAATGGTAAGTGTTTACGTTCGGTGACAAAACACATTAAAATGCGATTCAATTTCTACGCGCCATCCCCTTTTTCGCGAAGGAAAGTTGTAGGGGTGGCACACGTAGAGAAAACACGAGGGTTGTCCCCAGGTGTGTGTGTTCGTTATGCTATTAATGAGCTAGATGACAAAACCAACAGACACTCCCGCTATTATCATCGTACTGTAAAGAAACACAATTTTCTCGATATTCCCTGAGAATTTGACAGAATCAATCTCTCAATACATATCTCTCTAATCAAAAAAGATAAATTTCAGTAACAGTTACTCGCAGAATTAAAAAAATTATATATATGAAAAATTGAATTTTTTCAGTATTTTTTTCATAAGATTTGTGTGAATATTATGAATTTTGCAGTAGTTAATTTATCTAAATATCATTAATAACTAATAAAAGAATTAAAAAGTTTATAAAAGAATTAGAGTTTAATAGAATTTAAAAAAATAAGACAATATGTGTGACTATATATTTGATCGGATGATTTCAGATATGTATATATTTAGTCATCCCCATTGATGTCATTTTTTCCCTGAACTTGTTTCACCTTCTTTGCACGACTCGCTATAGTATCTCTTTTATCGCGGCTGATTGCTTTAATGATTACGGATCAGTAATTAAAAGAGAGAGTCTCCAGAGTTGAACGGTTAATAAACGTTTCCGATCGACGACGGAGATAAGAAAACAATCCTGCAAGGCAGTAGGCCCCGAAATGGATTGTACCGAGACGCGAGTGTTGTAAAAAAAATGGAAGGATTCTTGAGCGAGAACGTGTAGGATAAGAGAGGAAGCAGGGCGATTCTCATGTCCCATTCCTTTTCTGTCCGTTGCCATCGACGCACGAATCGGAAGGGACTCTATTGGAATTGTCAGACCGTCCGGATAAGCATCCGGATACTAATCGGCGCACGGAACAAAATTGCAAAAGAAAACGAAAGAAATCAAAAGCAGATGGTTTAGTTGAAAAAGGGGTCGAGCGAGAGAGATGCCGTGTTTTTTTTCTACGAATTTTCGTCCTCCAGGTTCAAGACGCCAACAGCATCCTGAAAGAGTAGAAAAATCGAAGAATAAGAAAAACAAAATAATGATTATCAATGACAAGGGACACCTCGGCAGAGAAGACATCGAGCAAATGGTGAATGAAGCGGAAAGATATCACATCGAAGACGACGAAACAAAGGAAAAGGGTCGCAAAGGGTCGCTAAGAACAACCTTGAGTCGTATTGCTTTAACATGAAGAAAAGGAGAGCATACAATATTAAAGGCTGATCGAAAGCGTATAATCAAGAAGTATAACGCACTTACAAGTGGATAGACACTAATACTCTAGTGATAGAAAAGGAATTCAAGACAAGTTCAAATTGAGAAGCTATTGTATTTTTTATTTGATTTTACATTTACAGTAATGGTATGATCGAACGAAGAGTACTTAGTACTAATGCGATATATTCCGTTAGATGTTTCTCAGCTTTTATTAGAATAAAATTATTTAAAGTATGATAAGTAGAACTTTATCGAGACAATTGATGTCATGTATATTAAAAAAAATTTTAAACTAAATCATTTTATGATTGATCTTAGTAATATAGTAGATAGTAATACTGTAGAAAATATCGATTTTACATTTTTGTAAACAGATGTTATAATTATATAGAAAAAAAATTACAAAGGAAAAAAGAATATAAATATTATTTATAGAACAAATTATTAAATGTTTTTATTTTTTTGTGACATGATTAAAACTTGAAGATATGTAAATTTAATCTCAAAAATAATTTGGATTCTTTTGAAGATAATTATCTTATTTATAACATATTCTTTTTCTGGTGTAACGATATTCCGTCGAAATAAATCGAGTGACATCGCTTATAAAAAATATATATTTTTAATAAATCATTGGCACTTTCCGTTTGATGATATTTATCTTGTTACCTATACTATCATCAAAGAGTATTCTAGAGTTCCTACATTGGCCACTGCAGATAATAAAAAAACTATAATATTTAATGCATGTTTTAATAAATGCATTACATTATCACAAATTTAATGATTTTTAGGTATGTAATCCTATTATAAAAAAAAATTTATGAAAATCTACGTCAGACTTTCGAAAATGCGGTAAACTGCTGCTGGTAACTATTAGCGGTTCGACCATCGAAGAAGCGGTTATTCATAAAGACTATGAAAGCAGAATGTATCATTAAATGATAATATAATAATAATCTCCGATTTTATTCACTAACGAATATTTCTGATAATGGCTTTGTTTTAAAATTATAACTACAATTTAATATCCAATAAATTTGTTTTGCTGTATCAATCATAATTAAGCAAAAATTTTGTTCCAACTTTATAATATGGAAAAAAATTTAAATTAAATTTATAAAAAAAGTATTACAAAATAAATGAACTTTTATAATGTTTATTATTTAATTGGCTTATTATTACTTACTCGGTAAGTAAGACTTGTTAAAAGCACACTAGCATACAGTAAATTTTTCAAGTAGCGCAAACGTATAACTATAAGCGATCTTAATAACATAAGAAAACTTAAGAGCATGGTAGTCATTACAAAGAAGTAGTCATTTCGTTTGAATTTCAACATGTTATTTATTGCAAGCGAGCTTGAGAAATGTAATTATCGTAATGATTTCGTAGTACATTTGTATGGGATAATATTGTCAGATTACAACGACCTAGCGTTGTCGCTTACAGGTGACACGCGAATGTGTATGTGTAATTATTATGTTGTATCTTTGCATCACGTAACATTATATGTGGTAATATGTACACAGCGAGAACGTTAAATATTAATGTCTTTAGCTATAATGATAGCTTACGAATTAATGGAACGTTTCTTCTCGTAAAAAGTAGATATCCAGAGCACCATGTTCCGATTAATTTGTTATGTACAACAGCTGCGCCTAATCCATGGCGGGGAAGAGTACAGATGATAGTCGCGTTCGATGACGTGTCGCCTACGCGTGATGTTTTGCTGCTCGCAAACATATTTTAACCGGTGGCTGCTACTTTCAATTAACGGCAAGATTGCAATACCCGCCGCAGCCGATTCGCGAACATCGAGAAATAAGCGAGGAACAGAAACTGACTAATACGTCGCAAAATTTTATGCCCTGTACTCAGTCTTTCTCATGCGCAATCATTATCATTGTGATCGTCTGGGACTTCTGATACGCTATCTCTGGCGCCGTGCTGTCTGTCTCGCCGTGACGAGTTGCATATCGTCTGAGATCAAGCGCGTTTACTTTGCGAACGGGTGTCGCGAAGGTTTGCATTTATAACATGCACAAAATCGAATATTTTCCTTCTTTGAGTCGTGATTTCTTCCCATAAAAGTGCAGAGATTGGATGGATTCTCTCTCGAAATCCATGGGTCCTCAATAAGTGTCTCATTATCGAGCCCAAAGATTCTCGGAGGTCCAGTGTAATTTTGCTTATAGTCTCTTCTCCGCTCTCGGTAGAGCGATGAGCGGGGAGGGAGTATTAATCAGTATTTAAAAAGCGCGTGATTTACAAACGAGAATGTAAAACGAGACAGAAAAACGAAAAAAGAATAACGAAATGAGAATTTGTTGAAGTGACTGTGGCATAAAATTTCTCGCTGGACCACCACGGAAGCTCAAATACGACGTGGTACTTTCGAGACTTCTTGGTGGGATCGTATAGAGTAAGTAAGATCACAAGCGTCATAGAGGTCCACGAGGACCTCCAGGGGGTTAGAATAAAACGTAAAAATAGTATTCGTTGTTTGTGTATATGTATGTGTACGTACGTATGTACGTGTATACACGGATATGTGTATCAGAGTGTAAACATATGCACTTATAATATATTTATTATTATATACACATAAAATGTCGCTTCGGTTGCCTGCATCGCTTAGTTGTTTAAACGCCGCGCAGTTTAAACAGAACGTGAATTCCTCTTATTCTTACATCACATGTCGAATATAAGAAGGCACCACGAATAATTTTAGACCGAGAATTTATTGATTGTGACTAATGAATAGAATGTAACGTAACTAATATAATTCTTGAATCTTCAATATCACTTTCAGCTCTGCGTTCTTTTAACGAAGAGCTCTTTAAACATGTGAGAAATTGTTAGCATCTTCGCGCTGCGGTACGTACGGACGAATATATATCGCACCGGATTCACACACTGCACGGCGTTATCGACATATTTCTAAATACAATTTTCGTATGAAAATACACACACACTTACATATATCCATAGAATATATTTAAAAAATATATTAAAATTTTGATTTCAATAATTTTCAAATACGTTCCACGCAAAATAATTAACGTTCGATTGGTACACGAAAATAATACATAATAATAGTACATACATATATATATATTTATGATTTACATATATATGTATCACTAGCCGCATTACTTCTTACGCAACGTTAACGTGTTCAATCGACCATTCTCATTTTTCGCTTACGTTCTGGCTTTCCTTATTCAAGACAGCACATTGTTCCATTTATATTTACAAATGTATAGCGCGCGATTTTAATTTCTCTCAAAAAGTAATTTGAGAAATCCTTACTTTTTTAATATCGTAACGCCTTGTGATTGTTTTCGGTATGTCACATGATATATGTATAAGCGATATACTGTTTCTCTGTGGATTATCGGGGGAACACAACAAAATCGATACAAGCTTAACAAAGACTAGGCACTTTCGGGATCACACTTGGATCGTGAGAATATCAAGGCATCATAATCTTTTATTTGATATGCAAAGAAAATTTTATGCATTTAATTTTCACATTATTTTAATCATGCGTTAAATTACTCATTATTTTTCTAATGTTATATCAAATATATTTATTTATAGAGGATATCATTTTTATTTTTTTTTATTTCGATATGTTTTTTAATTAAATTTTTTAAAATGTTTAATCATTCTTGAAGTATTTTATTTCTTATTTTAATTCTTGAAGTAATTTAAAAATAAATTGTAAAAAGAGATAAGTTTTGTATTGTTCTAAATACTACATACATACATATATATGTATATATAAATTATATACATATATGTATATATACATACATGTTTCTTTCTAGATTTCTCTTTTGTGTGTCCCCGTAACTTTTCACCCTCTATTAACTTATACTTTCGAGTCAGTTTGACTCATTATACGGAACATCATTGTTCACGTTGTAAATGCACGGTTATTTACGAATCGATTTCATAATAACTTAGCATGTAAGTCCCTCGTTACGACTAGTCAATTGCCTCTTTTAACGCAGCTAATTGCTCCTCGCCAAGCTTCACCTTGTCCTGTATCTCGCGACCGTCCACTATCAGCTTCGCCTTCATGTTGATAAAATGCTGATAGTCAGCAAATTCCTCTTCATTCAGGTATTTAGCTAGGATCGCTGACATATTCACACTACGTTTATCGATATTATTCTTCAGAATCTTGGCTTCTTCTAATTGATCCATTAGCTTATCCCGTTTGCTCTCTAAAATTTTCTGCACAAAATAATAAAATTAATATAAATACAAATTTATAATTGTGTATGTCGTTGCAAAAAAATGCAGTGCTTAAAAATTTAGAATAATTTAAATAGATATAAATATCTATAACAAATAGATAAGTCAGTGCACGACTTTAACTAATATTAAATATTTAAAAAAACATCGTTTCTGCTCGTGGCTAAATTATGCATTTGTTTTTAATTGCATTCTTTTTGTGTACAATAATTCGATTTAGAGTATCATATAATTTATTTATTATAAAATATTTATTTTAAATAATTTCGGATTGCAAAGATATGCCTATTATATCTCACATATAATTACTTTTAATTGACGGAAGAACATTTGCACCAAGCATACAAGAAGTTTTATACTTACTCTCTCCGCATGGTCGGCCGGCATTCCATAAAGGGCGTTCTCAGCGCGAGCCAACCTGCCGCTGAGGCCGAGAAGAAGACTCGTAATCTTGCCGACTTCCTCTACGTGATTCCGATACTTGGATGCTTCCGGCGGACGAGCCACAGCGGAAACGCGAGCGGCGACTCGCGCACCCAAAGTCTCGTTCACCTCACCTTCCTCCCTTACGGCCTCCTGCTCGGCTCTGAGAACTACCAGCTTCCTGTCGAGCCGCATCATCAATTCCTCCTGAAAAAGCATCCATCATTGTAGAATACACGCATGAGTCGATATGAGAACATTCGTACTCTTTGTTGCGAGATTCGAGAGACCAGACAGACCAAGAAAACACAGGTATATCTAGTAGGCGAGGTAATGATTTGCTATGCGAATAACTAGTTAGGTAACAGTCCAGCCTTAAAGATATATGATAAGTAGAAATTTCAAAGCGCGGTAATTGCATTTTATGTAAGACTGTACTTGGAGGCTAGATGAAACGATACTTATTATCGTCTTATCTCCGCGTAATCATTATTATTCCACTGCCTAGGACTGCCTCGCGACTGCATACCGATCAAATTTAAACAACTGTAGAATTAATTATAACACAAGTGCGTTTAATTATGTTCAGTTTGTGGAGTAGTACCTTTTTCTGCCTAAGGTCAAGGCTGTTCGTTGGTACAACCGTCGGCGCATCTTCTTGATGTGTTAATCCCTCCGTGGCGTCCCGCGAATATCTCGTCAGGAACCTCGCCTTTCCCTCGGATGTTGTGAAATAAGCCGAAGTAAGGGATAAAGGGCTAGTAGAATCGGTTGACAGTGACGTGACAGAAGCTGAGGATATCGTTTCGTGTCTGAAAAGAATTTATTATGATGATTACACCTCTGGTTGGTTAATGCGGACTAAACCGGATCGTTCTTCTCTCTATCTTTCTTGCAGTGTTTATGCAGAGATATTCCTATAATTGTCATCATTGTGAGAGGGCAAGGAATTGCGTGAACGTGAGTCACGGTTGAATTAATCTCCACGTTTCCGAGGCAGGAGAAACAGAATGATTTGTGAGTGATGCGGAGGAAATTTGCGGCGTAGAATTCACGGTTTATTTTCATAATCAATATCCGTGATGAGTAATAAAATGATACACGTGATGTTGAATTTTCAAGTTTATGGTTGGGAAACGAGAGATGTTAGTTCAGCGTAATCCGGTTGTGATTGTTATCAGTTAAACGCATGCGCAACATTTTGTACATCTAGACGCGTCTATAAACGAGGAGAAAGTGATAAAGAAAGGAAAGCGAGTTATATCTCTCGGATTGTATATTTATTTTTAAAAAAAGTTGTTTAATTGTGTGATTTGCTAGGATTTACGTTCAAGATCAGTTAAAAACGAAATACGGGAAAGAAGCGGAAGTGGATTCCGATGTAATTATCTCTTCAGTCATTATTCGCATGTATGTATATATCGAGTATGTCCATACGAAATTGTCACTTTACTGTTATCTAAAATTGTTTTCGAAAGTGCCGATTTTTCTTTCTTTCTGCCATAAAATATGGTAGAAAGTTCGCGTGCACGGCTAAAACTAATTTAACGTAATACATCGGTCTCTTCCTCATAAGTTTCGGCCGACTTTTAAAGCACCGACAGCGGTTTTACCGCGTCCTTGAGCACACTTCGTCCTCACGTGAAGGTTTAATTTACACGTTGTTACGTAGTCCTCGTATTTTCGATGCCACTTAAGTCGACCGCTGTAGCGTCCGGATAAAATAAAAATGAAAGGTTGTAAACAATACTTCTCTAGAGGACGCATTTCCATTTCCTGTTCGATTTGTTGCAAGCACGCCGAGCACTTTGTTACGATGCGTCACTTTCAGCCATATGTTGGAGACTGGCAAATAATGATGCGTAGGGAACAAGCACTGAGTAGTACTTGACAATATCATTTATGGGGAATTACGTAACAGCCTCGATGTCTTTGGCACTTTCTCTTTAAGCACGGAGGAAGTATTGTCCGTGAGTGCGCAAGACAGACCGGATCGACGAAAAAGGGAAGAATCGCGACGTCATAAAAGAATAAAGAACAATAGAAAGTAATCGTGAAATGCATTGGATGCGATAATATATCGAAAAACCTAACAATATCTACAAATTTTGAATAACGTGAGGTATAAGACGTTCCAATATTTTGCGATATGTATAAGACGTTAGAATCAACAAAGGAAAAAATGCAAGAGCTAAAAGGGGCAACGTTACAAAGAAAAAAAAATTATTTGTTTGTACAAGACAAGATGTTCAATTTCGACATTTATCATCGAATAATAACAATTACATTCAGATGGCAAGTTCATTAATGACGTCTGTTAAGAATTTTGTCGTTCACGTCGTTATAAACGTGTTCAAATAATAAAGATCCCTCTGGCTAAACGAGATATTTTTGGACACATGCCGCCTTCTTTTCGCACGAAATATCGTGTGAACAGCACGCACGTACATCTGGCGTCCTTCCAAAAAGATCCATGCAGGTTTATTTTACTTGCAATAGAGCGACCACACACAGCGCGAATGTGCAATCGGAGAAATGTAAAACGACAAGCGGAGAAATGTAAAACGACAATCGGTAAAATTGAGCAAAAGGAACTTGTTTATGAAAATTATACACCTCCTAGACGTACCACGCGTCAACCAATTAAGTCGAGTAAAGAGAATTGCGAATTTGCACTTGTAATGAATGCCTTCAGATTCCATGGCATTCAAGTTGATTAATAGCACGTAATCCAATGCTCGCGAGCACGTGAAAACTATCAATTATCGCGTTTGGTCTATATTTACACTGTCTTATCTGCTTCGTCCGTAACAACAATCTTACTGGCCCTTGCCAATGTAGCCGGATGAAGACAACGCGCGTGATATCGACGCGGCGTGAGTCATAAATACGTTTTAATTAAGTGAACTTCAGCCGAAAAGAAGAAGAAAAAAAAACAGGAGAAGAAAATAAGAAGAGCTCACTTTTTATCGTCCACGTCCGCGTCCTCGCTGCAGGAGGCCGTTGACTCTTCCAAGGAGAGCCGTCGTCTTATTCGTGGCTGCAAGGTCGCCTCTACCCTGAACAGGCCGGAAACGTAGTCGGTGGGTTTCTTGTGCTCCGGCGCTGGAACTGATAAGAAGCAAAAAAAAGGGACATCATCAAGCGTTCTCGGTACGCGCGTTTCCCTCCTCGCACACTTCGTTTCACGCTCCAGGGCTCTCCGCGTTCTTATGGAAGCCATAACGTGACAAGGGATTGCATCGAATATCGCGATGACGGCGGCGACTGGATGGTACATAATTGAATAAGGCAGTGTCGTTGATTAAATTAGCGCTTATTAAAACAGAGGGTTATTGCCCTCGACTCTGTCTCAGATGATAATTGCGCGCGCGTGCTCGCGAGTGTATATATACATTATCTGCACATTTGAGCGAGGCTAACTTACACGTGTACGTAAAATAAGCGTGCGACAGCATAAGAGTAATGACTGGCTCTATATATGTATATATATGTGTGTGTGTCAGCGTAAGTTCTGCGTTAGCGAACGCCATTTAAAAATTGAATAACGTATCTAATTGAATCATTTTCATTGGCACGTGTTAATAGTGACGTGGAGCAAATGATAAAATCATCAGATGAACGATGCTCTTTAAAAACCATTACTCGCGCAATTGAAACAGAACGCTGAAGATAACGATAAAGAATATACTCACCGAGTATGGGCACCAGCTTGTCGTTGGGACCGAGTTGACTGGCTAAATCTTTGCTAAGCTCCTCGCACTCGATCTCCTCCGGTAATTTCTTTCTAGATTCCGGAAGCGGTCGTTGAGTTTTGCTAACACAGTCTTGCTCCGTATCCTCCAAGATGTCGGTTTGCGACGCGACGTCGCTGGTGGCCGCGTTGACCCGGAGCACGACCTCGGTACGTTGTACTAACGTCAGTCCTTCTATGCCTGGCTGAGGCGACACACATAGTGATGATCTCGGAGACGACTTGTCCTCCTCGACCGGCGAATTCCTCGGTGAGGAGGAAGAGGATGTTTTAGAAACGCTTGAGATCGAAGACGTGGACGATCTGCCGCCAGTCTTAAATTTCGAAGATGCGGAAAGTCTCTCGATTCGCGATTCCGTATCGCTTGTTTGACTCAGCCGGCTCGGCGAGCCGGATCTGTTCCAAGAACCTGTATTATCCGTTTGAGTCGGGCTGGAAACTTTTCTGTTGTTAGAGGCATATTCTGTCCGAGCTTCGTTCCGCGTGAGAGAGTCGAGAGAACTCTTGGGAGACGATCTGGACAGCAAAGCTCGAGGCGATAAGCGAACATCTATCGATCTTCCTGAGGAAGAGGTGCTCGAGCAACTTCCCGATCGTCTCGGAACAGCTCCTCGTGGACTTGTAGTCTCGACATTATTTGGTGATCTCGGCGGTGAACTTGTCGGTGGTGGTGGCTTGTCGGAAAAGGTAGCTTCTATCGAGTTCTGCGTTTCATGTCTTTTGGCCCAGCCATTATCGTAATTGGTGACGACTGACGATGTTGTAGTACTGATAGAATACGTGGATATCGTACTATTTGATGTTGACACACCGCTCATTTTCTTCTCATTACGGCGATTTAATAATTCAATATTCTGCGAGGTCATCTCAATCGTAGCGCTTCTCTCGCGGAAGAAATCATCGCCGGCAATTGGAAGCGGACCGCTGATTTCTCGCAACTGCTTCTGGAAATAAAGATCCGAAGCTCTAAATTATTTCGCGCGGAAAGTTCAGAAACAATACGATGAAAAAAGTGAATTAAAAAAATTGTTTTAATTTTAGTTTAGAAGTATGTAATCGTTTGAAGCATGTAAAACTACAGAGGTTGAGGAATATTGAATTGTCAGAGTAATGATAATGAAGTAAATTCCGAGCACGTTATGAGCTCAGCAAGAAATGAATGCTAGAAGCGTAAATTGAATTTGCGCGTCCTTGACACCGCTATACATACAAGTGCAAAAATAGAGTTAAGATGCGAAAAACACGCTAAATATCGCTATTACGTGAAAATAAACATCCAGAGATAATCTCACCTCTCTATTTTGAGGTAGGGGCTCGCAGCTCGCTGCCAACTTTCGACGTTCCCGTTCTAGCTGCCTGTTTCTATCATTAAGGACCTCCACGCTTTGCGGCGATAGTCTTTCTCTACGTTGCTCGTGTCTTTTTTCCGGATGCCTCTTTTCTTGATAATGATGATGATGTTGATGTCGATCCTCGAGGTTGTCGTTGTTGTTATTTTCATTAGTACGAGTTACGTCACTAGTCTGGAGCTTTTTGTTGAGATCGTGCGAAAGTTTACTGACCATCTCCGTTGAGAGTTGTTGCTGTTGGGAACATCTGTCCTCCAATCGATGATGAAGAGCGTCCACGCTGTATGACTTGGAGAGATCAGAATGTTGCTGTTGATGATGATTATTGTGATGGTGATGATGTTGCTGTTGTAATGGGTGATGCGGTGTGACACGTAAAAGTACGGGATCGTCATGATCCCTAGGAGGCGACCAATCGTCCATTCGTGAGGTTGGCGACATGGTTCTTTTGTAGCTGCCCTCGCTATCGGGAGCACCCCGCTCTCGTCTGTAAGCCAAATAGGAAGCCTTAGACTGGCTTCTGAAACAAAAAAGCATTTTCACATAATGCAAGAAGTCGCATGCGCAATTCAAATTAATAATGTAAGTAGAAAAATATAAATATCTTATCTCTTTTGATAAGATATTTAAAAAATGATGAGATATATATTAAGTGTTTGTCGAATTCTCGATACATAAATTTAATTCTGATAAATTAGTTCTTGAAAAGATTTATTAACATATTCTCCTTACGTTTATTTTTTTATCTTATCATAATTCAAAATGTGTCGACGCATTTTCTAACAATGGCATTTTTATAACTAATGCATCAAGTAGAAACGTATCCCAGTAAAATAGGTGTATACATGTCACGTGTTAGATGGTGCCACGTAAATCTAAATCTTTTCTAAAATGTAGGACGTAATAAATTGAATCAAGTAAAACTATTCATATTATATATTTCCAGAATACTAATGCTTAGATTGAATGAATAATTTTCCAGATAAAATGTTATTGATCGTTAATAAAGTATTAAGAGATATTTTAAACATGCGATTATATAAAATATGTGATCGTCAATTGCAATGCAGCAGATGAATTCCACGATTGTCACATATCTAACATTTTCATTATAATGTAATTAACTTAATACAAAGTCTTCTTGTTACGTACATATCTTGCGATTCAATATACGTAAACGAAGATAAATGAGTATAGAAGCCTAACAAAATCACGCAAAAAGAATTTCCGAGAGATATCTGACATATAAAATCGCTTTATTGTCGAGATAGATTTGCGCGATTATAGCAATGCATCCTCAATGATTAATTGTGCGGTAACATTGATTAATCGTCGGTCAAAGTCATAAATATTTGAAACTCATAGAACTTGGTGGCGATGAAAAGAGTTTAATCGAGACCGGATACGGTTACTATTGTGTTACATAAATTTTAATTCCTCAGCATACCTTTACGGTTCTACTAGTTTCTCACGGGCTTCTGTAACTTTTATAAGTAACCGCAAGAATTCTTATCGGAATACCTTGAAATAGTTGCAACGTTGCGTAGAAGCATAACTATTTCAATAAGGCATCTGTGCGTTAATCATGCGATTTAATTGTAATGATGCTCTTTACGTAAACATTTAAATATTTATATATTTATATGCCTATCTGTGTATAACTTTTCAACACACTGCTTCAGAATCAACTCGCTCATGATACGATTTTCTTCAAGACATACGATATAGTTATAAAATATGGAAGAATATAAAGAATACTCTGTTTTTCTCCTTTTCTCTCTCTTTCTTTCTCTTTCTCGAACGGATCTATTTTCCTGTTTGTCTTGTGTAAGTAGAAGTTATGAGCACGCAAGACCCGATCTACCCTGACGAGCGTTTCGTTCCTACTGAAGAAAGAAACGGAAGAAATCACCGAAGCGAGACTAACATTCGCGACACTGACATTGCTGCATCGTTCCGACGTTTATCATTTTTGAGCACACGATTGAAGGTTCCCTCAGCTTAATCCGAAGCATACATGGTTGCGCAGCACTGATTTTGCTTCTTTAATCGGATCACGACATTGAAATGCTGTCACTGTCGCGGTATCGTTCTTACATTCATTGTGCTCGATTTAAGCCCGTCCATATTTATGACAACGTATGTGACACATAATCTCAGATCCCGCCCATAAATTTACAAAGTCATGTCACTAAAACGTCGAAATTATTACTCTTAACAGACAGCTTTAGATGTTCTCGATTTGTTACTATCTCGATCGAAAAAACTAAATGGTGCAATAATCTCCTATAATGATTGTTGCGCGCATGCATTAATCTTTATTCGGTTGAGTCGACATGGAAAGGCGACATTTTAAGATTTGCGGCACGGAGGATCTCATTTCGACTCCATCGCCCAACCTCAAAAGCGTCCTGCTTTCATCCTTGAAGATTGACGTGATGGCGCAAATTGCTCCGGCTTACATCGCTTAAATTTTATTCTTTCTTGTCGCGCATAAGGAAACCAAAGTTTGTACCGTAACGAAACAGTTAGAAAAGAAAGGCTGAAAGTAAAATTCGTGTCCGAATTTTAATCAGGCGGAAAAAATCGTATTCTAGCACATATTATCAGTGCAATAAAGAGATCATTTCACGAGCATATAAAACTAATTTGATACGTGACATTATGATTTCATAAAACACATATATGTAATCTATTATGATTCAAATAATCGCAATTTGTAAAGTGTAACAAGAAACAACATCGAAATATCGAGCAAAATAAAATTTTATTAACATTAACTAGATTAAGTTTTTAACTGCAATTTTTATAATATGTTGTTTATAGAAATAAATATATATTGTGTAATTTGATTTGATTTGACATTTGCATGATATAAGTATGATCGATGCACAAGTATTTGGATAAAAAATCGTTATAAATTTTTTATTACAATCGATCAATTTGATGCCATAATAATTTATTTTCTCTAAATAAATACAAATATTAATGTGTTGTTATTCGTGCGCTTTTTTTGCGAAAAAAATCAATCGAAAAATGTATCTCACAGGTGCTTGCCTCGCCGGATCGTATATAGCCCGCAATTTTAAGCTGTCCGTAGTAATGAGACTTCATAAAATAAGTAACGATCCTGTCCGACCAAGAGCAATGAGTAGCACACGCGAACACGGGACTTTAAAAGTTACATCGAATAACGCTCATATGTAACCGCGTACACGAACTGAACGCCTTTCGTGATACATGTTTCTCTCTTTTTCGTGACCGATTGAACACGGAGAGAGATAGTCATCGGTTAAAGATAAAATGTGCGTACAAACAACGAAAGAAGAAAATTAACGCGCGTCATGCGTATTGTGAATATTGTACTTCGCAACTTTCCTGACAATAAAAACATGTTTCCTCTGGCACTTGTCCTTAGAGTAAAAATCTTCACGATTTTATTATTCCTAACGACTATATTTGCGATGTCATCGCGCGACTAAAGATAAATACGCCAAGCGATTGTATCAACAACAAACTTTGCGTTGGTACGTGTGATAGGAGTACCTACTATGAAGCGAATCACTGAATGAAATACGACAAAAATATACTTGCATGCCTAACAATAACACGACTGCAAGACAAGACGTGAGTAATTTATTATATTGGGATGAGAGAATACCGACTGACCAGTATTACGTACTAATATATCATGATAATTATCAATTATAATTGATGGCTAGTGTTGTATTCGCTCTAGCACTCCGCGCTGTCTCATATCACGCGCCCAACGATTTTGTATATCAGATAAATATTAAAAAATAAAAATTTATCAATACACTCACTCGGTAGAGTTCCGAGAGGATTCGATAAGAAGTTCAGCATATCAAACACATTTTTAAAAATAATGTCACATCTTCAAGTTCTTGTTTAAAAGTAGTGACATATTCATTTAGATATGTAACCAAGCAAGATAAGAAAATTTTTCTCTCGATCGTTTGCTATGATTCACAAATAGTCCGACTATTTACCTGTACGTTTCACGGACATCGTAGTTAAACGAGATTCCGTGTAACATCGGTCTTCGTTTAGTAATCTCTATAGAAATTTTGCATTGGATATATATTTATATTCTCTTTACGGAAATCAATTACATGGTGTGTTGATATACTCACAGAAATATGCGTCAATATTTTATGAAGCTCGATAAGAGTGTTTTCCATCTGCGACATTGATATGATTCACACAAGCGTTCCGTGTGTGTAGTGCTATAACATTTATAGATACGTTCGACGACGTGCATACCGCCACCATAAATAAAATGTCATACACTTTGTTCGGCATCTTAATTATGCGAATGAATCATGTCGTCGTTTTAATTAAGATCGAAAAACAAGATATACGGATCTTCCTTTCGATTTCGTGTATAAAACTCTGCAATATTTCTAGATAGACGCACACGACATCCACATATCACAGTTGCAAACAGAGAATCATGTTCGTTCCTTTGTCCGACAACTTAATTATGCGACGACTAATGTCGTGGCTTCCGCTGATATTAAGAAACAAGGCGCCGATCTCGCAGGACGCAAGCGAGTGTGCACAAACGTTGTACTATATCACCCGTAAATACGCGTCCTCGTTCGATAGACTACACAGCGAACATCGATACGTCGATACGGTTGCATGCTCGGTGTCTCGTATATTCATTAGAGCAGATCTACGATCGGTAGGCACCAATCGGTCGGGAAAGGTGATCGGTCATTACGACACCCTGGTAATTAACTCGAGGCCGAGTAAGACTATGCGCACATATATTCCTGCCCGTCGTTGTACGTGCGCGAATTAACCGCGAGAGAGGAGGAAAAACAAGGGAATGCTACAAACTCGTACGATTTACATATTCCGGCCGTATTTATACGATAGTTTATTCGCTCGAGCGAATCGTCTCGCGCCCGGCGGAACGAAAGCCAGCCTACCGGCCACAAGTGACGTTTGCTACTTCGAACTAATTTTAGAATACGCATTTATATATCATGACGTCGAAAGATACTTATCAGCGACGATAAATTAGAAATTCAAACATCTATTCTGATCGTTCAACTTAAACATTGAAATTAGTAACGCATCGGAAAGATCAATCGAAGATTTGATATTATCTACATAATTAGACATCACAACTCAAATTACCTCCAATCGTGGTTGATGTTTAATAATTTTCTTTGTGAGTCGAAGATTTGGTAAAGCGAACGTCAACTATCTGTATCTTAAATCATCGGGCAAAGGAAAATTACGACCTATAAAGTCGAGGTGTTAGAAGAAACCAACGTACCTATGATATTTTCCTTCGAACAATTCGCTTTCCATAACTGAAAATCGCATATAGTATCATTAGATGGTGTGGTATAATCGATCTCACGTGTCTATTGTTTTCATACGAAATTAGTATTGCATACAACGCGGCAGATGTTATGCAAACACATATCAATATCTGTTAGACTGAATCTCGGGCCGCAACACACCTACGCAATGTATAATATATATCTATACTGCAGCGTTAAGCTTAGGTTTCTCAAGCTTATGCCAGGTTTCTGAAAGGCGTGGGATACCGATCTGTGTATTGCTGCATTAAAGAGCGCGAGACACAAAAAGCTAATTAGTCGGTATGGATAAAATTATTCCACGTGGAAATGTTTGGTGTGACGCGAGAAGTGAAAGCTGTTCCGCTCATCATTTACATTTATTTACAGCACTTCGTGATGATACTTCTCTGCGTAACATTACTTTTTTTTCTTCTACGTCGGGGTCTTGAAACACGCAATTTTGTTTTTCTAAATTTCCGTGACGTACGTGACGAAACGGTGACTACGGAAGACACAAGGCTGACGATGTTCTTTTGAAGACAGCGTCTAAAAAAACAACGTCAACGACATGGTCACTTCTTGTTGCGCTACGGCAGAAATGGAACTTTTCCACTGAATCTATTATAAGTCCATTAAGCAACGTTTGCAGTAGTAACGGACGCGACTTAGCGCGGACATCTGACAACGCGCATCTTTACTTACTGCAAGAACAAGCACGATTTGCGTAAATGCGATGAGCGAAACCTCGTGTCATTCAGTATATCGGAGTAACCTTGGCTCACTTGCGATTTCGAAAATCACTTTGTGATCTCATGAATAGCGTATAAAAGCTGGTGAAACATGTATACATCATCCGTATACATTGCTAACTTCTTTTAAATGCAAAGTTCAAAGGATCGGTAAGAAAACGATTAGTGTATCTTTTGTGTATCTTAAGTAAGTTTGGTAAAAGTTGAAAAATATTTTTAACGTATATTTTTCTTTGTTAGAAAATTTATTTTTTATCCCTGAAAATATCTCATATGCGACAGCATCACCGTTAAATGATGGACACTTTTTCGGAAGCGTTACAAAATCCGATCTTGACTTCACTAGATTTGTTCAAATTTTCAAACCTTGGTCTTATATGGCGAACGGTTTTCAACTTTATCTTCAAGGAAACCTCTTCTGCGGCCAATGTACCTCCGCCTACTCAACATCGAAGAATGAAGAGTACTGTTATGAGCGGTCGGTAGCTATCCAACGGATTGCTTACAAGCAGAAACGGTCAAGTATCTCATCATTTTCCCATGATACTTAACATGCAGCTATTGTAGATGAATCATGATGTAGCCCACGAATTTTAATGTAGTTAAATCCTCTATGGAAACAAAATTACGTGACGACCATTGTCTGTTATACACAAATCGAATAATGCCAATAATCATCAGTAATAAAATACAGGTTGTGTTTGCGATTTTAAGATTAAAGCACAAAATAGCTTTAAATATTTGTATATAAGAATATCTTTATTTTATATATATATATATATATATATATAATATATAAAAATATATATATATATATTTTTGTGAAAGAGATATTTTACATATGTTGTAATTTCAAGGCATAATGACATGTGCCCGTGTGCTTCCTGTTTACACAAGATTCTCATAACCTACTGCACGCGCACAATCTAAATGACAGTTGCCCCCATCGCAAACGTCACTTACGAAATCAGAATGCGTAGTATGAATAACGTGTGAGAGCGTAAACACCACCTTCATGGGTAGACAGGTGCCTGCCCTCGCGACGGATGAAATTCGGGTCGAGTACTCGATTCCTCAGTTATCCGCGTTTCCTGCCAAGGGAAAACTGGCACTTGTCGGGCTGACAAAACTTTCCTCGCGGTCTAGTGAGACAAAAAACGTGCTGTCGCACAAAGTGAGCGGAAGAACGCGTAACAAGCGTCTCGATGCAAATGAAAGCGTCGAAGAAGAGATGAAGCGTCGAGAGAGATGAGTTACGTTGCCTCGGGTTTAATTATAATTACAAATAAACATACTGTATAATATTACCAGGAATAATATACATTATAGACTATATGTGTTACATGATTTATGGACGGTTACATAAAAATCATTAGTATTACTGAGAGAAGCTGGACAGGAGCATAATTCCATTTCCGATAATAAATGATCAGAAATGACACACTTTAACAGGACGTTTTGTAAGAGAGCGGACAACGATCTATATCAAACGACTGTCAGAATACTACGAGGAATGACACTCGAGTATTCCTCATCAATATTTGTAAACTGTCATGCCCGCAGAGGTATGGCACATTTTCAAGGCTTCGCACGTGGAAGCCATACTTCGTATTAGAAACCTGTCGTATCGACCTTAGGCTTTTACTCTAGAATGAAATATGTATATCTAGGACATTTAAGAATAGATAATCTTCAAATAGCATAAGTATTCAAGTAAGATGTCTCAAATACAAAGAAGTTTTTATAAAAAAAAGATTAATAGTTATTTTTATAGAAACAAAAAGTTTTCAGAAATTAAATTTAGAACTCTCATCGGATTTAAAAATGTTTATTTTTGTCCCCGAATATGCGACGGACAATTGAGCTGTTCATTTGCCAAATCGATTAACTCCACGAAACAAAAAGTAGAGAAATTTCATCAAAACATCAATCAAGTGCTTTGGTGCTAAAATTTCAAAAAATACAAAAAGTAGAGTTAATCACTTTTGTAAACGGCTCAATTATAAACCATAATTTTAAGTGTGAAGATTTCACTAGATCTTTTTCATTATCTGGGCCATACGGTGATAATCGCGCGCGACACGAAGCGAATAATCGACCGAGATAGCCGAGATACCTGCGACCGAAATAAGAGTCGAAAGCGAAACGTGACATTTTGCGCTCCGTTGCGATAAATTTCATGAAGTTAATCGGCCAAACTTTGTCCCATTATTCCGTACATACAGTTAATATTTTTCATCGATAAATACACTTAGATCGGATAGCAGGGAGAGATAATCGTTCCCGAAATTAAAATTGTTATTGACGTTAATATAAATCTTTGCAAGTTGAAACGCCGGAGTATCAGACAAGTAGTAGTCAGTTTACATAATAAATTATGACGCTGCGAAAAGCAGTGATGCACGTTTCCTCGTTTCATCTCACAGACAATTCTCATATGGTGAAAGCAATTTGCAGCGGTAGCATCTGACACTACGTAAGTGAGTAGCGCGAGATCGTTCTGATTTCTATTCAATTATAATATCAGGAATTGTTGCGCGCGATTGTCGATGCTCGAAAACGACATCATAATATTTTTGAAAAATCATCGAATATATAAAGTTTTCGCAGAATCGTATGTCGACATTGTAGCGATAAGTACATTTTACTAGTCCCCTTTATTCCTGTGCGGAAAATCGCACGATGATACTAAACGTCGGTGGCGTGGGAAGAAAGGGTCGTTTATCACTTTATCGTGCCCGCATGGCAGCGCTAACGCAACATTATCGCGCATACACACGTTTTTTTCGCATGGATAATATATTCTCAATGTGTTCGACTACATTCATTGTCATCAAGCTCCGTTCACCTGTTTGCTGATTCATAAAAAATGTAATGAAAGCCGCAATTTTGATTAATGTCTGTGCGAAATCAGGTTTCGACACTTTCCTTGACTGTTTTCTAGTTGCGAATCACCTCGACATTAAATGAGCTGCATACTTGCAAAATATTTAATCTTTTATTATCAAAAGATGAGTGAGTTTTCTATTCTTTATTTATTATAAGAACTAATTTCTGACACTAAATAATTACACAAGAGATATCAAGTGGAAAAAATATACATAGAAATTACAAGAAGGAATTATACAAAAATGTATATGTATATTTAGATGTAAAATTTCTATGTTATCAATTAGATGATATTTTATATATACAGATATTTTATATATCAGATGATATTAATGCGTTTGCCTTGTCAAAATATCATATAGGTTAATTAATCACTTTTATAGAGCTAAAAAGTAATTAATTAAGTCGCTGTAATAAAAGCAGTCTGATTAACGAAGCGGTATATTAACATAGAAACAAAGCGCTTAAATTCTTAGAATCATTGTTGTTATAAAGTCAAATGCTGCGTGACAAACGGCATAGACAAATAAATTTGTTAGCCACTTTACATAATTTTATGTCTTTGGAAAATAAACCGTGACGTGATTATGTGACGTGAAAAAACATTTTACGAGCAAGGAATCTGCACAGTACAGAAGCATGTCAACCTACTTTCACACTTGGCAACGAGCTGCACTCGGAATGGCAATTTAAAAGCGCTCGTGTAATGAAGCTAGACTCGGTTGTTCGTACTTGCTCGTACGTTACTTGAACTCCTTGTGCTAATCGTAGTAGGTTAATCTTGAAAAGAACAGAAGAAGCGTTTAGAATAACACGCGATTAGAATAATACGTGGTGAAATCATAAAAAAATGGGCGTTACACTTGCAATAGATACATGAAGAACTATAGAATTGTATAAGAAGATAGTTTATAAATTCGTAAGGAAGAAAAAAAATAAAAGGAAAAAAATAAAAGAAATGAACAATTGGAAAACAAAATCAAACACTAAACAAATGAAATTTCTGAATATGTGAATTAAATTCATCATGTAGATTTTATCATCTATATAAATTAAATTTTTATTTTAATATGTATTATTTTATTTTAATATATGTTTGTAAGCAAAATATTTCTACGAAGTCTTGTGACTTTTTTGTGAAATATCTCACTTTGATGACGTGATTCCATGAGTATCAGTCGATAACATGATATAGCAAGCAATCAAATGTGTAATTATTTATCGAAGAAGATATTATCGCGCGAAGACGATATAATAATGACCTTCTCGAAATTAATAGCTTAACTGTATGTTCAAACTATGATTTGTATCCATATACAAGTTCACTCTCGAAGCCAGTAAACACAAGGATGACGTTCGATATTCTTGTTGAACAAGGTGCGAACGACCGTGAAGAGGTAGCTCTCCAACTTGCGATACGTCCGCTGTTTAAATAATGCTATTTGGTGATTCATGCTCTTCATGCTCGCTTTTGTCCACCAACCGGTTTCGTCAAACGTCAATAACGAACTTTAAAACTCAATTAATATGTAATTAATTCCGTAAATGGTGAACGCATTATCTTACAAATTGCGCCAAACATTTTCTCACGGAAGACTCCTTTAGACAACGTTGATTTAATCATGTTGCAATGTATTGTAAGCATGTGAATGACGACATAAAGAATCACGATTTCATTTGTAATCGCAATGTTTTTGCGATTGTTTGCACTTTAAAAAATTTTACAAAACAATGAGTCACACATCAAGACCGTAAGCTGGGATTAAATATTTTATTTTCAAAATTAATGTAAAAAGTAAGTTGACATTTTTTTGCATTTAATAAATGCAATTAGAGACGTATACATTCGATCTGTTGTTGTGATGATTCGCTTGTTTTTAGTTTAGTTCACTTTTAGACAGCTAATTAATCACAAATTAAATTATAGAAAATATGCGCGGAAAATTGCATGATAAAAGATAATACCGTTATATGTATATCTTAAAAAAGAAATTCTCGTGGACATATGCATGTAATTAATCTTTACATATATGTCCTTGTTTGTAATTATTACGTACTCGAAGTTAGATCTGTGGTCGACCGAGCAAAACAAAATCGATTGAAACCTCGTAAAATTTATGCTATCGTAAAGTGGTTTCTTAAGAAAGCGGTAAACGCGTTTAACGCTTTTTAAGTGTCAACGGGGGAGTAACAAACCCGCCTGACGCATATTCACCTCGCGAATTGTCAGACGGAATCACCCACGCGTATCTGCCTCCGGAGGTGAAACAGCAGGAAACCGTTGTAGCGGAATAGTCATCAAAATGAGACGTTGCTCGACATGCACATCGCGTCGACACCCACCGTCGCGCTACGCGCGACATGCGAGCGCATTCATGCGTCGCGCGAGTTTGACACCAAGCTTTAGCGCAACATTTTCGGCGATGCTTTCTATTTCTCGCGTGCGAGCAATCAGGTCAACACACCTGGTCGATTCTCGGCGGCGATGACTCAGGCGTGAATCTTGCGACGGACTCGGTCTGACACTTTGCGCTTCACGCCAAAAGGTGAAGCGTCGGCAGAGAAAATCCAACGTTGCCTAGAAGAACGGAGCGTAGAGAATGCATAGAAAGTATCTGTCACGGGGCAGGGTAGATACGAATCGCCAGGAGGGCTCCAGCAAGAAGTACTCTCATTTTCCACGCTCCGGTGAACAGCGACAAGGTCTCGCAATGGGGTCCGGCAAGGAGATGAAAATGGGTGCGCGCGCGCGGAGGAACAGCCGAGGCGCCAGGACAAAGGGTAAGGATAAGGACGCGTGAACCAGCGGGGGCTGAGGAATGTGATAATAGCGTAGGTAACTAATTGCTGCACGGCAACATATGGAGTCACGAGATACGCGTTAGCGACGAGTTACGAACTCGACGAAACGATCGAAGAGTCCAGCCGCTCGCTTCGTGTCGGCTATGGTTGCACGTTCTTGCCTGGTGTATTGCTGAGCATTTCATTTCTCTGTTTACATTCTTTGTCATTCATTGATAATGTACAAATTTCCCATGTTTTGTGAAATAATTATTTCTATGAATATTATGTGAGTTAGCTCAATCAAAATATCAATCTGCAAGATTAAAGTTTTAGTAAATTTGTAAATTTGTAAATATTTGAAATTACAATATTTTAGTAAACAAAGGCGGTTTTATATTATTTCAGTTATATAACTTATTCATGAAAGAATTTGTATTAAGATAATTTATATTAATTCTTGTTGATTTTTAAAGAAAATTTCTTTTAAAACAAATTTTTTTTAAACATATTTCGTTGTCTATGTTTTTTATCTAAATAAAACAGATTTATGCAACTATTTTATAAAACGTTCTTTTAGTATTATCTTCTTTAAGAAATCTACATTGAAAATAAAAGACTAGAAGCTGCAACCTCTTTCGTCGTAGGGAAATCGGCTTCTAAACGAAGATAGTCGGCAATTTAGTGACCTCGCATACCAGACATTCTCGCGCTTAAAGCAGTGCGTTCCAGTTTTAGTTTTCTCGCAATTCGTTTTATATCTTGCGACTTCTGCTTCCAATTCCATTCCCATGACTGACTGCGTGCATCATGATGCGTTACATGTGCATAGCATATGGAATGTTATTTGAAGTAGAGTAGAAATCTTATAGGAAGTAAAATATTAATCGAGAAGGAAGAAGGTACACAGCTGCAACAGCAGATGTTTAATCGTTGTCTGACAACAAGATCGGCTACCGACTACATTGCGGCAAATGACAACCAATTCAGTGACGCCATTCTGAATATACAATTGCGGTACATATCTTCCTAAAAAAAATTAAGCCTGCAAAACTGACGATAAAAATCGTGTAATTTACATATTGTTAACAAATACTGTACTTAATAGTAATGAAAAAGAAAATGAGTTTTTCATTATAATACATAATCACGAGCTTACGTGAGTGGAATAATGGCGGGTTTCGGAGATATGCCTTTTAATTAAGTGTGCGAACACCTTCTTTTACCGTCTTTGATATTATGTTAATTTCAAAAACAGTTTTATTATCTCAGTCACGGAAGAGTTTGTCAAAAGTGTAAATATGCGAAGCGTAAATTTAAAGAATTAGAACACACGTGATATTACGTCTAGGCTCTAAATAATAATCTGTTAACAACGTCTGGAAAATTGAAAAAAAGTATTACAAGTTACATTTTCCTTTTCCAATGTCGCATCGTGAAATTACGATGTCACTTTGAAGTGACGAGCATGAAAACCGCAGCGAGCCTTTTCTGCACAGAATACTGTGCCGTGCACTCGTTTCAGAAATTAATGTTGAACTAGATGATGAAGACTAATTGTAAATGATTCTGCCAATCGTGGGAATTCACACTGATTACATCGCAGGCGTCCAGGCTGCTTGGAAGATGTAACTGATTAACTCGTGACCGGCTTGTTATATTAATCATTTCTTTAGAATAAAATTCTTTCGAATCAACAGCAATCATCCAAAGAAAAACAAAAAACTTTATATTTACACACGTTTATCACAATTGCCTCGTTATATATTTAAAAAAAATTCAGTTGAATAATTTCTAAGTTCAAAAATTAAAACTATCAGCATATGTATGTTAAACGATGATACGGTCATCAAGTTATTGAGAGTCGGAGATCGCATGGGAGAAAAGAAGAATTCGCGAAATGCCGGAATGTAATGGCTAAAAAGATATGTTGATAACACGATACGCTCGGTTAAAGGAAGATAATGATGAATAAATGAAATAGAAAAGAGAGTGGAAGAGAAGGGAGAAAGGAATAGAAGGAGGCCGCCACGGATAGAAAAGTAATGAAGCAAAATGTAAAAACGCTAAATGGTGGGAACTAAACAGTCATTTCGGAGCGTCAGAAGACAAAGGCTAACGGAAAAGACGATTTGTAAGGTAGTTAATGGAGGCGGTGGAGCGAATATAAAGGACGTCGAAGCGGGCATTGCCGGACTAGAAAGAGAATCGGCCGCAGTTAACGGTTGTAATACGAAAGGGCACGCTACCGGCTACCTTAAGAGACCATTTTGCTTATTGCCTTAAGAGACGCTGCCTCACAATGTGGCGACATTATTGGAGGTGTACTCGGAAGCGATCGTTCGCGAAGCGGTGTTAGATGCCGATCTTGCGTATACCGGTTATTCACAGACGAGTAACAGATCCGACCGCAGAATAAAATACAGGATGGCTTCATTCAATACTCAGAAGGTGGAAAACAAGCCGGCGCGACGAAGCAGCTGCATAATGATGCAATTCACGAGTTACGACCCGGATGCGTGCGTCATTTTAATATGAGAAACTAGTGATCAATCAATCATTGAACAAATGGGTAGTTTTTATTAGTAAATCGATCGCGAAATCGTTCAGTGACAGAAGACACCGAGGCATTGGCGAGTATGTCTTATCGTACTATTCCTTGAATCCAGATACGAGACTGAAATACTAATTGATTGTGGTAGATATACTTTTTATACTATACTACTGATAAAAAAGATTGGTGGTTGGTGAGGAAGGCAGAGAGTGAGATAAAAGAGATGGAAGGAATTTGTAAACATAGTGTCACCATTGTGAAATTGTCATTGCGCTAAATCGACTTCGACTAATTCTGTCTCGTCTAAGAACTCAATTTCGCCGGAGCAATTACCGCAAATGATTTCTGTCTCCTTCTCTCTCCGTACATTCCATGGTAATGACGAGGGTACGGGGTAGCAAAGAGAAGAGCACTGGCATCGGTTCACCACACACAAGAGAGACCGAATTCCCAGAAGACGATAGAGGAGCGTCTCCAAACAAAGAGGTTCTTGTTCTGTCGCCTACGCTACCATACACGAGAGGAAAATTTCATGGCGAGCACCTTTGACTTATGATAAGGCAACGTGGCGCCTTCTTTGATAGCCGATCAATGAATATTATTAATTTTATAAAGCTGAAATATGTATACAAATTTACTAAGTGTACATTCTCTATTCTCTATATCAAACTGTTTAGGTAACAAATAATTGCGTTTATAGATGACACTGCAGTCTTGCAATCGTTTTAAGTTTAATATTACTAAGAAATTAAAAATAAAAGATTAGCCATTTTGGAAATCTATCTTAATTTTTATAATACCACAAATTATAATACCACAAATGTTATTAGTACCTAATTTTTCTTACATATTTAACATAACTTTTATATCATTATAAATTTTTGCAAATATTACACGAAAAAACGAGATAATGAGTTGTTGACTTAGTGAGTTATACTTATGTGATTTATTACCGTTTATTATTATTTTAATTTTATTTTAAGGAAAAAATTAGAGTAATAAATTACTTGTGAGCATTGAGAAACATGCGATGTTTACAGAAAAGATCGCCTCGCGTGCGATCGACCATTAAAAATAAAAATGCATATCTGCGTTAATAGGTGGCTTTCAAAACCCAAATCCGGGAACAGACGGTTTTTAAAGTCGGTTGCTCACGCGTAGGCAGCAAAATGAATAAGTCGCAATTAATTAAACAAATACTCGGCCAAAAATCTTAAAATAACGGGAACTCGCTGCCGTAAAAACACGGCTGCCCATGTGCCGTTATGAAGGCGCACGTGTGCCGTCGTTCTCTTCAAAGGACTAATAAATTTCATAATTAATATCATTATAATTAATCACGGACTCTCACGGACGCTCGTCGCTCGTCGACGATGATGCCTCCTCGTCGCGAGGAGGGATTTGACGCGGTTGGGCTTTTCCGGTACGATCGATCTTGAGCGCCGAATCGATTATCTTCTCTCGCCGGATCGCTCATCGTACGCTTGCTCGGCCATAAATCAAACGGCAAGTCATAGGACCTCGTTGAAGCGGGGCGGTAAATCACGAGACGTCTCCATCGCTCGCCGTGGTCGTCGCAATAATCGGTCCGAGTGCAATATCGCGTGGATCCGCCCGTCGTGGTTTTGCTTCGCGCGTTCCAAAGAGAACTCGGAAGAATTGCTCACCCAACGACTCTTCGCACCGTGCCGTGTTCTTCCTTCGTAGCGAAGCGCGCCCACGCGTTCCGAGGCGGAACGGCGGATGGAATCCTTGAAATGATATCGAATCTATCCGTCATTTATTTTTGCTTTGCGCACCTGAACGTCTCGCGGTAAGCCTCAATATGGGCTTAGATAACGTGATCAGCTCGCAACTATTCCTCCGCGTGTCGTCGATGAACCGTTCTTATTGTTGTTGCCTCCACTCATGCGATTGATCGCTCTAATCTGAGTCAGATCGGAACGATCGAACCGTAAACCAGATTTCATGGGCCAATACGTCGTAGATGAGCGTACTGCTAGCGCGTTGAGAACAGGAAATCAAAATGGACAAGCTGCCTGACTTAGAGGCATAAAGAGTTGCTGTAATAGGCGATTGGCACTAGTGAACGTAAACGCGTTGAATATTTATTGACTATATCTTATGTGCACCCACTTACTTAGCTAGAATGTACGAAATAACATAGATATTATTTCAAAAATAGAATGTATCGGTTTGTATGTTCTTTCAGATACATGCAAAAGTTATGACAAGATTGTATGCGAATATTTCTTAACCATTCCATGTGACGAGGCGAAATGATAATTTACATGGAATACTTTTTAGTAATACTGTAATAGTAACATATTAAAATTAATAATTTTTTATGATTTTAATTTATAATTTTATAATTATAAATAATTTCTTAGATATGGATCAAATAACGTGAAATCTCTCTACAAACTTCTATGAATAATATTAAAACAATATTTGTATATGCGCAATAATTTTTACTATTAAAAAATTAATTTTTTAAACGTAAAGTAAGTAATATAGAAGTCTATATAAGTCTATACAAAGCAAACCGATCATCTCAAAAAAATTCTCGGGTCAAAGATGCGCATATGTGAGAACTTAACTTTGACATGACAGAGAAAACTACATCAAAGGTCTCGAACATCGTTAATGATTGAACAACAGTATCAGAAGAACAAGCATCCGTTGGAAGTACTATGTTAAAGCCGCGTAATGAGCCGTCACTCATTTTCCGCGTAGATTATCGTACTGGCTCATTACCCTTCACCCCGGGACCAATCTGAAAGTGTTTGAGTGGAGCTCGAATATATTTCACAGCCGAGAACTTGATGGCGTTAGCTAGCAAACTTTCAGATCGATCTGCGATCGTATCTGACGTCATTAACAGAGTGTCGTAACGGTGACCGGAGAGCATCGCGGAGTACGTCCAAGCGGTGATTTCTAAGGGGGACTGCGATCACCCACTGCAGTCTAATTGTTATTAATTAGTACGATCGCGGCTGTTGTTTATCTTGATTGAGTGGACCTACATCGATAAGAGTGGCAACCTATTAACCTGCTACAAGATGAGAGCAATTAGAGACCGCTTCTAATTGAGTGTCTATAATCTGGCTATCTATTCGAACGAAGTAAGCGATCACCATTGATATCGTTGCAGTCATAACGCTCATAAACACAAGTAAACGAAACGGACTGAGCGACGCACTGGAATGTGGGATCTGGAATTGCCGCTTTGCCGTATTTCTTCGCGAAAGGAGAAACATACGCGCTGCGTATACGGCCGCTGATGGAATCTGGATCGTGTGTGTTGCAATTTGAGTGGTAAGAAGTTGGCCTGGTGCAAACCTCGCCTTCATACATCATCGCCGTGCGCGTGATAAGATGAAACCGCGAAAGAGACCGCATAAATTTCTCTTAATTGGCGGTCGCAATCCGATGAGCGGATTAAAAAAGACTGATGCGGATCCGTTTAATCTGCATGGTATAAATATTCAGACAGTGTAATGTGGTGCGCAGGAAATATGCGGATAATGGTACAGAAGCGGAAATGTGTGCACTATATTTATAATACTGTCACATAACGCGCGAGTCTTAAATTAACTGGTTTAAACGTCCGGCCGCTCCGAAAGTTAAGTAACGACCAGGCACGACGCTAAAAATGTTTCGAGCCGTACCGATTCCCGTGAAATGCTGACGTTGCATCGGGTGAGTAGAATGCCAGTGCGTGTCGAGACGCGTTCACGGCACGTTCGCGAATCGTCGACTTGACTTGACAATGAATTCAAACGATAAGAGAGATGTCCTTGCGGAGAGGAATCCGAGCTCACGAGCAAGGGAGGACGAGCGTAGCATATTCGAAGTCTGGAGAGAGAGAGACACCAAACGGAAAAAAGATACGGTCGCTCGGCTATTCTTTCTGCTTCTTACGATCATGTCGAACGAATAGTTCTTAGGCTTCGCTCAGTTACTTCTAAGACCCATCAGACTCCTATCGAAATGGTAACCGACTTACATGTACAAATTCGAATATGTTACTGCGATGGATCATTAATTAAAATGAAGGAAAAGGCAAAACAAACTAAAAGAATATTTAGTTCATGCAATATTCAGTATATGCACTACGCTCGAATCACAGTAATTAAAATATTAATAAAATACTAGTATTATCGTGGCGCAATTATAAAATGTTTAAATTTCAAATATTAACGTTACATGGAGCAAACAAAAATAATAAAATTAGTTGCAAAAATAACACAGAATATTGTTTATTCGTGTCACTTTATGGATGTCATTCTGGAGCGGTCTAAAATAAACTTATAGACTAAATTATTGCGCAATTGCTATTCATTTAATGACAATAATAAGAATTAATTTGTTTTCGTCATATACTTCAAATATGAAACTCGAAACCAATAAAAGTACCGACGACTGTTATCGCGACCATATTGATATAATAATATCGATTTGCTCAATTGCTAAGCGGATCTTCAAGTTTGTGCGATGCCAATTTTCAAGTTGATCGCTCATTCTTCAATGAACCGGAACCTGCTTCCTGTAGAGACGCGTCTCCGTTCCATTCAAGAGAAGATTTAATTTATTTCGCTACGCTATAATGTCGCGACAACGTTATAAATTCGATTCAAAAGATATCGATAGAACAAAGGATCGATCGTGCGCGTGTAAGGACGAAACTTCGCAAATGGAATATGAAATTTTGGTTGCCGTGGTGAAATGATTGATTATCGAGGGGGAACTCGGTATTATCGATTAGCCATGATGTCGGTGGCACTAGAGTGCCGGGAACTCGGAGTGGATCTACTCACTATCAGCCAGTACAAAGGAAGAAATTGCAAATAGTTATTTTGTTATAAGTTAATTAAAATCTAATAAATTGATATCTATGGCAAAGATTTTTCTCTTTCCTTACATGGATGGCGCAAAATAAAATCCCTGCAAAATAAATAATCTAATCTTTCTAAAATTATTTAATCTTTCTCTCCTTATTTTGTGATCATATTGTTAATATTTTTTATTGTACGTCAAAGCGCAAATATAAAACGGAATAAAATTATATGAATAAAAGAGATCAAGATAGAACTCGATAGTGTCTAAGTCGAAAATGTATGTTTGCAAAATCTGTTTTGATAGCAATAATATTATTCTAACATTGTACAGTCTTAATATTTGTAAACATATATTAAATTAAAAATGTAACATAAATCTAACCGTTTAAATTTCACGACAACAATATACAAGTCAGTAATTTTTGACAATTTGTTATTTCAACAAAAATCATATCAACCAACACTGTGGCGCTTTAAAATTTTAAATTTAATTTAAAAACCAATCGCCGTACCTTCGTATCCGAAACTTATTGCTCCCAAAGACCATCGTGCTGATACTGCCCATTAGATTATAAATACTCAAATTCAACATCTGCTCGATGAACGAGCCGTGACTCCCCGCCGCAGGGAGCTCAGGTCATTGTACACTAGTTCTGGTAAAGCGTCTTTTTCGCCCACGCACTGTCTGACACTGCGGCGATCGATGCCGAAACCAATCACGCATCTGTTATTTTTCATTTGCATTTACTTCGTCGACAATCATTTATCGGAAGGAGTGACGGAAACAATGGAGAACACGCGAGTCGAAACACGCGACGCACTTTTTCCTCAAGACTATCGATTGACATGTATTCTATGACAGCTGTCAACGAACGCTGCAACACGGTACGTACTCCACGAGCGCTGTCAACGGAATGAGTCGGAGCACAGAGCACAAGCTCGTGTAGCGTTGGTGGAGGGATATCAGTAGGGGGAAATCCCGAGAGAGTGGGAAGTGGAACGGCAGAAAGAGAAAGAAAGAAAGAGAGAAGAGCACATATTGCTGTTCTAGAGCTAGGGCTTTAAGGGCAGATGTACAGACACATGATGATCAGAATCTATTCTCACGACAAACATATGGAAAAGCTGAAAGCTGAAGGTCATACATATTTCGCAAGACCGACACGTAGAAAAATGCGTGGCAGAAGAAGATACATGATTTCTCATGTTGACGAGCACGAGCGATATGAGCACCAAAAGCGACTCGTATGTTTGAGATGATTGAAGTGACAGATCAACAGATCGTATTATCATCCGCGATGATTCGAAGTGGCACGAAGCGTATGGTAAAAGCGGCGAATGCTCGTGTTCGTACCTCGGAATCATATTAATGTCGTTGACAGTTTTGCCAGTTACCACTACGGTGCTACGTCGATGGAACTGACGGCGAAATGCACCTCCCGCGGAAACCGGTTTAATCCGACGTCTAGGGCACATCTAATAGACTTCAGAATCCACGCAATTCAGTCGCATCGGCAATGATTCCAAGAATAATCCGTTTTGTTGACTCGACCGAATGTGGAGACGTGGCGACAGGGGATTGGCCTTTAAGTCATCGAACGTGCCATTTCAGCGATAATGTGAGGCCAAAGATAAAACATATACGTCGCAGATTGTCGTCCACCCACCGCGATGCACGCTCGCCTCGTTGCTCTTGTCGACCCGTGTGCTTAGGTCGCGAGAAAGAGGATTAATATCCCCAGCGGATGTTTCTTAATACATGTTCCTTGACACTGTTGGCCGAGCTATGATTCCGCGGCAACTCGCAACTCTGCACAGTCGTAACTCGCTCTTCTAGGAGGACAACGCTCGCAAGTTACGATCGCGGCGGGTGAGCCGCGCGAACGCTGTAATTTATATGTTACAACTGCCGAAGTTACGAAGCGAGACTTTATGACCGCGGAGACTCCCTCAATGGAGCTACAAACGGAGTTCGCGGAGACGCGGTAAAACGTCACTCTTCGCTTCAGCTCTGTGATCATCGACCGCGCGGTCGAGAAAGATGCACGACAGCCAGTCGTGAGGAGAAAACGCGCCGATCGTCGATATAAGCTATAAATTAGCGCGCGAGACAACGATCTCGGCAGGATATCCCGTGGAAAAACGCGTTTCCCGTGTCGCTCGCGTAGGATCGCGCCGTTAATTCGATTCCCATCGATGTCGTGCGCCGCGAATAATCGATGTCTCCGAGCTTATACCGAGTGTGTAATCCCGACGTGTAGAAGGCCAGGCACGTACATGCTGTCCTCTCTTCTTCTCCTCGCTACGCCAGGCAAATGTTTATTAGAAGCGAAGGGCGGTCTTGTCGGGGATATGGCTCAACATTTTTAACAGTTTCCTCGATCCGCGAAGAGCTCCGGTCCTCCTTTTTCGCATTCTCGTGTAATAACAGGTCTCCGCTCTCACTGGGGATCGACCGGACTCGGCTCGCTTGCTTGTCCCAAGACAGAAAACCGGCACAGCCGCCGGCGATTGTCGTAGGTAAGTGAGTTTGACGTACACCAACGTCGTGTATACCATATGTGTTTCATGGTTCCGAATACCTCTCTATCTATACTTTCTTCGTACTCTCACTTCACATACCAAATCTACATGGTCTTCCCCTCTGCTGATCACATCCTGGTCAGACTCACTTTCGGTTTTCCGGAAACCGGCCGCCGATTTTGGAAAGATTTTCAAATGTTATTAGGAGATTAAGATATCCGAGAAAAGAGAGGCAGAGAGAACTCGAACTCATTGTCGAGCTTGTCGGAAGATCTCGTTTGATTGAAGAAAACGTGACCGTCTTGGAAAACATCTGATTTGAGATTGTGCGCGTTCATTTGTATATACAATGCTCGATTGCGCCGAGCTGTCGGGTGACAAATAGCGTTCACGATTTATCGTGACATTTACTCATCGATATCAGTCAAGAATAAAAATAGGGATACGTCTGGTTTGTATAATCGTTCAGATAAATATGGCTAAACATAACGTGATGAATAATACTCTTAACAGTCACTCTACAAACTTCATTATTTTTGTGTCTTTTAATAGCCAAACATTGTTTTTGAGTTTGCTCTGTGCATAAACAGTATAATTCGAGATATTTCGATAGATACCGTTAGAACTAGTGAATTGAAGATTCTCGATTACCGCGAGGTTATTACCATTCTATATTTATTTTTACTTCCTTCGACTGGTCTTTCGAGGAAGAAAGTAGAAAGAGAAATAATGTTCCAAATTTAGACGGGCAACATTCCAAACTCTCGGTTAACAACAGCCAAAAATCGTTTTTGGATCATGGAAATGTGAAAAAATTTGATAATATGATATAGATTGATGACTTAACTTTTTAGTGAACAGAAACTTGAAGACAAAAATAAAAAAATTATTCCGCTCGGTATCTAAATTTTCTTGAAAATAAACAGATATATGTATATTTGTATTTAGTAATATGAATATCTGTTTAAAAAGCTATCGATTTCAATTGGTTGTTTACTTTAGTGCATCGATACTGTTATCGATATAACAAGATATGCGATAGGTGCGGCGTGTAAAAGTAATCATCCTTAAATCTTAAATCTAATCGTTTGTGCGACATATGGTGACTGTTCGATTAATAATCGATGATAAAATATTAGCGTAACTTCTAAAAACAGTTGTCGCTGAAGCAACCGAGTCGCGTTTACTTGCGCTCAGCGTTGTACTTTATCAACGCTAAGCGCAAGGTGGTTATCAATGCACTTCCGCGACACGAAACATGAATTCACAACGCGCGTCGTGGAAAAATGCGTTTACATTTCGCTCTCGTTCCTGCGAACGAAATGACAGATTACGAAAATGAGGACAACAGTAAGCTCTTTGTAGATATTTCTTATCGTAATAGCCGTGTGCTATGGGAAAAGCCTGTGAATTGACCACTAATAGATACCCGCGTCATGTTTTGTGGTAAAGAAACAATTTCTTAATGCTTCTCTACGAAGCTAGGTGATTAGTTAAAAAAGGTATACTTAAGTAATACTTAGATTAAATAAGTGAAATAAATTTCTGTGGAATGTACACGTACGTGTTTGTTACTTGCTTCAGATATTGTTTTAGTTTTAATCCGGTTTTAATGCGGACTGATTAACATTACCAATACATAGCAGTGTAATATTTAGCATCTGATGTCAAACGAAAATTTGTATTATATCACATTGCAAACATTTTAACAGATACATATGCTCTTTCTAATATATTTATTCTGTACTATGATGACAAAATTATATGTACATTTAAAATAAATTTCTTTATACTATTCTTTATTTTTAAACGTTTATAACTTGCTTTAATGTGAACGTGTTAGCCGGTCGCGGATAAATTCTCACACGAATAGTGTGAGAATTTATAAAAATAAACACGCTTGCATAATTTTGCAAAACTGTAAAGGAGATCGATGCATTCTTATACTCAAAGACGTTTATTCTTCGAGAGACAAGAAAAATAATGACTTGGATAACAAAAAAAAGAAACTTTATGTTAGAAATGTCAAGAAACGTTAGTTGTAAAATAATGTAGATTAAGAAAAATCATACACATAGGAAAAACATTCCATCCATATAAAGTTTACTTTATATTAATTATCGTCATATATAAAGATGAGTTGGCGTGTCTATATACAGGCCTTAAAATATAGCGGATACAATCTTTTTTTTTAGGTCAAGTCTTCATATTACGATCACCAGTGCAACATGGTGATCAGGTCTGTAACGGAACATACACTTATATTAGCTATACGTTCACACAACCGCTGATGTCATTCGCTATTCCGGTGATTGGTGATGCTTCCGATATACGTTCACACGATCTGCGCCTCATTCTCTATTTCCAGTCAACGCTTGACCCTGGATTATTTCGCGAGATTGCTTATTCATTTCATACCAAACGTTCATATACTGAAAGTCTTCGTCTTTCACCACGGCATTAATAGGCACGGCGTTAATATGTGTGGATAAATAATCGTAAAATAATCGGGGCGCTTGACGATTCGTTACTTTGATTACGTTCCCTTTCGTTGTCTGATAACGTTCAATAAATTCGACGTTCCGCTTTCAACGCGCAGCTCGTGATTTTGACGGTAATAGCCTCCATGCGTGATTGATCTCGATGATGTCGATGATATCAAGATCTACAACTTATGGTTTCAGTTCGAAACTTTACTAGAGGTGGAATATATCTCAGTTTTCTAGATTCACTCGCATGTGGCATCAATTGTCGATTGTTACACAGATTTTATTGCCATTTACAGTTACGCTCTCGTTCGATAAAAGATATTTGTGTTAGGATACTTCATCGCCTTATCGGACTGATATTAAGGATATTAAGCGGGATCGATCGCGCTCGGATAAAAGTAGGTCGCTGGGTGATTATTTCCCTTGTCTCCCATAAACCTTCGTTACGGCGCTTTTATCTTGAAATGTCTGCTCTGTATCTTCAAGTTTGGATAAATATCGGGTTGTAAAATGCCCAGAGTAAACTGAGCACCCACACATTGTCTATTTATAACTTCATTGGCTGTATCTGCAGGCGCCGCTGTTTTACTCGCTTAACGAGAAGAGGATACGCCGCGGAACCGCTATCTGCGGTTTGCTACGTCTACATTGGTCTTCCTGCAGGTGCGGGAGCAGCCGCGATTATCCCAGCAATGTCAGCGACCTCGCCGGCGATTCAGGCGTCAACGGGCGATCGGTGTTTCGCTCTTGGTCGAGTCGCGTGTGGCCACTGACTCGACTCGAGGAAGTACAGGAAGTACGCAGCGCGCTCGGCACGGTCGTTCACGTCGGATGGTTCATCGTCGGATCGGCTGTTCTTACGGGCCGTTTGGTCGTTCAGTTTACGATAGGAACCGCGAACACGCCGTGCCATGGAGATTTTATGAGCACACGGAGCCCTTATTGCAGATCACGGCATTGCGCGCGGTCGTGTCGGTCGCACGTGACGACCCGCCGATCGTCTGGTAAATCTTTAGAAGCACGTGCAAATATAACGCAGCTTTCTGCCGTTGCTGTGCCTGCTGCTGCTGTTCTGAGACCACCCGCCGTAATAATAAAGTCGCCTGAGATTTGCCTCACATGTGGCTGACATCTGACGTTATACGTGCGTTCGCTCCGCAGTGGAAATTCCATCTGCGAAATCGCGATAATCGAGCGCGATGTGTCAGAGCAGTGGTTCACAGTTCCTTTAATGTGGAAATGAAATTAGGAATATCAAATAGAATAAAATTTTTAACGAGATTTCTAGTAAAATAAAATCATTCTGACCTTTTAAAAATCCAAGTTAACGTTCATATTTATTAGTGGTTGTTTCTTTGTACCTATCTCCACTTTATTTTTTAATGAAATAATGTATATTTTTCTTGTTTCTATTTCAAGTCTCTTGTTAACTCTCGATTATCAACTACGTTAGCGATGTGAAGAAAAAAGTAAAAAATGTTAAAACACTTTCACTTCTGAAACACGCTATTGCACAACTTTGATGTTAAGTTACGTTAAACTTTGTTACGAATAAAGCTACGAATAAAAGGCTTGTAGTGGAAGATTAGAGGAAAGGTGAACACTGTTCAAAGATGATGATCGAATCGTATGTTAATAACAGTGAGTAGGAAACTGCCAACAGTTAGCTATTCTATCGGGCTGTTGGGCACGCTTAATTGATCGGAGAGAGCCAATTTGAAACGAAATAAAAGATCGGATAAAAGATCTCGACGTGGAAAAGTTGCGCGACAAGTTGAGAGTTATTTTTGCCCAGGTACAAGTGGGCTAGATCGTTTTCTAAATCGCAAGCTGATGATGATTGATAACTATCTAGACGTAGGAAAAAAACATCGGGGTAAAACTCGATGGAATTTGACAGAATTCGAACTGTCTGTCTTGTCGTAATGCACTTTGACACGTGTTCTAATAGTATATTGCTCGATTAAAATCTAATGTTGGACAATTTAACACAAATTGAACACAAATTGAACTTTCTCGCTCTTAGAAATTCTTACGTTGCGCAATTTTAGCTCACAATCGACGTACTCGTGAAACGCTTTCGTTATTTTACTCCTCTGAGACACTAGAGTTTATAACAGTTGTATTAAAAATTATATAACGGCGTCTATCAATGTGATAAGAGTTTCTGAGAAAATTTGTGAAAATTCTAAGACATTCTATGTCAAATGCAATAAATATTTGTATGAGCTGTCATGTATGGTTGTGTTTGTATCATAATTTAGGATAATGAACTCTCACAATCAGATATAATTTATAATATTATTTCGAGTTACAGCAAATGTAGATACACAGAAATAATAATTTATATATGCATGATTTTTTCTTTTTTTAAATAATCAAATTTTTTCGTTATAGCCGCATTCGTACGAATAAAGTATAACTTTTACAAAAGATACTCGTGAACTTCCAAACAATTTGTGTTAATCATTTAATCGTAAGGTGGACTATCGTCGAGAAGATACCGTTTCTCGAGACGGTCCCGTGACTTCGTGTCCGGTGTCGTCCGGTCTCGAGTCGCTGGCTATTGTCTTCGTGGCCGCTTCGTTTGTCGCTCGTCTCTGTCACGTCGTCGTTGTATTTCCTTGATGCGGCCGTTTCCCCGATGAAGAGTCGTAAGTCACAAGCAGGACGACGTGCTTGGTAACTCGCCAAAGTTGAGCGTAATAAATTTCGTTCGAATAAATGTAAGAACAGCGATGATCAAGTAATTAGACATATGTTGCTATAATTTGTTTTATATTATATCACATTAAGCAAATTGCTTTGTGACAAATTTTTTTATATTTTAAAACTATATATATAATAAGAAGATAAGATATATCATTGCATAATGGCAGCACAAAGCAATAGAACAACCAATAAAATTGCCCCAAAATAAACAACTTTTTACAATTTGATAAATTTTTGATTGGTTAAAGAGCAACACCACATTCTATGTTGGACGAATGCGTATTTTGAAAAATGATATAATACATCTTTCATTTTCTTATATCATTTCTTACATATAAATTTTACGATTACATTTACATTTGTAGCATATATAATTTTAATTTTTAAATAAAAAATGAAACATAAGAATTCCAATTGATTGTAACTCAATAAGCCGATAAAACTGTTTTTTCACAAAATCTATCTTTAAATCTTTAATTTTGTTGGAGTGTCAGATAAATCTTATTTAATATTTAATAATCGAATGTTAGTTATTTTTTATTAGTTATTTGTATGTAATACATTATTGATTATCTTTATTATGAAATCATGATAGAATAATTTTGTCATTTTATTATTTTATATATATGCAATTTTCTATAGGAACCAATAATCTTTTTATATTTCGCAATTTATTATTAAGTATTGAGTAAAGTATATAATAATTAAACTCTAGAAAAAAAATTTTATTTTGGTTGTAAGTTACGCAGAAGTTCCATTCTATAATACGAAAGTAAATGTTGTCTAAGAGTTTCACTATTTCATTTATTTCAGAGATAATAATCTCCAATAGATCTAATAGTCTCCAGAGCTTTCTGAATCGTAATAATAATCATGTGACAATGGATGTCGCAACTTTGCATTATGATATCTATGGATATACTTTACGATATTTATTTTTGTGAAATATTTTTCATAATTAAATTATATGAAATTGACTATGCACGATTTACAAATTAAATGTTTTGGAAGTTTCACGAAATTGCTTCCCTTTCGAATCCTGATCCCACTAATAAATGTGAATATTACTGGTATTACCACTATCACTGCTAAACGCACTTAGAATTAGCTACGAGATTGTATATCATTAACCCAGTTTCTAAACTAGTCATCAAACGAGTCTCGTCGTGTACGAAGAAAGATGTTACAAGTAAGTTGGAAAGTTTTCGGTTTTAATATACTTGTTTCTTTCATGTCAATGCACAAGAACCAGAACTAGCGTAACTACACTGTTTGCTTATGTTTAGTGGTAGTTAACTTATTCGTGATAATAAATTGATACACGCAGAATGACGCAAGTCGATAATGCGATACAACATATATTCAATCCACTCTAATTTCATAACATTAAAGTTCAATAATATTTTCCACTGCTGGCGAAATGATGGAGCGGGTGGTTTGCAAAAATTAAGTTTCGCCATTTTTACTGCTCCGAACTGGTGAAATGAAACGATTTATCGCATCCCCGTGGTAATTATCCTGATAAACTCAGTGCAAAGTTTTTATCGTTTTACTCTCTTATTTCCTGTCTATATCCAAGAAATGATATATTGCATAATGTCAAGCGTACATTTTTATGGCCACACCTAAGAAAATATCTATCGATTGTAGATAAGAATAATAGATAAAAACGTACAACGCATGACGTTTCACCAATACTTGTCTTAATGTCCTCTTATTATTATTTTTCTTTCTAGAACGAGGATACGTTCCCAGTCCTTGAGATCAATAGCAGCTTGTTGTGAATCAAGTGAAAGATACATTTAATTGAGGCGAAAGACGTTACATTAAGTGATTCGACTCGAGCCAACATGACACACGAGACTCGTTCTTTTCTTGACGAGTGCAGTTTTACTGGATGTCGTCGGTTATAAGATAGCAGAAGATGTCGACAGATGACAAGACCAACCGGTGTAAGCGATACTGCACTATGTTGTCAGTGTCGACTACCCCGTTGTCGAGGCCGTGGTATTGCTGCAGAATCTCTATAGCTGCAGGAATTGACACGATAAAATGAGATTTATATAATACGACAGATTTAGAGTTCTAGCAATTCTGACCAAAGCAATATTCAAAGCCATCCCTGTAAAATCAATTGAATTTTTGGAATAATGCATCCTATGTTGTTATTTAGCGAAGAAAACGAATATTTTTCTTATACAAACTTTTATTTTGAGATGGAAAAGAAGAAAACAAAAGAACAGTCGGAAAATACGATTATTGTTGTTATTTTTGCGATAATTTTAAGAAGAATATTTAAAAACGTTCAAAATGTGCTTGATTTTAAAATCTGAGGACTTTGCAAATCACATTTCTCTTTCATTGCCAATATTCCACGCGTAACCTTCCGAATGTCTGATCCTCCGGCAATATCGCGTCGCGGCTACGAGTCTCATAATGCTCGAGCAGGAATTCAAAGACCAATTATCGCACCGCAGGTGTAATGCCGGGACGCGACGAAAAGTGAAAACGACTCAGCGACTCGTGTTTCGCGTAACGAGAATTAGCGATAACGCTGCGGGTCGCCAGGTAATTCCCGACCATCGGCTGGAGAACAGAGAGAAAGAAAAGACATCCGCCTTTTGCATAAATCTGAATTGCAATTAAAGGAGCGAGAGAATCTTTTGCAAACGACACATTCCTGTTGACTTTTGTGAATGCAAGTTGAAAAAGGCGTTTATCGCCATTCAATTTCGCATCAACCTCAAGAATTGCCAATCGCGGCGTGCCGCACGAAGCTGTGCGAAGGATGTAAATTTGCGCAATTAATGAAAATGTCGCGCAAGATATCGTTTAGATGTATCCACAATAAATATGAGATCACTGTTAGAGTTCGTTATTATCGTAAGACGTATTCGTAGCGCCGCACCTCGTCATCTCCACTGGAGAACATGACCGAGCATCAACGAACACGCCCGTGGTGGCACACAGATAATCTTTTTTCTGACATTTCTACCATAGGTTGGTTTATTCGAAAGGTTAAACCGTTGCGCTCTCGAATATCTAACGCGGTCGTTGGAAGGAGAAAGAAAGCGCAGGGAGAAAGAGAGAAACGTCTGCAACGGTTCTGGCACTCTCCTGCCGGGTAGTCTCCTCTTCCTGTCGAAGGTCGGGCGCAAGTCAAATGCCCGTTCGTCGAACCGTGTCGTGGGCTCGGAACATCTTAGCTGGAGCGCGTATCGGATAGTTGGTCGATCGCTCGTGCGTTGCAGGCAGTCACCCAATCAGAGCGAGAAGGAAACAAAAGAAAGGTGAAAAGAGTTATCGCCCCGTGAGATCGAGCCTACATCCTGTATCCCAACTGGGATACCGGGCAGAACTTTGGCTTGACGTGCAATAATTATCAGCTGATATTCGAATCTCTCGTTTGGGCTCTCTCTTTTACTCTTCTATCGGCACCTTCTGTCGGCGCCAGAATGCCCTTCCATTCTCACGTGAATCGTTTCAGATCCTCAATGGTCTCTCGCGTGCTCCATGGCCCGAAAAATCATGGATCGATGAATAAAGAGGTGCCGGGTCACAGAGCGCGCATTGCCATTATCATCACTCTTCCGTTGGCTCGAGAAACGTCTTGTTCTGCTTTTCATACAATTACGCGAAATCGTCCTTGCCCGACTTGTCGCCTTTCAAGAATGCGTTCGACGTCGGAATTTAATAATGTATTCCCGCATATACATCGATCGCGCTCAACGAGCGTGACTTTTCTACGGCCGCGTGAAAACATATATGGTTTGCAACCTTATTTCGCTTGTAAAAGAAGCACTGTTCTCTCTTTCACGAGTCTCACCAGTCTCTCGACGGATTAACATACCGATCCCGCACGAACTGATGATTATATATAGCTCGACAAGTAAATCTTGTGCGTTCAGTATGCCTCCACATCATTTGGGAGGTACGGAGAGGCTTGCTCGTAACGCGTGTGTCTCTGTGTCATTTAAGAGTCGCGGTGCACGTAATTCAGGGAAAGTCACACGCTCGTAAATCTTGGATATAGGTACCGTTAGATTTGCAATGATAATCTCATGGTAATATATGCGATTCGCTCAAGCGAACAAACGAGAAAATAATTAATAATCCCGGGTAATCCGAGTTCGCCGAACTGTCAGTGACGGATATTGCGATCCTTGGAAGTTTACGAGTTTGCGACACCATTGGAGAGCTTACAAAAACGGTGTCTCTTTCGTTCGGTGTCTCGTTAGACGTCTTTCTCCGATTTCCATATCGGTGATAGACAACGTTTTACAACTTCGTTTTATGAGAACGTGGATGTGACTATTAAATTTTCTAATGACATAATTCACGTTGCGATGGTGCTTACGGTTATAAATGTTTTACATCAGGATTTTATACAGCTTGAATAATATGAAGCGCAAATGCTTCGTAAATTAGTTGTATAACAGAAATTATTCTAGAAGTACAAATGTAATTTGAACGATATAAAATACTTTATGCGTTAGACATACATGGGTTAACATTTATATTGTTCCTTTTGATATGAGACTTTGTCGTACCATTCTGCTAATTACATGTTTTCTTTGTCATTCGAAAAAAAAATAATAATTACAGAAAATTACATAGAACTTATTTATGTCAAGGGAGCGAAATGAGCCAACAAGTTACAAATTATGTTGGCGATACGAATGATTTTAGATTGTACGTGGTTATCGTTGATTAATACGCGTAAGATACGCTCCACGGATTTTCAAGATCAGTTGCGCTTCGGATTTCCGGACGATCTATCGAGTCTCACAAGCCGTACTGAGAGCAAGGTGTACTTACAGTTACCTCTAATTCAATTGATCAATCGTGGGATAAGTGCGATGGCGGGACGTCGCGAGCACATGGATTATAATGATGATACTGCATCTGACAACGGAGGCGGCTATTTACCATTCAATTACTTTGCAATTACGGGATCGCGTGTGCCCGTATCTTAAATTACGCGATGCCATTTCAGTAACAAAAGCTTTAACCTGCCTCAAGACCTTTAATAATTGATAATCACAGAATGAGCGGTACGGAAAGAATCATGGGCTCGTGTCTCCAAAGACTAACAAGTTCTGACAATAAAAATAAAAACTTTAATGTGCTGGACCACTAATGGCGATCGTTATCATTAATGAGCTCGAGAAATTAAAATAACAAGAAGTTTACCGTTATGCATAACCATGCTTGTAACTGGTTAACTAGTGAATAGATAATAAATATATAATTGAAAGAATGATGTTGAGCGAGTGTAGAAAAATTGTTACGCAATCAAACTTACCCTTGGTGAGAATGCGGAGGAGCAGGTCTCGGTGGAGGCGGTAAAGACTTCCTACCAGGTGTATTCTGCCGTGGTGCTAAAGGCGGCGGTGGCGAACTAGGAGAATCTACACTGTATTTCTCCGTTGGACATTGAGGTTGAGGTTTTTGCTTAGGTATATCAACGTACTTTGGCGGTAGTGCGTAATAACCGTGCGTAATCCTCTGTGTCACGTCGTTAGGACGTTGGTTGTGATTAGGAACGTATTTCGGGGGCTCATGATATTTTTGCGGACTTGACTCCGAGGGGAACAGCTTCGAACTGGCTTCGTATCCCGTTTTCACCGGGCTACCAATGGAGAAACTGTGATTTCCGCTCTTCAGGTATTTGGATGGACTCTTCGCGACTTCTGTCACTGGCAGATGATTCGGTCTCGAGGATGGGCTCATAGTAGCATTCTTATCCGCGTTTTTGGGCACTTGAGGTTGTGGTCTCTGACCTGAAGAAGATTCTAATCTCTGGCCGGAATCGTTTCGCAACAAACCGGACGCGTCGATGCGCGTCCCGTCAACTCGCATCGATTCTTGCCGAATAATCCTCGGCTCTACCGGAACTTGCGGGGCGGGTCTCTGATTCCCGGAATCGCTGTATCTTTGCGATATGAGATCAGGCAGTTGTGCTGGAGGTTTGGTTGAGAAAGAACTTTCTTCGGATATTCTCCTCGTCGGCGCTATCCTCCCGTTCACCATGAGCTTCTGAGTGGAAGGATATCTCAAACTGGAACGTCCCGTAGCTACCATTCTGTGCGTGGCAAAACCGGCTGAGACTCCGTTCTCCAGTACCATTTCGGAATCCACATGTTTCTGCATCGCGGCGGATCTCACAAATTGATTCTGTTCCTGTTCCTGCGCGCTCGTTTTCGTTGAATTCGGCGAGGATTTGCCGGTGGGCTTATCGTGATCCCTCTTGGCGTTGTACTTCGATCTTTTTATGGAATGTCTTTCCGACTTATGTCGTTCACATGACCTTTCACGATTGATCTTTGCCGTTTCCTCCGTTTGATGGTGAATGTTGTTAGACTTACGTTCTGTGAAACAATCGTCGCTGAGCTCGGGTGGTGGGGGCGGTAATGGATCGTCGCAATCATGGACTTCGCTCTCCGTGACCGTCGGCGGCGACGGTGGTGGCAAATCGGGACTGGGTATGCGTTCGTTATAAGCATTTCTTAGGTGTGGCTTTTTAGGCGGCCTCTCGGGCACCCAGTCGTCTATCGATATGGCCTCTCCGACTATCACAGGACCCAACAAATCCGTGGAGAGACTGCTGCAGCTATTGCTATGTTGATGTTTAGGGCTTGGCAAGTCGCTATTTCTTTGATTCTGAGTTCTGCTAATGTTTTCCCTCCAAGCACTACTGGCGTAATCTGATGCTGAACTAGCTCTTCGGGATGAGGATGGCCTCGGTCGAGGGGGAGGCTGCGGTGGTGGACTTTGAGGGCTCTGAGGACTCTGAGTAGCTGGCACAGGACCTTGCGCCAACTGAGGTTCCGATCGCCAAGATGCTTGTTGATGTCTTTCGTAATAAGATAGCAGCGCTTTCTTTTGGATCGCTTTCAGAGTGGGATCGGACACCCTGTGACGTTTCTCGGGATCCAAATAAGTGTAACGCATTTGTTGCTGCTGTTGCTGCTTTTCCAATTCGTTGATGCGTTCAGCTACTGAAAGTTGTGGTTGTGGCGGTGAATTTAAGGTCATTCTGAAAAAAAGAAAGAAGATGTTGCACATAATGTTTATAATTAGATTTATTACAAAAAAATGTAATAATTGTAAGAAAATATTTTGTCAATGTACCTTGAAGATTGCGTGGATTCCTGCGGCTGCGTCGTACTGATTGGGTAAAGTTTTCGTTTGTTGCGATCCAAATACAGCACGCTTTCCGAATGATGCCGTTGAGGAGTCTGGACTCTAGCGCTATGAGCGATTAGCTGTTTGCTGCATTGAATTCCATTAGTTTGACTTACGTCAGACATCGACCCATGTATAGGATTCCAATTTTCGGAATTTTGCGGACTCGCCGCTCCAACTTGCTGGCGTGTAGGACTTTGTGGTTGATATTTATCGTTCTCAAGTCTGCTCGAATTGTCCCACTGACTCGCTTGTGATCTATCATTCAGCGAATCGTCGTCGAGATTAGATTCCTGCCACTTGTTGTCTCGAATCGCCGATGTTTGACAGATATCACTAATCGATGCGGATGTCGTGCAGTGACCAATCACGGCCGACAAACTGGGTCTACCTTGTCCCTGTTTGTTCCGGTCATTTATCGACTGCCATTTGTCAAGGCTGTGTCTTCCTTTCGCCGGTGGGCCCATCCCGGACGTACTGACATCGCTCATAGAACTCTGCCACTTCTCGTTGTTGGGTTTTTGAGTTAGAATCCCTCCGTTTACGCTGCTAACATCTGACATGGATCCATGATGCCATCGATCTGATGCCGCTTGACGAGGAGGCATACCGCTTGATACGCTGACATCCGACATTGAGCCATGCCATTTTAAAGTCTCGCTGCTGGAAGCACTACCACTGGACGTAGTTACTACGCTGTCTCTACCTTCTCGTGAGGTATCTTCCCAAGACGTCGCAGGCCTTTGTGCTACCGCCTCGCTGTCTCTTCTCAATCTGATAAGAGGAGCAATCTCTCATTACAAAGACAACACGTGGCGCTATATATTAATGAGACAATGTGTCACGACAATCTTACCTATCAAGAAACGGTGTGTTCGTCGTAGAATCCACGCTAGATACATAACTGTGATATCCCTCAGATTGTGCGTAGCTGGCCTGTTGAGAATGTTGCACTCTCATATATTCCTCAAGACCCGTTTGTGTTAAGGTTTCGCGATAGAGGTCCACCTACAAATAATAATAAATTTAAAATCATAGCAAAAAGAAATAATATTTACAGCCGTTAAGCATTATATATTTTTTCGCGTTCTTTTCACATTCTTAGGATATTTATTCAGCTTGAGATATTCGCCCGAAAATCCTCTTACCTGGGGCACCTGAGGGTCTTGGTAGCTTCTTACATAAGCCTCCAGATCAACGTGACTCAAAGTCTGAGTCTGCTGTTCCCGTTCCGGTGGCGACGGAACCACGTATTCCACGTCTCCCAAAGCTTTACCTTCGCGATCCACGCGCGGCCATAATCTCGGCTCCTCTTCAACGCTACTTCTGTTGCGTGACTCGTAAGTCTCGGCTGGGATCTTCTCGCAACGCTCCATTACCGTCTTCAACTGCAATATTCAATTTTTGCAGTGTAATAGAAAATCACAAATGTACTTAGAAAGTGGCACTTGCCAAAGTAATTTTTATTTTGGCGTTCACAATTGAATAAAAAAAAAGTGAAAATAAGACGACTGATAAAATACATCTTATATATAAATTCGCGGGTTCAAAAGTTGAGAAATATTTATGCACTTTGCATGTATGCCAGTTATATGCTTAACGACGAGCTTTCAGCCGAGGAATTCTATGATTCACGATCTTACACGTAATTTGCACTCGCGTTTCCTCAATGAGAGAAAATAGTAAAAACGTCTCGATCTTAAAATACATCAGCAGGGAGCTAATTGCGTGCGTTCTGAAATAGAAATTGCGCCAGTCTAATAAAACTTCATGGTCAACGAAAAAAAGGAAACTTGGACTAACTTTAGTATCCGCCTCTGTTTTTTTTAGCCCACTATCTTCTCCTCGCCTGACCGGGAGCTGCTGGTACGTACCGAAATTTACGGCGTGATGCGGGTCAGACCATCGAAATACCACGGCCTACTTCTGAGAAAGCCAGTAGCACGCCGACGATTATGTCACCGAGAGAAAGGAGGGTGCGGGTGTGGGAGATTAATTGCGTACGCCGTTTTAGGGCGCAGCACAATATATGTATACACACAAGGTCTTGCCCCGAGGTGATCCCAATTCTTAATACGGTATGCTCACCCGGATAAGTTCGCTTAATTATTAAATACGTGGATGGTGTCGATGTGAAACTTTGTAAATCGTTTGAAAGTATATAAGGAAAGTGTTTCGATAAGCTCCGTTACCTCGTGACTTGTTTATACCGCCGAGGTACTTTGGTGTCATGTAAACGAGATTCGATTTTGCAACCGGCAAGACAATCGAGAACGGCTGACACGGCGAATTCTGAGCTGTAGGAGCAGGAAAGATTTCTATAAAGAAGTCGGACTGATGCAAATCGCGAAGAATGGCAAAGAAGTTAAAAATATCTCTTATAAATGTAATTTAACCGCTAAAAGTTATAACAAGATCATTTCACTTATTCATCCGTATTATACGTTATTATCTGCATTATCCGCTTCTATTAATCGTCACGACTAATTCTTGTAAAACTTATTCTCTTTATAGTGCGTAGCGAATGAGTATTAATATTTAATAGTAAAGCCTACAAAAGTAACAGAAATTGAAATCGCGTGTGCTTGCACGCGACATCTTTTATGTATCCAATTAATAGTAAATCATGACATTACGTTACTATGCAAATGTACGGTCTACGGTAGAGATTGTAATAAGCGATGCGGCGTAGCGACTGTTTTGCGGAAAACGAAGAGGGCTTTATAAGTTACCTGCTGCGTGAACGCGGGATTAGGCCTCTTCGTGTGTGGTCGGGTGTACTGAGCTGGCTTCTCCTTCGGATAGTTGGTGTGATCGGTCCAGGACTTGGAGCGGTGTGAGCCGCTGTGTCCGGAGCTATGGATATCCTCGTCGGAGTGTCGTTCGGGTGCGCTCGGCCACGAAGGATACTTCTCGTGTCCGGGGCCGTAACACACGCCCTTGAGACTGGAGGCATCCCTAACTGGCGGCGTCGGTGGTGGCGAAGCTTCGTCTCTCTCATTAAGAGAGAGCGTGAAGCTGTTGAATCCGAGATTCTCGCTGTATCTAATGGGACAGACGGACATGGAAATGTCGCGGTTAAAGTGGCCGGTGCACATTGCACACCGCGATAGCCGGAGAGAACAGAAATAGCACGCGTGACGCGTCCTCTCTACGTGGAAACAATTATGCGTGGACGCAAAATCGTCTGTTTATTAGCGCCTCGCCCAATGAATCACTCGTAATGCGGCACTCTCGACTGCGGTGCTTCTGCGCGCGATGTCATTGAACTACTTTATTACCAGGATGTGTGCGGATGTGTACATTGCAATTTATTTGGTACTGTCAACGAGTTCGGCGTAACTTATACGGTAATCGAGGTATTTCCCTGATGTTGCGTTCCGCGGTTATTTTCTCGCACAATATCGTTCATGTAAAAAAGAAAAAACTTACACGTTTGCATTAGATGAATCTTTTGTGTGACGGAAGTCTAATCGCATAGATAATCTTATTATTACACTTGAATTGAATCGCTTTATATCAATAATCTACTTTATACGTCGGATCGCCAGATAATCATTACTCGAGATAATTCGTTGAGAAGGTCGAAAAAGAGAGAAAGAGGGAAAAAGAACCGGGAAAAGAGCGTTGCGTGAAACGAACATCGAATAAAAAAGCGCGCATGTAATCGCGAGCACGTACCCGCAATCGTTCTTGTAGCCCGGAGTATTCTTCTTGTGACCATCGTTGTAACCGGTAACCGCGACGGCCTTCTTACTGCCGTTGCCACCCTCGTGATCGTTCTCCGTGCCGGACCTCCGTCCGTCGTTTCTGCGACGGCAATATTCGTTAGGAGCCACCGACCGAGGCGGACTCTGCTTAAGGCCATAGCCTTCCTGAGAATACGACGTGGCACTCTTGAAATTGGCAGCCTCGCTCCCGTGGCTCGCGTATTTGTAGGACCCCGGGGGACAGGAAGGTGGGCCGGGGGCCTCATCCTGGACACGATATCCTGGCGGCGACGGTTGCAACTCCGTCATCGTGTAACCGACGTCCCCGCCATCCGGGATACACCTAAGTGAGCAGAAAATTAAAATTGTGAGCTTCGACGTCCCCTGAGATAAAATCTCGATTAGACGGATGATTAGACGATCGTATAGATTAAGCAATTACACGTAAGTATAACAAAATCGAGTATATTCACATATTTATGAGGGAACGCTTGCATGCAAATTAAATGTTACGTGAACATTTTATCAATCGAACGATTTAATCTCCTGTACTAATGCTAAATCATAATGCTGCGCAACGAATCTTCTTTTTTTATTTACTTTAACTTTATCTGGTTATAATATATTGTGACATATCTAGATTTTGAAACGAAACATAGAAAAATTATGTATACTTTCGCACAAAATGCAAATGTAATGTGATGAATTAGCGTACGGTAGACATATTTCTTGGTAACTAATTCAGATCATGGAAATTATACCGGTTTTAATCCTCGTTTCGAATGCTCAACGTGAATTTTTCAACATGTGGTACATCGTGAATGTTTTTCTAGCAGTGTAAACGATCGCGGTTAACATAAATGGTCAACATTCTACTAATTTTACTTTGTTCACGCAGGAAATTACATTATTTGGTATTAGATTAGGTACAAGATTACAGGATTGAATAGATGTATTAGTTATAAAATAAAATCCGAGGAAAACACACACACATTCTTACGAATTATTTAACCTTTGGGCAAGTTTAAACGTGTACGTGCAGTTAACTCTCCGGCGACAGAGGAGTAATGAGTCGCGTTAATAGAGGCACACTCAGTGGTGATTGATGAGACTGATAGATAACGCCATTTCCGAGTCAGGGGTCTCCGGAGCGCGTGAATGATGACAGCTTTTAACGAGGAACACGGATGCTAAAAAATAAAATAGAAATAATCGCATATCTCCAACACGAAAGATATTGCCAGGTATACATTTAACTTTTCACTGAGAAGGTTTTTTATCTGTTCCGCGATTAATTTAAATTGTCGTGGATTAATCATAAATTACGCGCGGAAAAAGCACTTTGGCTCATTTAAATTGTAAAACATCTGTGAAAACCTTTTGCGATTGTAAAAGCGCTTTGTAAAAACAAATGAATTTAACAGTCCCCTTTTAAATTAATATTAAAAACCAATATTAATTATCAAAATAGTGAATTCTTTTTTCGTGAACAATTAAGGAAATCATGGCAGTGTTGATCCGATTGTTTAAACGAGATTATTGATCGAGTCAGACTTTCGACCCTTTCGGGATCGAAAAGTCATTACAAAAGTGTTTACGTGTACGATATTCTCTACGATATAATTAACTTCATTTTTAAGTCAGATTAATGCTATATGATTCGATCTTCGTTGTTCCGTCTCACGATCAAAACGTTTCTGCATCATTTTTCCATAGTATCTTGCGTCATGAGAGGTACAAAAAAAACGAGGAAAAAAGAAAGATGTGAGCAAGAAGACCGTCTTGCGAAACCGAGAATACCATTTCGCGAATGGTAAAATTTTGTGATTTTACGTGCGGCGAAACGTCTTGGAATCGACTGCCCCCGAGGCATCCTGTATGCGATTTTTACCCACATGACTTTCCGACCTCACTCAGTGATGATTCCCAATTGCAAGAAGTCTCAACGGCACGCAACGCGTACGCGAAACACGCATCACGAACGCTAGGACATTCGAGCACTGGCATATAATGTAATCGTAAAATACTTGGGTGATTTCGTAATAAGCGAAAGTACACCACGAATAATAAATAATCGATATTTATTAAAATATCTGGCACGTAGTTGCTAATAAGCGACCGAGAAATATCGACATTATCGATCGCTCTGACTACAATAGCCCGCAAGTAGCGGATTTATTAACTATGTTGTACCGTACCTACCACAATCAGACACAACAAACCGCAAACGATTGTAACTTTTGCGTGTAATTCTGTAACTCGTACATGACCGTATCTCAAAATACTATCCGCAAAACACGATATCCATCTTGCAATGCATACGTCACGTAATAGCCCGATTAACAAAATTGATTTTTCCAATAATCAATTGAACGTGAAATTATCAATAGTCACGTATTAGAAATTTACAACTAGCTAGCATGCGTTAAATTGGGCTTGCTACGGTGGGCGTGTTGCGGTTTTGCATAATGAGAAACGAAACGGGACAAACGCATAAGACAAAATCGTGGAAGCACCCTGATCGGCATCTAATGACGTGCGATGAATACCACTATTTCAATATTTTCTCAAATTGGAGAGATCGGCCCGAACACGTTCCTCTCGCACGAATTGTAGGCTAGTATGCCACGCTCGATATTGGATTTCATAACGAATGAATCGCGATAGAGACTTCCGCGATAGGAAGCCGCGCAGATTCAATTACCACTCTTCGTCGGAGTACCGCTTCCAATAACCATGCACGCCCACGTCGACTATCTCCCTTTTTCTTTACGTCTCGTACGAGTTATCGGTTGCTGCTGATGTGCGACTCCCGCATTATTCTTTTCGTGCACGCAACACCAGCGCAGCATATAATTTCCGACATCGACTGCCAACGGGAATGCGCCGCGTGAGTGATCATTACAGCAAATTGCAACAATGTGGCGAAGGAAATCGGCGAAATCGGCGACGACTCGCCGATTTTGGTGATTCTGCAAAAGCTTGAGGATCAAAGGAAAAAAAAGAGAAGTAGACAGAAGAACGTAGACAAAAATGACTGCGCAAGTTGCAAGGATCATCATGGATCGAGGAGACGTGTCTTTAATCTACTTCACTCTTTCGGTCTGAACGGGTGGATGGGTTCACGCTCGTAAGGCGCATTCGCACGCGCTGACGCTCGTTCACGTGTGTTCATTCACTGACGCACTTACGCGTTGTACACGCCTGTTTTCCGCGCTCGTAAGGCGCATTCGCACGCGCGGTTCGTAGAAGAAACGCGAACGGAACAGAGGAGGAACAGACGATGGCGTAAGGCACACATGCCAACGCGCCGCGCTCTCACGTTATGCGCGCGTATAGAAGTCAGATAGAGGCGGGCGCAACTCTCGCGCGTATTAAAGCGTTACGGACCGCGTGGTCCTAAATCACGCCTCGTAAATTGCCAACCGTCCGACATCAGTATCATCGTGACGTCGTGAGTTTTGCCGTGATAAATTCGCCGGAATTCATTTCCCGCGAGCGCGCGAGTAAAGATTGCCGTTTACAGAGGAGGGAAGATTGTCACCTCGATGTTCCCTCTAATTTTCCGCCGACATGCACGAGAGCAAGAGTCTCACGCGCGACAATTACCAGCGAACAGAGCGTAAAGCATACTCTTTATGATTAGCGATGGTCTACGTTTGCAGTGAGAACGCACTGCAAGATGTGATTCATTGCAATTTAGAGAATTAAAACAATTTTCATCCGTTATGCACGTCGTCACATAGTTGTAATATATATATATATATGTACCTTAGCTTGCGATCCAAGTACTTTATTGAGTAAAATAATTGTACTCGCAATATTAATGAAGTTGAAGGAACGAGTTCACATAACTTAAATATGATTTTCTTAGACAATTGTGTTTTAGTTGGTTATCAGTTATCATGTTAGTGATACGCGTGCGCGCGTGTTATGTGTGTATGTGTATGTGCGTGGGATACCTTGTTCCCTAATTAGTATGTACTTTTATGATCAGGAAAATGACTATATACTGTTACCTATAAAAGATATATTGTTTGTTGTTTCCATACTGGCGAGTGCGCGCGCACATGAAAGTATATTACGTTGCAATGTTCCACTTTGTTGATGTTCATTGTTGATGCAGTCTCGATGAGAAAAAAAAAGTTCACGGAGAGTTGTCAAAATCAAGGAAAGAAACTATTCTGTTTTTCTAAGCTAAGAGTAGAAAGAGAAGGTACTATGAGGCGAATTCGCAGTGGGGCGAAAGCGTTGCGTAATTAATACACGTTGAGTTCGTTGACTGCGTACCCGAATACACGTAATTCCGGAGAACGATCTACTGTTCGAGGAAGGCTCTTAGAAATCGAGTTGGACCTCGTCCAATGTGTGACTCAGAGACGTTCACCATGACGCAGTCAGGTGACGTGCTATCACGTAATTTCTTTGCGAATGATTAATTATATAAAAGAAGTATGAAAATTCTATTTTTTTTATTTTACATGTTTGAAAGTGTGTGTGTGTGTGTGTTTTGTGTAGTCTTTCTCGTTTTAATATTGTCTATTATGAAGCATTGACAGGTACAGTTTCATTTTTATTTGTTTAGAATCTAAAAGAATTTCATTCATAAGATCTTATTAATATTAATAGATATAGATTTTATTACATTGTCTGAATTTCAAGTGCAGAAAATTTTTTAACACATCGGTATAAGAGAACTCGTGAGGTATCAATAATGGAACAGCCAACAATCGGGGAACAATGAAGGTCAAGCGAAACCTGCGTAGGTTGTGTCTTATATCGCGTCGATATTTCCTGATATCTCCGAGAGAAGAAAAGAAATTGATGGGGTATGCAGAAGAATCTCAACCGATCGTAGAATGTGGAGGAGACATACGACACTGTACATGGCTTATCGTCGAACTGTCTGGTTTTCTCGAGGCAACTCGAAGCGGTAAATTCAATGCGAGGCTGGCACACGCGAGCTGGCGAATGAGTGCGCGAGACCGGCGAATGGAAGGTGGAAGGCCGGACGATGTACAAAGGAAGGGTAGACGAGGGCAAGGGGGCAAGAGAAGGTAGCGTGCTACGTGGAAGGTGTGAACCAGGGCGGGACGACAGAAGCGACTCGCTGGCATCTCGTGGGCCGCTCATGGAAATCCGAAGCCGACTCGATTCTTTTCCCTGGCCAGAATTGTGATCCAACTCTTACGGAACGCGTGTCCGCGTTGGCGGCGAATTCACGTCTCTCGCGTGGGCCCGTTGCCACACGTCGCGTCTCTCTCGCCGTCTCGATTCCAACGGTAGCCATCGTCGGTACCAGCGTGTCGCGCTGAAAATACAGGCCATGTGAGCATCTCTCTCGAAGCACGCCTTCAGAAGTGGTGCAGCCTCACTGGCGTAGGACGCACAGATAAGAAATCCGCTTCTCATTCCATGGCCGCGCTCGCGAACGCCTCCCATATCTCAGTATCAGCAAATCTCCTCTCCTTACCACTCTCCCCTCTCTCGGTCTCGTGATAAATGTTCCAATACTTTATGTGTTGCTTAATTACCGGTCTATGTCTATACAGCCATAATTTATTTTTGCCAGCGTGGAAGTATGTCGAATATAGATAGTCCTTGAGGGATGTCTGATTTGCGGCTGTGAGTAAGCGGAAGATATAGAAAATTGATCGTTACGTGATCGCAGCCTCGTTTAGCGCCACAGTGTAAATCGTTATTCGTACAACGTTCGCGCGTGTCGTATATCTTCTATTCGATGCCGCGGTATCCGAGTATGGTGCTGCATCGCGTGTCATGTATCAGGCTGCTCGCGCCAGTGAATACCCGGACGATGTCCTGCCTCGTGTTCTCGAGGTAGATGAGTAGGTAGTCGATTGGCCGTAGATGAGGCCACGGCGAAAGAATCCTGGCTACTAATTCACAATCTATATGGCAGTGGAGGACAGATCCAGCTGCGTGAGATATGGCTTATCCGTGCTTTGAGGAATGCCACAGGACTCCTCGGGTAACGGTGAATTTATGAGAAAATTATACCCCCGGCGAATCTTGATATATCAGGATTTTCGCGTGCAACCCTTCCGATGTTTATTGCCGATACAGATATCAAAATCCTGTCCGTTCAAACGTTCGCGGGCATAATATAACATTCTGCTGCTAACATCGATATTGATAACGTCGACCATTGACGTTGACATATTACAATTCTTACGGAAGATGATATAGTCTGTTGGACGTAGCGGATATATGATATTTATTATGTGAATCTCTAATGTTTGTTCAAAGTCAATCGTATGTTCATAGAGATCCCGATATCAGTACGTGATAGCGCACGATATAATCGCGCGGTAATCGATTATGCTTTTCGTTTGTGTTCCTTCATTTAATTAATTCAATTAATTGTTGCTATAGGCTATTCTCGGTTATAATCATATTGCTAAATTAATATAATCGGAGGAACATTACTCATTCGAGAAGCTAGGAAAACAACATCAACATAATGAGCCTGGCACACGATTTGATATGTCTACGCCAATCAATTTTCCCATCCGTCACATCATCATTTTATGATAATGAGGCGAATCCAATTCCCTCTTTTGCTGCAATCATCTCGGCAGTCGATTTGAATTAGCATAACCGAATGCGTTAGTCGTACATTCATGATAGGGCTCTATGTCAATGATAGTTGATCTACATGCAAGATTTGATGGGCCGAAAGTCAATGAAGGAAATCGCTTTCGCTTTTGTTTTACGTGAAGCGATACAGACAGGAGATAAAATTATTTCAAACGAGGCTATCGACCGTGTTGGAAAAACTTACGGAAAAGTCCGCATTCTGACGACAATAATGAGAGTCTGCGTCCGTGAGATTCTCTTACAACTTTCTCAGTCTTTCTCTCTCTCTTCACTTCAAGTCTTTGCAATTTACTAGTAAATCTCGAGATCGCTAGTACATATAAGCAAATATTATTTATTTACAGAAAGTCGTCGAGATATTACCTAGTAGCATCGTATCCGACAATAAACAGTTTATCGTTGTAGTCATTGAGATTGACGATCATTAATCAATAATTACAAAATTGTGTAACACTCTCTCGTTGAAATACCCATATGATGCAATCGCTAAAAATATCCTTTTCTCACCCGCGTGTAAAAGGCATTCACCCGAAAAGAGAGAAGACGTAAAGCACGGAGTAGAAAGGCGAAGCATGAGAAAAAGATAAATTGGTGAAATACGGCGGATCACGCACTCGTATCCAAGCGAAGGGGCTCGTAATTTCCGCCGCTTTAGCCCGCGACGCGGTCGAGAGTTCATGTTCCTTTTTGAAAGTACAGGCCATAACTCGACAGCACGATATGGACGTTACGCGTGAAACATTAAGCCCGTATTACACCGCCTGATTAACGTGTACTTTCACGTTTCTTATAACTTCGATCGAAGCAATTAATATCAAACATTGACGGCGACGATCGATCAATCACCGCGTTTAATTATGCAAGCCCGTTAAAGCGTGCGACCGTTAGGATACCAGAAGCTATCCTTGCAGACAAAGTGAAATAGCTTGCACCGTGATCGTAAATATCGGTGAAGATCGTGACACTAGAGGCGATTCTCGGAGTTCGACAGGGTCTTCGATCTTATCAATCGATTTCACGAACCTGTGTAAAACGCCGTGCCCGGATTCACCATGTGAAATGCGATCGGTGTCGATCGTGATTCAATCCCCGTGTGATTTTTGTGTCCGTTTGGATTCCACCGCAGTCGCGCCGTTACTTCTGTAGCGGGAGATCAAAAGACGCGGCGAAAAAGCAAAGGCTGGGTAAAAGAACGACGTGCCGTAATGCGCAATTTATTCTTACCGATTACGGTAGTAATTATCGTGAGTAATCGACAAGTAATACACAACGCAAGCTCAGGCACAGGTGCGCTATCATGGCTCTTGACTTGTACTTCCATTTGTTGGACCAAAGATTATCTATCTACATATTTCTCCACTCTTCTTTCTCCACCCCCCTCTCTATCTATCTATCCATTTCTCTCTCTTTTCCGCCCTCTCCTCGAGATCCCGTAGATATATTTCAGAGGATTGTATATATCCAGCACTCGAAAGAGAAAAAGGAACACGGACGTTCATTCGATCGATCGATACAAAGATAATTCATTGTATTTCTCTAATTCGTTTCTCGAATCACGCCGCCGGTAATCGCGATCTCACTGGCTCGAATGGCGAGATCGTTGACCCTGCTCCGTGGATGTGGAATCAATAACTTCGGAGGACTCGATTCGGCGTGATCGCAGCAACCGAGACCGACGTTTTCTGCGACGCCGCGTCATGTAGGCTTTCGACAGCAAATAGCGCAACTTCTATGCTAATGGAGCGGAATCACACTGTAATTACATCGCATGAAAGGGACCACCGGAGAGCATTCGACACGCTGATTCCTCTATATCTGTAAATTTCGTTACAACATAAGTTGCAGCGGTTCTTTTGGTGCTCTCTGTTACAGTTATACGGAGAGTAGTTCATAGAGGAGGACATTGATGTACGCCTTCCGCCCACTGTATGTTAAAAGCGGGGTGAAATACGCGCTCGTGCCCGTGCAGATGCGAGGCACATTATCGCAAAGTGGTAAAGAACGCTATTTAAATACTGGTGCATTGCGCGGTCCTGTGCACTCCTCGCCTTATCGTTCACGTTCCATTCCACGTGAGTCACCTTCGCATCCGTCATTCTTCATGCGGTTTCACGCGTTAAACCTTTCGATGCGCAGATACGTTACGTAGTTGCACTCATTACATGCGAATTTTATGCGTTTGCATAAAACATTACATAAACATGTACAAATGATAACTTTATGCAGAAATGTAATAATACTTCTATGAAAAGAGTGATGTAATATCAAACAGCGCGAATAGTTTAATTATTTTTCATTTATTTTGCATGAACAAATTGTAAATATTATTGCTCATAGAACACAGAATTAACTCCTTACCAAAACTTTTTCTCCTTCAAACAATTTATGTAAAACGTGTTATGTGTGAGACATAGGCACGGGACTGCGCGACGAGCGTTTGTGCAGCTAAAGGAACCTTTTGTGCAACTGAAGAATTAAGTAATCCGGCTTTCGCAACGACTACCGAGCGGCGACGCATCCGGAAGAGGTCGCGTTGCAATTCGGTCGAAAACGAGCAGCTTGTCGCTCGCGGGATAAGCCGCTCGCGGAAACGTGGAAAGGCTCTCAAGCGGGAAGAATCTCGGCGCGTTCGTTCCTCCCACGGTTGCATCGCGCTCGCCTTATCTGCTCGCTGCGCGCTTGCGAATACGCCGGAAAGAATCGGCGCAACACGCTACGAGGGACTCGCGCGCCGCTACGCAGCATACGTAACGTTCGCGCGTTGCAAATGCGTGGTACCGCATGCGATTTCCTGGAGTAACGGCCCCTGGAGCCGAGGCTCGTATTCGCACAACCACGCGAGTTTCTTCCTGCTCTTGTACCGATAAACATGAAAAGAATCGGACGATTATCGGGGCGGCGAATCGATTCCGTGCGCGGCGCGACGCGGCGGCGCGCAGAATTCCGGCGAGCAAGCGAAATATTGAAACGGAATGAATGCACGAGAGGAGAAGTCATCGGACGCACACGTCGAAAATCTAGACGCAACTCCGATGTTTTTGTGCAACTACCGTAAAAAAGATCGAGCGCTGTTAAACCGGCGATATCTTTATCATCATTTGCTCGCTCAATGTAATTGCTGACTTCATCAACATCGTTTAAAACTAACATTGAACTGATAATTAAGCATTGTTTTGATTATTGTGTGCTCTTTCTCTTTTCAGCTCTGATGATTTTGTAACGTAACAAAGCTCAATTTTATGTGGAGGAAAGAAAAGAAGAGAAATTGAACTTGCTTCTATTCATTGAAACTCTGAAAATCGAAAGGTATCTCTATGTATCCACATCTATGAAAATGTATATATTCTCTTATCCAAGCACGTATAATATTACAGTAGGGGATTTTTTGATAAATCGTGTGAAGAGACAGAATGCTTATTAACGAGCGGGCAAATCGATTTGCCTGTTCTTGAGGAGAAACGTGCATAATACCTGTTCTTGATCGTCAGTTATCTGCATCGGGCGGTAAATCGTAGCAGGAATAATATCATTATGCCCCAGGCTTGTGTCGAGCATATAAGCCGAGTTACGCCATTGGCAACGCTCCTGGCACATAATCGAGAAACGAGGGGAATTGATTAATTAACGCGGAAAGAAGTCTTCCTGGGAGCACGGCGAGCTCGACCTTGTCGGCATCCGCTTTCCGGCTAGACGGTTAATAGCTATACCTAAAGTACCGTCACGAGAGTGCACTGTTTGCCGTTGCAATGCATACGACGAGAAGAAACGTCAGCTGTTTTGTCGACAGACTTGCGGGTGTGCTGTGCATTTCGGTCGGACTTATTAATCGACACGCAACAACGCAGCGTGTGTTCGAGAAATCGATCGGCTACACCGCCGTGGGACTTCCGGACGACTTGAGAAAACGCCGAGTCACGCAACACATACACGTGTCTAGAGTAAGGTCGCTATTACGCTGCGTCGCCCCGCTGTGCGTCGCGGCTTAAATTATGCCGTGTCCGGTACGAAGAAGAGACACACGCCAGAGACGGGTGCGGGAAGGGGTGAATACACAGACGCAAGGTGAATTTATTAATTGGAAGGACGGCCTCGCGCTTCTCCCCTCGCCCTCGGGGATCTTCACTTCCTTATCGAGAGAAAGACTGAAAGAGAAAAGGAAAGGAAGAGGGAATTATCGAGGATGACGTATCGACCGATCGGTATCATCCCGCTGCGTAACTATGGTTGGGAGTTATCGAACTACTTGCGTGCTCCATCGCGTCGAACGGCTTGGAAGAAAAAGCACGGAAGGGTACCCTCCTACGGAGAGCAGACGTGCTTCTTATACGGCAACGGGGGCAATCAAAGAAAGCCGATTCACCCTGGTGTAAGGAGAATCGCCGCGGGCACCCTCTATTCGAAGGAGTGAATTACGCGATACGTCGGCGATCGCGACGAATCATTTATAAACTATTTCGCAGGAGACGATCGACGCGAGAGAGCCTTATCGCGCTGAGCATCGATTGCCAATGCCGTTTGTCGCGACGGAATTCTCTTTATACTTGGTATTTAACGCATTACATTTCCAACTGACGCAATTAGCTAATTACGTAAACAAGCGGTATGTAATTAAACGCAGAACTAGTGTGACCTCGACTTCACCCTCCTCATGTTACCATAAGCGAATCTCGTGAAAGTTATACATTTACGAGACATTTGATCGTGTCTCTTTTTCTTTCTTCTATAGCTTTATAGTGTTTAAGTTTTTGTCTAATAAGTTTTCATAAAATAAGTATCTCTTTTTTTCCAAATTCTTAAAATAAAACCATTAAGACATAAATTTTGTATCTTTCTCAAAGTTAATATAAATATGTTTTGAAAAGAGTTGAGATAATAAATTTCTTTCATTGCTACCGTAGAATTATTCGTGCATTTTACTTTTCTCAGAGAATATATCTCTTTCTTAGTATCATATTAAGACGAATCTTATATTGCAATGTCTCAAGGACATAGGAACATTTTTCGCACAATTTCGCGGGTATATCACGAGCTGCGTGGTAATGAGCATCTTGCAACAAACCTCTCGAGTTCGTGGCTATTCACAACCAACCTCTCGAGATCCCGAAGTTAGTTTGCTTGCCTGAGAGGATCAAGCGAACGAGTCGGTGCAGCGTGGGGCCCAGGGGGCCACGTGAGGCCCCGCGGATCGGGGTCCGATGGGTAGTAGAAGGGACCTCGCACGACCGGAGAGAGAACCGGTCCTTCTTCGGCCCTCGTTCGACTTGACCGCCATTGGCGTAGATACCCCCAGTGTGTGGGTGCTAAACTGAAAACATTCGAGGATGCATTGTCTCCTTTGGCGAAGGACTTTTCATAATTTAGAGTTGTGCTTGATGTTAATGCATTAAATAATAATAAAAAGTTGTTCAACGTGTGGTTTTCTTTCGTCATTGCAATGCAATTGATGTAAAAAAAATATGTAAACAGCCCTAGAATCACACAAACCTGTATTCTGCGTTGTAGAAAAAGAAACTTTAATGATCTTGATATCTAGGTGTAACACTCGTTTCATTATCATCGAGCGACTTACTCAATTTTATTCTCGACGACAAGAAACAAAAAAGATAATAGAAGATATATATATATCCGTCATTCGATATCCACAGACATCGCGAGTCCACGTTCATACAGAGACAAAGCAATCCATCTTTACCTGATTGCAATCTGGAACCAGGCTCCAGTCGGAATACGCTTAATGCATGCATAATCGTGCACAACAAGTGCACGTTCGTACGAGGAATCGAGACACTTTTTCGCCGGTGGCCTTCCTTCCTGTCTCTCCCTTTCCGTCCGGGTCACTAACCTCGGGTTGTTTCGCAGACTATTCCTTATATGTTCGACGAAAAAAAAAAAGAGTCCTCATCCTTCTCTCCGTAAATGTCATTACGTTCGTGCATAGCGAATCAACGCGCAATCAATTACGACACGCGGCGCATTTCTTTTCAGGCTATCAGCCTCTATAAAGCGTGAGTCGTTCGCGTTCGAGCGGTTTACAATCGGCAGGAACGCACCGTGGAAAAAAGGTCGCGGAACGAGCACTCGCACAAATGACGATCCACCCGATTGCATGCGTCTCTGGGTACAATGTCGCGAATAAATAAGGCGGTCGCATTTGCATCCGCGCGAAAACACAGTGGAACACGGCGCGGCATCGCGCCGCGCTATGCCGCACCGTGCCGGTCTCGCGTGTTAACTCGAGTTATCGCGAGTCCGCAATCGAAGCCGGGAGACCAAGAGTTCAAAGCCGGGTGACCACGGTAATTGAACCCGCCTACACACGCCACAGAGGAGATCGCGTCCAAAGTGTTTCTTGAGTAAGATGAACGTTCGCGGATCTAAGTGCCGTTAGGTCGCCACCCCGTCGTTGTCAACGGCTGTCACGCGGCGAACGTGGCGGACCGTTCTCGCGCGTATACACGTGTGTTGTATGAATACGCACATGAATACGCGCGATCGGCAAGTGAATGCTCGCGCAAGAGTCGCTCGCTCTCGTACTACACCCACCTGCGCGTCGCAGAGGTGAATCGTTGCTCGTATATAATTCACACGGGGTGGGGGTTGGATACTGTTAACCGTCTGCATCTACTGTCAGTCGTTCTCGGGGAAGGGACGAGAAAGACGGAGAAAGAGGATTTGTTCCCTTTTCGTGCTTTTTAACGCCTAGATTTCAGGTCATGTCCGAGCTTCAATCAACAAAGGGTAATCCTTTGTGCAAAAAATTTTAGGATTAGAAATTATATCGTCAGCGTTTCTTATTGCCTGTGGATGACATCATGATCGCACGATAGTAGGTCATTGATAATCCGCGCCTTTACCGAGTATGCACGTCCCCTAGAGCTGTTTGGAGCTGGAGTTCTTAACTTGCTGCCTCTTCATGATACGTTCGAATATCTTCGTAACTGATGTGGTATTCATCCTGCCCATGTTACACCAAAAGAGATAAATAACATCGTTTTTCGCGCTTGTTTACGATATATGCAGGAAAACTGAAATCCGTGGAGGAAGTGCGTCTTCCGGAATGCAAGGATGTCGCGCTGTGCTTTGTTGAGTACGTTTAAAGAAATGTCCGTGAGACAAGCAAGGGTCGTGGCAACCCTTTGTCCATTCGTGAATAAGAAAAGGGGGGGAAGCGGCCTTTGTCTCCACGTCGGCGCGAAGGACAAGAAACTTACCCACGATACGCCATGAAGCGTTAACGGGCTACTTAGCTGTGAGCAATTAATAACTCGAGAGAACGATAATAAATATCACTTACGTCCGTGACAAATTAACGTACATCCCGAGTCGCTTGAACTCCCGTGGTGTTTGGCGGATTTAAACGACCAATTACTAATTACAGATGTCCAGTGATCCAAGTAACGGTAACGCGGGACTCGCATTGCCTGCTGCATGTTGTAATTTAATTATCGGTGATTAAATCTCTTAACGCGCTGATTTATACAACTCGATAGAATCGGCGAAATGAGACGCCGCGAATCATTTATACCGCGACGCCTTCCTCGTGCATCTACCACTTTCTCCGTAAATGTAACACCGACGCGCTTAAATCTTCCCAGCCGTGGCGCTAATTATCATTACCCGCGCAAGCACGAGAAATATGAATCGATTTGCGAGAAACGATTTTGCCATAGATGGCCCATCAGTGATGGGAACATGACGACGATGTGATAAACAACGGCCATCGTGGAGTTATTTCTCCATGTGGTGCATGACATGATATACTCTACTCTGCCAATCAAGGTGTCAACGCTATCTGACTACCACCTCAAAGAATATCGCTCTCTGTGTATCCATCCCTTTCCCTTTCTCTCTCTCTCTCTCTCGAGCCAAACAGCCGTTATAAATAGCGGCATACTGTGATTCGCGGACGACCACAACGCGCCCTGAGGTTTGAACACGTTAATTGAATAATTTACATCCCACCTGTCCGCTTCCGGGAGACGCAGGTGTGACGACAAGAGGTCAGACAGAGTCCCGCTCTTTATGCTCTAAGGGAAACTCTCTTATCTTTTGACTTAAAGCGAAGAAACATAAACAACGCCGAGCCGTATCTTGGAGAGACAAAGAGGACGTTAAGGTGACTGCTTTAAACAGGGACGAGAAAGGAAGGGTAAATTACACGTTTTGCAAAACGTTGAAATTCCGTACATGAAACAAACGCTCTTGCTAAAACGATGCAGTAGTTACGTACGTATGTGTGTTTTATCAGTCGCGAATGATCGCGGATTCCGATCGCCCCCGTGATCCAAGTAATCGTGCTTGTAGAAGAGTTTCAGCAATTTCTAGGAATGAAATAACCATAAATCAGTTTATAATAGGAAGTGTCAAAAATAAGATTCGCGCGAGCTCGACACAGAGGACGTATCCTCGTTGTTCAGGAATTTCATCTAGGTAGAAATACCGCCCCGCAAGTATTGAGAGACCGGTTATTGCTCAGCATTCCGGACCGTCGACCAGATGTCATCGGCTGAGGCAATCTTATGGAAAAAGGCAATCGGAGTACGTCGACTTTAATAGGATTGTATCGATTTCAGCCGCCAAATACCTTGTTGGAGTACAATCTTCCTACATGGATCTTTACATTTATGAGATCTACCTTTGAATAAACGATCGCGTATGATGTTACAAAACTAGAAGAGAATACCAAGAGAATACTAGATAAGTGAAAATATTCGATGAGAAAGTACTTCACAGACAAAAATATATATGAAGAATAGAAAGATATGATAGAAAAAAAGATGAAATTCGCGATTTATTAATTAGAGTGGATTAAGAGCTGATTTGTAGGTCCAAAAAGTTGTTGTTGCCGTGCAAGGCCAAGAATGTGATTGTCTGTACGTATATCTCTTTCTCGATTTAGCTTCAAGTCTTTCGTACCTTGTACGGTCAGAACCATCAGAAGAAACAATCCATCAAAGGGTGACGACGTTCGGACCGTATGAGGCGACAACACTTCTCTCGTCGTCTCAACAAGATGACACGTGCTGCTCCAGAAATCCAATCCAATCATTTCTATTCTCAGCATGCGCAATAGAAGTGATACTTTCAATTTAAGTTCAATGGTAATATAATGATGGATTACTCGACTCGATAGTCGCGTTCCCTTCTCAATGACAATAGATGATCAAAAATATATGTATAACAATTATTATTTTAAAATAAATATAGGTTTTGTTGTTAAGAGTATCTTTCATCATTCATATATTATAAATGATAAACTAACGATACGTTAAACAATATCATATAAGCAAGAGTAATATTCGTATGCTTCAGTTTCCAATTATCAGCTATGTAGAATCCGACTTGTCTTTCACGAAGGAATGCGAACGAATACTTCCACTCTCATCTGACATCTAGTTCATCGATCGTAGCTGGACGCATAGGCGATCGGCGGACTTCGTTAGCCGCTATCCATTTCCGTCCGTCACGAAAACGAAAAAGACTTGCAGAGAAATCGCCGCGATCTTTCATTCCTCAGGGGCAAAACGCGCCGGTCGCGTAGAAGAAAGGAATCCATGAGTGATTCGGTGGATATAAGAGGAACAAGCAGACCAACGGAATACTTGGACTGCACACCTGCGCGATGCGGGCTTGGTATAATCGATGCGCGAGAAGTCAGGCCGGTTTAGTAGTCACCGGTACAGCGCCGGTCCGATTAATCGAGCGTTTCGTCCTTCCTGCGACAATGAACTTGTACTTTTACCGAACACGCTCGAGAGTGTGTGTTTGCGTATAATCGGTAAATTCACGCGCATATGAGAGGATTACAAATAGGAAGGTGCGAGGTAAAAAGTGCCGTAGCTTATTTGTTGCCAGAGTAAAAACTTGATCTCGATAGATCGAGATGAGCGAAGCTCAAACCGTGTTCCGTCATAATTTATTTCCAAACCGATCATCACGATCGGTCGGTCGATAAGCTCGAAATAATTTATTTGAAAGAACATCCAGTGCATGGAAATTCTCAATTAGAAGATTACTGTCGGTGGCGGGGATGAAGAAGGAGGTTTAGCAAGTCCTCAGCGATGCTAAAATAATGATTAGCGCTAAAAAGAATGTTATCGAGTCGCGTCCGGGAGCTTTCCATTAAAATCGCCGCAAAGAGTCTCTCGCCGTAATTTCACGTCGTTTCTTGCAGCTATCGTCGGATCTACCCGAGTAGTGTGTATACGCCAGTACTTTAAGGTCCGCGGCGTAAAGGCGGGTTTTGTGCTCCTTTCCGACGGTATACGCCATATACTAATAACTCACGGTCGAACTATCAGATACGTATACACTCGCAGTGCTTTTCTCTCTTTGTTCCCTATTCGTTCCCTCTCTCTTTCCCTATCTTCCCGGAGAAGTTACCGGGCTCATTGTTGCTCGTTCGACGATTCGCTCGCGCGAGAATGAACGGCGATTTATCGCGGCGATGGGAGCGAGCCTGCAGCCCGCAGGACCTTCTTTCTCGCGGCAGGACGCCGACCTAAAGGAGAAATGGGAGAGAGAAGAGAGAAGGGGATGCTTTAGCACGAAGATAAATACTTATTCCTGCGACTTTATCACCGACGGATACGTTACGATCGATGGCCGTGCGCGTGTGCGTATGTCCGTGGTCGCGTAACGTGCACGATAGCGCGAGAATAACTCGCGTTATATCGGCGGAAAGAGAGAGAGAGAGAGAGAAGCAGGCTGTGCAAGGAGGCATCAGGGTGACCCAGCAGAAATATTTGGCAGAAGAGCTTGACCCGAGGCGAGATCCGTCCAATAAGTCCTCGTCGTAAGATGAATTGGGGTTTGATTGCGTGTAAAGTTACTTTAAACGAAGCGCACGAAATTTTAGCACGACTGAACATGAACGGTCATTTGTGTTACTAACGAAGCGGGTCATTGGTACGATGCATGTGCCAGTTAATGCTCCGGATGTTATTGCATTTTGCACTCCGAATACATAAGGGAACTGCCAACGTGTACTGTTAATCGTAAAGATTGATTCGCCCTGACGAGTGGAAAAGGAAAATAAAAAGCGATATATGTTACAACATTCACGAATCTTTTTCTTATTCTACTCTCGATTCTATATGGTACATTAATATTACGAGATATTCTTACTCTTTGCGCTTCTTTTCACTTGCATGCCACACTTTCTCGTAGTTATGAGAGTTATCGCCAATCATTTGACAATCGGTGAAACTCCAACAAATAAATTCGCGTAGCGCATCGTCTTTAATCGATTAATTGAAGATTCGCTCACTTCACTAGGCCGTAGGCTCAGCTTGCTCGAAAAAGTCTGCGTATTGCACTTTCTCTTTGATAACATTCTGATACATACACATTTCGCAAAGTCCTTACAGGCTTCAGCAGAAGTTATGACCAACAACAAAGTTACAAGACATCGCATATTGATTATATTAACGCATAAATGTGATTAATGTAACATACATGAATATCATCACAAGGGCTTGAAGTCTGTTATTACCGTTATTGATACGATGCAAATTTCTTAAAATATGCGAAAGAGCTGTGGATCATCCTCAGAATTCTCAGTTTTGATCAAATATCTACAAGACGAATAATTTATGCACAGGCATTTACTGTGTGGCTGAGATAATTTGGTTCGTAAAACAGAATGAATAGAATGTTACTTAACGTCCAAATACTCTTTTCATTCTATAATTTTAAAATTTATAAGATATACAAATAAAGTATAAAAATATACATAAAACAAGCTAACTAGAATTACAAAACCTAAAATTATAACAAGAAATTCGATAATGACGGAATAGGGAAAAACTGCATGTGCGCGATATTTCGTAGAATAAGCGACTGACATTCCCTGGAACGACATCTGTTCTTGACTGTGTTCCGCGTTCTCTTCATGAGAGAACCGCGGCTCGTTTTGTCTGTGCGCCGGTAATTGCGATCGATACCATCTTGCCCTCGGCTTCGTCTTCGTTGTCGTCTTCGAAATTAAACGACCGAGCGTTTCTTTCATCGAGGACGAGGCAGACCAGTACAGAGTGTAACTGTAAGGATATTTGAAAAACCCGGTCTTGGTATGCACGCAGCTTGTGGCATGCAGCGGACGAACCGAATAGCTAAAGATTAACCGTACGTGCAATCGATCGTATTTCAAAAGCATAGTATGTATTATATTATTTCAAGAAGTGTCACAAATATTAGTATTACAAATATTTTGTTTCTTATTAACGATAAGTTCTTCTTGTAAACAATTAAATTAACAATCAATTTTTAGTTTAACTGATCTGGAGCGAAATAATTAAATATATTTTGTTTTATTGTTTTAAAATTTAGTTTTATGATACATCATTTCAACATGTATTTACAAAGGTAGAAAGTCGTCATAATTAATATAATTTGATATAATATAATAAATTTTCAACAAACAAGATGCTTAACATATAATTCATTAAAAAAAACAAATTACAATACACAAAATATTTTTGTGATTGTATGAAATATAAGTTTCTTTTTTGTTAAAACTAAACATTTATTGTTCAGTTTTTTAATATTGTTTGATTCTTTAATTAATGGATATTTCCATCTGATATTCCAAGGTTCTTACGACATCTCTCATTTGCCTTCGAGAGAACCGTACGACGAAGCTTACATCACGAAGCGAACATGGGAACGAATTCGGATATAAACGCGTAGGTGTGGCCAAACATTCACAACGAGTAATTATGTGTTATTAAATGAGTAAAAGAGAGAATACAAGTATACAGCGTAAAGAAAGATTTAGTTCTGTTATTCACTGGACAAAAATTTGTGCATTTGAGCAAAAAAACATCTTTGTTTCGATTGCAGTTTTGCATTGCTAAGATCTATATAAAACTAATTGATAATAACTGCGCGTTCAATATTTGGATTATCGTGGAAAATTGAAATTTCACGAGCATGTGTATTTGCTGTTATGAAGATTTGTTTCAGACGATTTCGAAATATTCGCAGACAAAGAATTAAATGGGCGTGAAAGCATGTTACATGAGATAATCGGCGTGGAATATTAATAATTCTATTTATTCCCGTTAGTTGGGACTAATTAGTACGCTGTAAATAAAGTACGCGGGAAATGCAGCATCGCCTGTGCCGGCAAAAATTACATTCTTCCCATCGAAGTCAGAGGCTTGCCGCGCCGATTGGCATTGACCTTTACCATCACGCTTTGCGTTATTTCCCCCGCGCGCGAAGAAGGAACGATGAATGAAATGATCCTGGCCATTAATCGTTGTGTCGTCGTTTCGCACGAAGGAACGCGCGCCGAGTTATGCTGATTTCAATTAATTCCGAGACATTCCGCGTTTTTCCCATCGTCGTTAAAGGAATAGGACGTGTGAGAAGAGCAGAGTTCGCAGAATCTCCCGCGCGATGAGCCTATCATCTTTATGCAGCGAACGAAGAGCGAATTAAAGTCCTTACACGATTGATAGCCTCCGGGCATCGAATCGAGGTTATTCTCGTATAACAGCCTCGGGACAATTCGTGATAGAACGGGAGTAGATAGCGCTATATATAAAACACTTTATAATTAAAGACTTCCACATAGGAGTAATGATAATCGACGCAATAGCCTGAAGAAATATGGTACTGAGATGTATGCCACGGGTTTCTTCGGACTCTGCGCAACGTATTAATGCTGGCAAGCTGCATCCCGCTTAATGAGCGATAATTACGCAAACAAGAGAACAAACGATTACGCTGATAAGAAACTTGAGATTAAGTTAGCGCGGGCGCCGTGGCTCATCAACATTCATCGGGCGTGCTCTTGTAATTGTTGCGGCGACTCCAGCAAGAAATATAATATATGCGAATAAGCGTACTTTTCTCGATTCAGTAATATTGTTGGATGAAAACTGTTAAACGAAAAAACCGTTAACTCCCAAGTCATAAACCCGAAGTAGCGGCAGTCTCTTTTAGTAGTTGGGATTACCTGTATAACGTACTTGTAAAATTTCATCACGCTGCTCTCAGCACGCCTCTACGATGGAAAGACGCCGCTAAGTCGGTATATTTTATAAGAAATCATTTTCGAAATTAAGTGGAGCACGAGTTGAAATCTAATCTCCGACGTGCATGATTTGCGGCGTCGACATAGTGATTCTCGATTTTATCTCATAAGTACAATTCCATATTTAGATTCTAGCAATAACTAAGCACTTTATCGGCCAGTCTCATGAATCATCGTGAGATTGAGGGAGAACAATCTCGCATGACTAGAACGAATTACGATCGACGCCAACGTTACTTTCGGTAGCCCGCGCGATCGCGAAATGTTTCGTAAAAATGACGACTAAGTTAAACATATATTTCTAATAGAAAGTATAGCTCAAAAGTACTTTCAGATTGCAATTGTCGAGATATCAGAATATTTATTTTCAAATATATACAAAGAGAATGGCTTCGAGACCCTAAAATATTCATCATGTCTGTTTTTCAGTTTCGATCGACTGAATAAAAAACCAAAATAGAGCTTTCAATCACTATTCTGATCACATGTTTTCCGAGATGTGTTATAGGCTCATATTTATGTGATTCCAAATGCATAGTTGCTCTATGAGTTACTCTATGATAACTTAATTCGCGATTCAAGGTCTACGAGCATAATATGTACCATAAATTCCGGCTACTCCGTGAAAAGTACTACGAGATATTTATATTGCTCTTTGTCAAAGCGCTGTGACAGAATTGCGTGCGGCATAATGACAAAACGACTCCCGGTTTTCTGTACAAGTCCGAAAAAGAAGAACCTCGAATCCAATTCACACGCGACTAAAAAAAAAGAAAAACACCAGATACATTTCTACGGGTTGATACAACCCCGATATCTTCTGTCGTTACACATACTCTAACTAACTTGTGAACATCGTAATTAAGATAGCAGAAGAAAATATATTGGCTAGTAAAATATTAAAGATACCAATGGAAACGTCGTATCACGCGAAGAAAAACATACGAACAGTGTCGTGATACTCTTAAGCGACGTGAAAGATATAAATAAAAGCTGATTCAGTGTTTTGCTCGTGTCAAAAAATCAGCGAAAAAACTCGTTGAAAGACGAGATTAAAAGACGATGATTCTTTCATAAATCATAAAATAATTATTTTATTCATTTAATTATATTAATTAAAACACTGTTACAGATAATTTAAATTAATACTAATTATAAATATAGAGATGTACAATTACATTAATAATTATACACATTTAGTAATAAACAGTATTCATTGATATGTATTTTACTATTTTTCTGTTACAAAATTAAACATTGTACAGTCCGTTATATATGTTATTTTATGCGAGAACACTACACTGCGGTCGTTGAAGTCTCTCGGGATCTTACGGAGACTTTAACGAATGGAACATACTATCTTTTCGGAACGTTCTGCGAAATCTTAGGAGATTTCAATAAGGGCAATTATGAATATTTCAAGTGATATTATTTGCATGTGAAATCTATGTTAATGTAATATTTAATTTTGCAATAAAGATAATAAAATATATACTGATAATCGAGGAGTCATCATCAATAATGATATTAGTTCATACTATAAAATCGAATATGTTGCGACATTACGAAAGCTAGGACGCAATAATAGCGTAACATCACTGAAGACTAATATGATTATGCTGTCATGACTATAATTATATTTAATATTACCATGAAAATGGCTCATTTAAATGCAAGCATCCGCATTCAGCGTTGCAAATTATGTCTTTCTCGATTATCTTCTAAAGTTCTCTATAAATAATTAACCAGTAATATAAGATAGATGGCTCACCTGTATCTTAAGTCACCCGTCAATTGTATGTGGAACTTCAGAAGATAATTAAAAGAAATGCAAACTAATGTAAAAAGCGGTCTCGATTTATATACTAGCAAAAATTATCTTCACTAGCTTATAAATTGATACTTGCGTAATCAAATTCAAATATACATATAATAAAATAAAAAATAATTTATCAATGTCTATAACAAAAGATATTCACAATCCTAAATTCGATTATTAGGATGTCAATTGTCGTCTCGTACAGACAATGAGCCATAACAGTTTTTCTAGAGAAACAACAATTGAAAAAAAATAAAAAATTTATCTTTAAAGAAGAATAGAAGAAAATGAATGAAACAAAATACATTTATATTGAAAAGATTTCGTCACTATATCTAGAAACATTACTATGCAAGTAGGAAACCAGTCTCCTAGTGTTATTATCTAAAAGAGAGTGAAAATGAAATTCGCCACACGGTCCGCTCACTTTCTTTCATCCTGTTTTCTTCTGCACAATTTATGTATACGACTAAAGAACAGGAAGATGTTTACATTTTACCTTCGTCGTCAAAAGAGAAATGTAGATTATAGGGTCGTGCGGGCGGTAAATGAGCCTCAAGGCCGGTTTCATGAACGTATTCAAATGTTAAGTGTACACTACTCTTTCTTTCTTTGAAGCACAAAAGGAACTGGCACGCGGTGATGATGTTGAAATATTAAAACAAACCGGATCAGACCTTGTCGGCGATTCATTGCACCGGTTTATCTTACCTTAAGCCAGTTTTTAGGGAAGAGCAATGGAAATTAGCTTCTGCTACCTAGTGACACCAATTTTATGACTGTGTTTTTTTAGGACAGGTATCGTTTACGACACCACGATATTCTCAGAAGAACTAGACTATGCACCATATGCTTGCAGCAAGCGGATTACACATGACGATACCGTATACCGTGCTAAATCCCACGGCAAGAAAACGAAGAGAAATTATAGCTATAGAGCTAATCTCGTTTACTAATCTTGATTTTATAATCAGTTCCAGAATTACGTTGGCTTCACTAATAGAAGGAGTCCGGTTGAGCTTGCGAGTAAACATTTGAAACGCTCATTATACATAAACAATAATACATAATGTATCTTGTAAACATATCTCATTCCAATTATATAAAATTAAATTAAACGCGTATAATTTTTATGTAACATTATATGAATGTAAAAAAGATCAAAATAGATAAAATTAGTTATAACAGATGCTCACAAAAAAAATAGAGCAATTTTTATTTAATATTTACTTCGCATGTTTTAACATATACATTATATATTATCATATATTTTATTTATTCAAATATTTTATTTTTCAAAAGAAATTGATTTCTATCACAAAAGATATGTCAAAACTTATCGTATCATCCTGTACACTACATGACAAAACAATGTTGTTTCTTTTCACTTTTCCATTACTCGACACAGTCGTAGAAACAGAGAAGCCGCGAAAAGCGCGTGCAGTTAGCAAATTCCTCGGAGCCTGCAAGTGACATTACCATTGGTCTCACACGCGGAAGCAGAAAATGTGGAACGTCGCGGTAAATCGACGCGGAGCGTCAGGGACGTATACATGTGAGAGCTCTTCTTTCCGGGAGGTCAGCGAAACCGTAAAGAAGCCGGAAATGCGGGTTTCTTACACAGAATACAGACGTATAGTTATACCCGTTGCGGTGACGATGGCGGCGGTAGCGATGGCGGCGGTGGCGGCACAGGAACGATCAAGGTCACGTCGACTACCTTCGGGATCATCGAGCTGGACGATCAATCGAGCACGATCGTAACGTTCGATCGATTAAGGCATGCCTCACGTGCTTGAATGCTCACTGCACGCGACATTCATTGCTCTTCGAGCTCATTCGAAGCGACGTTCTTCGGAGGCTGAGTCCCAAGAAAAGACACCCGGCAAGAAGACATTGAATCTGGCACATTCCGACCTTTGAATAACTGTCCCGACTCTTAATAATACATCGATGTTCCTGTTGATGCTATGGTATAATTCTTGCGAGGAACATTCGAGTACAAAATGGTTCTAGTAATATTGTGACAAGAAGGAAATTTCTCTCTCTCTCTCTCTCTCTCTCTCTCTCTTTTGAAATTTTACTCAGATTATCTTATTTCTCTAAAGCTTGATATCTACCTTATAACAATGTATAGTTTTTTCTACCATTTGGTATAATCTTGAATGTGCTACAATAGCTTCTGAATATTATTATACACTTTTCCGTTTACCATAAGATTGATTAAAACAAAGTGCTATAAGGCTGCTGTACAGTTATCTCAATTGACTGTGATGTTATTACGCTAGTAATCCAATCGGGTGCGAGTAATCTGCTTTGCGTTCCGCATAAGTCATGACAATAAATTCTTCGTAGTGTTTGCCGCATCGCCATCAAAACTTCGTATTTTAATGAAGATCGTTGCGTGCGAGTCGCGAGGAATCTACGAGTACATCGATGTTAGCGGGGATAGGAATCCACAGCTACACGACTCGTAATTGCCATAAACAACCCGCGTCCAGATGTTTTCTACGTTTCTGGAATGCCAGGTTGTGTAGCGCGGGAGATAAGTGAATAGTGGAGGCAAGTAAATTAGCTCTCTCATAATGGAGTCACTATACGTGTATGTACAGTTTACGCGCGTTAGTATTAATAGTGTATTCACGTTGCCCTGTGTTGTTCCGATGCTCCGTTTTTCGTAGCGTCGCCGCCGGGGAGAAATCTTTCCCATTAATTAATCCGCCGTTAATTTAACGAAGATTCCGTTCAGCCGATAGAATGGGTGATCGCTTTAACGAGTGAACGTCGCTCCACCGGGTTTCGTAGAGTAATTTACCGTATAAAACTCGCGTTTCGAAATATTACGTTTTATAAACTGCAAGAAACTGCGGCTACGCCCCTTTTCAGTTTGTAACTTTCCTCAGCTTCTGTATCGAGCAACTTTATTTTGCGCGTGATTCTATACAAATGTGGGTAATAAGATCATAAAGGAGATCGCCGTCGATAATATTTTATCAAAAAAAGAGAAGAATAAAGAGAGATCTTTATGATATTTTTAACTCATTAAAATTGTCTATTACAATTGTTATTTATATTTTATACATTTTCTAGTAATATAATATAATAACTATAATATATCAAAAACTCTATCTTTTTTTAAATAGAAATAATTTTATAATATTTAATAAAAGGAAATCAATAAATAATTAATTTATTATTTAAGCAATGGCTTTTATATATTTTTAATATATTATGTATTTTTATTATTTATTATATATTTATATTATATATTATATATTTTTAGATGTTTTTAATCTTTAATACCATGACACGAACATTATAGCAATATAAGCACATAACAATGACATTGCCACATAATATTTATGCAACATCTATTTCGCAATAATATTGAGTTAACGTTAACTGAAGAGCATTAATTAAGCAAACAAAGGAGCATATGAATACTCTGCCGCAGCAATACTACGAAGAGCTGTGAAATCCTAGAAATCATTGCTACATTCTGTCACGGTAAAGTCCGCCACACAAAGAAACATTAGATACATCCAAGAACGAGCCTGGCTCGCGTCGCGCTTCACCTAAGCGTTTCCCACGTGTTACTAGGTCACTATACTTTTTAAAAGCGAGTACCGTATATTCACCTCAACGGGTAATCTGAAATCTTCTTCGGGACGATAGAGCGGCACGATAGAGTGTTAGCTAACGTGTCGCTAACATGTTAGCTCCAAGCTTAGCCCTCTTCCGAAGCGAACTGGGAATTAGTGGTAACCGGTTGTACACGGTGAAATGTAACCGATAGAATAAGAAATAAATAAAAGAAATGCCGCAAAGTTTGAACGCACACTCCGACGAACGCGCTAATCGGCACGGTGAGAGTAATATCCATTAGTAGTCCCCTACAATTCAAAGGCTACCGACAGCCTCTCGACGCTTTTATTCCCGCGAAAAAATTCACGCCTTTACACACCGTGCAATTATCTACTTACGGACATTACACTTGCGTCTACTTGCCAGCTGTAATTACACGGCTGAAAGGCAATTCGCCGCTAAGAGGCGACGCGCAGCAGCGTTTTACGGGTAATTAACATTCGTCTCTCAATCGGGGCGAATTGTCGGTCGTCGTTGTCGGCGAGAGATGTGATACTGGCCTCGGAAGACGCGAGCGTCTCCCAAACGATGGATCGCAACACCTCGCGATGGTTTGCACTCGTGTGATTTCCAGGAAACCCATCGTTGCTGCTGTTATCGAGGCGAATTGGCGCTCGTAAATCCTGGCACTTACAATTACCGTTACCGCGCTCGAGGAAAGCGCTGAAGCGCGGTCCTGCAGTCTCTGCCCTTGAAGCGTAGAAATAATCGGCAATGGAACCCGTGCGAACTTAGCGCCTAGGATGGTTTAGAAGAGTCGGAATTTGAGAAATATTTTTTGCCAAGAGAAAAAAACGACCGGTCGACTCTATTGGTTTAGTTACATATACCGCGGGGGTTCACTGAAGTTTTCGACGAAGTTCTTTACGAACGATATTTGGCAAGACGTCTGAAGAATGTGCTCTTTGTATTGGAATAGACCTTGTCGCCACTTTGACCTACGTCGCCATCGCAGCGTCTGACAGAAAACTTTAAGGTACCGACCAACAAAGGCCGACATCAAGACTGAGTAAATTAAATCTTTTTTTAATCAGAAGATCTAACTTCCCAGGTCTAAATGTCATTATTCCTTAATTTTCGCGGTGTGACTTAATTTAGAAACGGTTAAAAAATTTGCAGGTAAATGTTTAAATAAAGATCAAACTTATTTATATTCTGCGTATATTCGTTAATTTAAATAAAGATGGCAAGATCTCTCTCTCTCTCTCTCTCTCTCTCTCTCTTCCTCTCTCTCTTTCTAAACCACTCCTTTGATTGTTGCAATGTTAAATTAAAATTTACTGTTATAAGGTTTTGCACGATATTGCTTCAATTGTAGTTGACTTTTTTATTAGTCTTTTATTGATCTATTCGTGTCAATAATATGGATAATGATAGGGATAATGTTATCGAGCAAATTCTGCCTCTTGCACCAAGAAAACTATTACTCCTATAGTTGACCTGAACAAACCTGATATAGCTGAAAAACAGACACTCGATCGATCGACGATTTGCGGGCCACCCGTTGCAACATACGAGAGAATCGATCCGTAGACATAATCGAGCAATCATTTTCAAGATGATTTACGAGATCATAGCTGCGCCAGGTTGCGGTTGGTTTGCTCACCGAGCCTGTATTATCATAGCTCGCTTAACCAAAGTTAAGCAAAGTCTCTTGCCTGTATCTTTTATGTCTTACGTCATAATAAATAATTTACAAAATATTATCTTGCGCATAATTAACTTCTGTGAAAATAATAAACACAATACAAAAAATACGAATACAATACGAGGACACAAATATAAAAATACAAATAATCTTTTCTTTCGAAACGTATTATTAATTTACTTGGAAAAATTATTAACTGCTGAAAAGTTGCGACAATTTAAATTTCTTTGCTGTATCGGTTCTTAAAATTTAAAACAAATTATAAAATCAAGAAGAGGAACAATTACAAAACGACAAAGGAAATGTGTGGCTCTCATCAAAACTATGTCGCTATTACATAACGAATGATACTTTTACACAACTTATTGTTACTTTTGAATGATAGAATACTGACTACATAATGACTATCTAAATATATACATAGCGTTATACAACGTATTTCTGATGCACTAAGATTGTATCTCCATGATACGATTAAGGCTATTACATATTACCATTCTCTTTTTGGATCCAGACTACATTCTAAAGTCGATTCCGGCTGGCAAAAGTATTACTGTCATTATGCAGCCCGCAGGATACATGTCATAAAATATAACGGTGACGGCAGACTGTGATGTTGCACGTAATTTTAGTTCGCGCTGTGTTGTAAATGGTGAGATTCAGTATTACGACTCTGCAAAAAGCTAAGTATCTGAAATGTGTACTTTTACACGGCTATATAAAAATATTGAACTTTCACATGTAACTTTGGTCTGCATCATATCGCGAAAATAAACAATCTTGGGATTGTGCCGATGCGAGAGTCGCTTAAATTTACATCGTGATTTGCATTTATGTTTTATGATTTCCAAGTTTTTATCGATTATATGTCGAATGTACGTGTGTTAATTCCATGTGGACGTTCGCTATGCGTAGATTGTTATTGAACGATCGAACGTGTGCGATGCGAAGATAAATAATTTTTACAATGGCGATGACAACAACGTCGCGCTATAAAATCATAATGTCACAGCAACTTTCCCAACGACGAAATACTGGCTTTACGAGCGAACGATTTGCCGCCGCGGTGATGATGACCGTGACGACGACCGGCGTTAAGATCCTCGGCGGTGGCGTTCTACCCGCTTGAACCCCGTGCGAAAGGTTCAAGGCGACGAGCATCGGAACCTGCTGAACGCACTAACTATACCGCTCACTCGTTTCACCGCGGGCGGACGATCCTCGAGCCGTGTGGAGTTCAGCGCGTACCGATTGCAGGGAAGACGCGTGTGCTGCATACGCGCGTCCCGGTGCTGGAGGTTAGATAACGGTGTAGCAGCCAGGTAGCAGACACGAAGACGACCTAACCCGCAGGGCCGAAGAGAGCGGGAGGATGGCTGAACGGAGATGGAGAGAAGAGACGGAAGAATTGCGCGCGATTCCAGAAAGAGAGGGACGCACCAACGTATATCATTTCAGACGCGCGCACACGTAATAGTCTGAAGAACAAAGATGACATAGAGGGATACGAAGGAAGGGAGGCATTTAATTGGTTTTTTTTTGTATCATCTCTATCTAATCCAGATTTCTCTTTCCAGAATGGTCGGCCCAGCAACATCAATCGTGACTGGTTGAACCCGAACTACTCGAGTATCTGTGATCGTCGATTCTTAAAAGATTTTTCACGAGGAGATGAAAGGGGAAAAGAGAGGCCAAGTTTCTGAGATAATATGTCTCGCAAGAAACTTGCCGGGGTTCCTCGTCGCTGATATCTGGTGGAGAAATACGGGACATCGATCTTTCTCCAGATCTTTTTCGACTGCAGGGAGAAGGAGGAAGAGAGAAAGCGAAAGCATACGGGGCAACCAACGTCGGAAGTTTCTCGCCAGGGGAGAATTCCGGAGTGATAGATGAAATCGAAACAAGCGACCCGGGTTAACCGATGTGATGAAAAATACCGAGGTGACTTGTTGTGGCTTGTTGTAATCGAGCGTTGGACAGACAAGCGTCCAATTAAGAGAAAGACGAAAATGAAACGGCAGGAGATTTTCGCGGAGTTTGGCCACTGTCGGATCTCGTGCAAGCGTATATATCTTATATATATTCTCTAATGCTTTTCTAACGACCGTCCATATCGTTATGACAGGATCGTGTACGACCGGGTTGATCTTTTAGTTCCTAGTCGAGAGATAACTTGGCACAAATCCGATTCACGAAGTAACGGAGTACCATCTCTCGGCCATCTTTCGCTGCACGACTTTGATGAAACTCGACGCCACGTAGTCGCGTTGTTCGGCTGGGCCGGAGCTCGCGCGTAAACTTCATTATTTAATGAAACATGAAGTTTCACATTAAACTTGTACATCGAGATATTCGAGCGGCAAGGATGTACGATGTAAATTGAGAAGCCGGGTGAAGAGACAAAGATCGGTTGCTCGAGACCTTCAAATATGGGTTCGTCGTGACCACGGACCACCTGGCAGCCAGAAGTTACGTACATTCCTCGAGATTCCTGTGTCTTCAAGCAGAAAGATTCCGCGTGCAGCTGCCTTCGAGAAAAAGGCGTGCGCGAGGAGAAGCGACTGTCAAACGTGCGATCACGTGTTATTAACTGCCACACAATCATTTCGCACGTGAATGAAACGTAATTCTATGCATATAATATTGATACTAATCTATAGAATTTATTGTTAGTATCTGCTGGAGTTTGAAGGTAACACGCGAGCGTTATTGTACGTGGGTTGCGCGTTTCAGTATCGAGGATGTAATTGTTGTCTCGCGCAAGAGACATTATACGTGATAATTGTGAAGGCAATCCGAGGTAACGTCCTCGTCACTCGCGATATGATTTATTTCGCGTTTACGCTTTAGCGTCGGCACGGCAACCGACATTTATCGGCCGTAATGGCGAATGCCGGTCGAGGAATGAAATCATCGCTCGAAATTGGACTAGTCCTTTGTTGCCCAACCGAAAAGGGCTGCATTCCCGTCGGTCGGTTTGCCGGAACGCCATTGCCACACTGCGCTGAGCGGGTCGGCAATAAATTATGAAGATTGATGTTTCGCAAATCAAAGCCGGTCTCTCTCGCGAAAGTAGCACTTCAGAAACAGTCGCCGCGTGAAGAGAGGAAAAGAGAGTTAAGACGACAAATGTCGGATGATCTCTCAAAGAAATCGTCTCGCCACCTACGACGACCTCGCGACTCTCTATGGATTAGGATTTTACGTGTTCTCGCTCTCGGGATCGTCCGGAGCAGAATCCGTTCCCGCCCGTGTTCGGCTCGACTTCTCGTGCGAGTTTTACGATGTCGTGTCGATTTGCAGATCTCTCGGCATGGTTGACCCGTTTCTTCAGTCGGACGGCGCGGTTAAGCGACTTTTAAGGTCTTCGGAAAGGCCGCTTCGCCTTTACGTATCAAGAGTTTACGGTTCACACGACCCCGACGCCGCCGATCTTAGAGGCCATCACGACAATTTGCATGGTTCTGATACCGCTTGCCAGGCGTGTATCCCGTTTCGGCTTCGGGACGGGCAGGTACGCGTTCTCCTACCGTTCGTCGACAATCGACGAGAAACCAAGTAATTGACTCGAAGGCGATGTCGAGCTGATGTTAACAACGCGAAAAACGGCACACCCCGAAGCCCGTCGCTGTTATGATTGAAAACCGAGAAGCGGCCGCGAATATCTTCCAGCTGTGTACTCGAGCATCAAGTCGACCCATCGAGACAGATGACATTAAGTACATTTGTGGTACATGTACCTTCGCTGTTGAGATACCACGAGAGGCGAACTTTGACATTTCTGACGCTTGATCACGAGAATTTTGTTTGCGAACGCGCGAGTAATGTAAGATTGTTTATTTATGATTAACAGCTCAAGCAATCGCTAATTGCTACGGCATGCAAAGAAAAAGTTACTGTTTCAAAAAATCATGCACAATAAATATTAATACGATTGTAAGTTATTAAAAAATTAAAAGTGATGATCATTAAGATTTAATTTTTGTCGAAATATTTCCATAAACATTAATTCGATTGGAAGAATTTTATCTGTCATTCTGATTTAACTAGAAATAAGTCAAAAAAGTTTGAGAATCAGCGGAACTTTAATTAATTTGATAACTATTATATTAATATAAGGTGTAATGTGTTGATTATTAATTTTTGAAAATCAAATTTCTAAGTCACAATCAAAGTAAACATGTACATAGAAACGTACACATTAACACTATTGTATGAATTGAAATTAGAATTCTATAACTGTATCACCAAACAGACAAATTTACAAAAATAACGGATACGAATTGAGAATACCTGAAGGGAAAGAAAGACGAAATGGCATAAGACGAGTCGATCATGAGGTCGATTATCGCTGTAACGGCACTTCTTACAATAATTGACGGATCGTGTAGCGTTTCGGCCCAGAGCAAAATTACCAGGTACATACAACAGCCTGCGACTACAATATGCGTGCCTTATGCACAGATACGTCCGTCAACTTAATTGCGAAAGATACACATCTTAATTCGGATCAAGGACAGTCGCGTCACGGGCTCGCGCCTCGAGCAACTGATACGACAATTTATTGTTTATGGCTGGCCGCGATCGGACCTGTCGCGTGAACAATGAGCACTTGGAAACTCTACGACAATTTAACATACCCCATTGACCCGCGTATAAATGTTAACTGTATCCGCGACGAGTCATTCGAATAATCGTTTCGACTCTGACGTCTATCGCCGTAACATCCGTCCGAAATAAATTATTTATACGTCGTAACTCACGTAGACTGACAGAACCATAAGCCATCGCAAGTAGCACCTGCGTTTAAATTACCCCTTTACAGGCCGAGTGGGAGCTACTGTGACATAAGTGGATGCAAGGCAACTACGCGCGGTCATCCTCGATATACGATCCCGGGATCAAGCGCGCCTTATTTTTCCCACAAAAATCACCAGTTAACTGTAAAACGGCAGGTAGGTAAACGAACGCACGCGGACGCGAACGTGCTCGCGGGAGCGCGCCGCACGCTCGAGGGCACCGACGCAACACACCCACTCTTCTCATCCGCTAATGGAATTACCTGTTCGAGTTTACAGAAACCCATAAGCGGGGTTTGTGTGTCCTAAGAACACAGGGCGTGTGAACGTATGTGCCGCGCGCGTGCGAGTGTAACAGCCGAGTGTGCGTAAGCTCGCCTGCATACGAGTTCACACGCGTATAGGTGCACGCGATGGAGCAGACGCAAGTGGAAATTATCAGCGCCTTTGCCTTCCATCGCCCGCGGCGAGCGACGACCTCCGCGATCCTCCCACCTTCCGTACACATGAGCATTTTCCACTCGGACTTGGCCACATTGAGACTTCAATTCCACTTAGACGAGTTACACGCGATCGATTTCACATCATGCGTGTTACATCATAGAACGAGACCGATCGAAGTGCGTTCACATCATGCGTGTTACATCATAGAACGAGACCGATCGAAGTGCGTTCGCGTGCCTGTATGATTAGAATATTGTTCTTTCATTGATCGTTACGCCGGAAAGGCGTTCAACCGCGGAAGACTTTGCGTAACTTCTCATAATAGCTAATTATCGTCGCACGTGGACGAGGTATTATATGTCTAGACGCTGACATCCCGAGGTGTTGCGGCGCACATTATTAATGATGCCGCGCGATACATCCGAATGGCATTCCTACGCTGCTGAGCATCCGAAAGTATCCGTTCATTACGTCGCGGTAGCATAATTAGACGGAGAAAAAAATCCGTCATATAATTGCTCGGCAATCTGACAATTACGGCCCGTGCCGCGTCTTTTCGTCGCTAATCGTCCTTTTAAACACAAATCTACCGGAGTTCTATTTATCCGGTCTAGCGGTACATCTCCGAGAGGAAGTAGCTCTATGCGTTGCATGACTGCACAACTTGGAGTATTCGCGAGTTTCTCGCGGATTCCTCTTCCCGTGAGGTAGTAACTCTCACATCTCCAATCCGTTCGATCATATCTAATCTATTCGATGCGATCTATTCGATCCACGCAAAATCAAATCAAAATCGTTGCACAATTTGTGTCCAAGATTGATGACTGGACTTTCAGCTTTTTTTCACTACGCGCGCGTCTAATCCCTCAAACCACAACGGATCAGTAAGTGGTGAAGATACATTTGTATCCACGTTACTTATGCCTACGCGCATACGATCATTTGTCAGAGCATGCGGTTGGTCGGAAATCACCATATTATCGTTTGTGCTGGGAGGAAAAATCGTTTCCATGGGCCGGTATCCTTTCACACCCACACATGATTCTTTCAGACATTCGGGTTGCATCCGACGCGGAAGAGCCGGCTGAACGTCAAACAATGGCCGTCGCTTGATCTATGTATTTGCTTTGTCGTTTAATGGCGGCTTCGAACCGGGAGCAGAAAAGATGAGAACCTGGCAAGAAAGATGTAACACCGTGGGAGCCTCGTTTCACGGTTTCTGCCTCGTGAAAGTGATCCGATATTATAACGAAAATACACTATTAGATCTCTGTCGCTATCCGAGATCCGTTCGAGATCGTGAACTGATGGATCGCGGTCATTTGTTCGGCACGATCGCGTTGTCTCGAGTTTGTCGCTCGTTCGCTCGAGTTCGTTACGCAATCATGATTTGCGTCAAAGGTCAATACTTAAGATACTTCATCTTGAAGCTCTGACAAGACGTGATCAAAATGTCGTGAAGAAACTTAACAAAAGAAGAAGTGTACGATTTTTTAGTGAAATATACCTTAATGTTTTTTTCCTAAGCTTTCTTCAATATACTAAGAAAATAATATTTTAGAAGCGTTAATACTCTAGATATTTGTAACATTTTAAGAAATTTATTTTTTCATGCTAAAACGTGAAAAATGTGCTTGACATAAAATGTTATCACTCCCAATTTTTTATTTATTTAAAGATATGCATAATGTATGGCGCAAAGATCATTAAAATTTAAGTATGATTAGATACGTTTAATTAAAGATATCTATTAATAAATTTATCGCAATGAGATTAGCAGCCAACATACAGATTCCACAAAAAAAAATTTAAGTTTTTTTTTTAAATCACCGCTTGACAGAGCACGTCTCGCCTGTGACATTGCTGAGCCGCTGAAGGAAGAAATAAATCAATGATGCCAGTCCGTTGTCATTCAAAATGTCCTTCTTGCCACGCGCCTTTACCGTTAAATTGTCCAAGTAGTTTTCACAATGTCTCGGCAAATAACCGATCTATGCGAGTGCTTTAACCCTAGAACGCAAAGTTACGCAGAGCGTGGTCCTCGAGGCGGCGTTCGTGCCAATGGGGCAATGAATCATCCGGTAACGCAGCCTGTCTCGTCGTTACTTTCCTTACTGATCGGTTCGAAGACCAGCGCGTAAGGTCAAAAGCATTTTCGCGTCTGGGACTTGTTATCGGCAGAATTCCCACAGGAACGGTTGCTCCTTGTTCGAGCAGTTCGATCAAGAGACTCTTGGCTTGGCAACGAGTATCAGCGACCATTCTCAGCAATCATCGGGAGAGGACCACGTTTCTTTCTACCGCGACATACCTCGTCGCGGCTCGTTTCGCAGTCGACATGATATCGTTCTTGACTGGGCGTTATGACGGACGACGATGACTTTGCACGGACAATGTTGCGAGAGCCAGCTACCCGGCCTGTCCAGTCGCGACCACACACGTACTCTCCCTTTCCACCGTGAAATCAAAGCCAGAGAACGTGCTCATTCCGGTGAGATTCCAACGAGGCACTCTCGCGCGATCACGTAACCTCGCGATTGCTATCGATGGATTCCTCAGGAATCTCGCGGTCGTAACTTCGCGAGTGGCGAAGCCGGCGGACGGGCACGATGATGATACACGCGTGCGTAAGGAATTCGTTCCTTGACGTGCGCGTTTTAGGTTTGTGAAAGAAACAAGATTTGCGGTATCGATAACTCGATTTGCCGGATGTGAAGTGACGAGCAACGAAATCGAAGTAGTTTGTCGCGCGAATAGGTGCATTCCAAGCATTCTGACAAACATGATCGGTCATGTCGATGAGCATGAGGAATTATAAATTGCAATAATATCTGCGCTTAATTGCCAAAGGATCATTATTTATGAATGATATGACGGATCATAACGTGCAGTTGCGAAGAAAAGGAAAACGCCTAAACTACGAAGGATCTTGCTCGGTACGATTACTGTAATAAATTATTACAGAGATACACGTGCGCTACCTACTTCTATACAAAAGAAGACTTAATAATCTTGATTAAGTCTAAGGAGCAGCGGTAGATTTAAACGCCTAAATCAATTTCGCGCCTTTGAATAGATACGCGTATCTGCGATATATCGTAGATATGCGAAATCAGTTATTCACGATTCTACCATATTTCCCTTTCGTCGCGTGCGAAATTTCACGCCTCGTTTATCACGCTTGACAGCATGCGAGATACGACCGATTAATCTTAACGAGATTTTTTGGCGGCTAAACGTTCGCTCGCGGTTTCGTCTGAAAGCACGACTAACAAAGTCTCAAAGTAAATTTCTTTTCGTGTCTTATTGATATGCAGATTTTCTGCATGTCGTTTTGAGCCTGGGACAATTGTCGTACGCTGACGAGCCGAAAACGAGTCGCTGCTTCGAAACGTTCCAAATATTCCAGGATAAGACTCTTCGGCGGCAAAAAGAAGAGAAAGGGAGAAAAGAGCCCGAGGGCCGGACTCGCAGCCAAGGGCAGCCAAGTGGGTCTGCTAGACACGCCTCTGCGTTTCTTTCGACTCTTTTCTCTCTTCTCCGACAATATCCGACCGCTGACAAATAAAGCAGAAATTTCGAAGCGAACGTAAGCGGGCGTGTCCGTCGTTTTACCCATCCGTAATCGATGGTGCAGGAACGCCACTCGTAGACCGAGTCGTGGTGACGTCAGACTCTGTGAGGTATCGCGTAGGGCACGCGACTTGCACGAGTACGTGGACAGGTCCTTTCAAGGTCGGCCATCGTCCAGGATTATCCCGTGGAATCCTCGATCACGCGCCTGTTGCTACTTAAAGCGTGTCGGAGCAAAACATCTCCCCTCGGCTCTTGCCGTGACTGCATCGAGGTCGACCGGATGGAAGAGCAAACGACTTCAGAAGAATTTACGTTGGTTGGCTCGAAATTGGTCTCATCTACCACTTTCAAATAGATATTATGTATCGTCGATAATTTATTTCAAGCGGCAGAGAGATCGTCGAAACAGTTTATCTTTAAGCTCTTCAGATTGGGTCTTTAAAGGTACGCTGAATCAAAAGTAATAGGGAATATCTATTAGCTGTAATGTATAATTATGTCTCGAGTATTTACATCGAGACATGCAATTTCACGATCAATATTTAGCGAAGAAATCATTAAGGATAATCCTCAATGTTTCCACTCTCGTCTGATAAATTTGGATAAATGTTATTAAACCTGATTCTCTAACTATACGTTAAACATAAAATTTGTACGCTGTTTCAGTTAACGATTCATTCGGATTTCAAGGTAAACTCATCGAATCACCAAGTTCGTCAGGTCTGGAAGACATTGTATGTGAAACATATACAGTATTATCATCGTAGAACAACATGTATTGTTGTACAAACTGTTGCTGTCAAATGGTGACCGCGATTACTAAAGCAACGCTGTAAATTCGACGACGTGGTAATCTTTAGCCTCGAACAATTTCCCGGTGAGTTCTAGTACAACGAGCAACGAACGCAAGTGAAACATCGTATATAATAGGCACGAGCTCGTTGCTCTTGACAAGGCGCGTTCAGACCGATGCGCAAGCCGATGAGTACTTTGTTATTAATCCCGCAGCTCGCGGCGAGGCACGATTCCGCTTTCGAAACTCAAACTTATCCCATAATTAACGACGGCGGCCGCGGTATTACTTTCGACTGCCCGTCAACCGCGTCACGCTTAGCCTCTTCCACGGTGCTATCCGCGCGGTTTCTCAGGGGAGACACGAAGCCAGGGTTAACGAGATCTCAGGGGCCCTTTGACTCTCTCGCCGCGATGATTCAGAATCCGCGATTGCTCAGTCGGAAGTTGCGAGCGTGTACGAGGCATAATAAGCAGCTATTGTACGTCTTGGCAGCACATGGTGATGCACCGGGTGTAATACAGGGGTAAAACATGTTTCTTGGACGAGAGGAAAGCGAAAAACGTTGCCGTCGTCAGCCTTGGATGTCGGCTGTTAGGCAGTAACCTCACGTACGAAATCTCCGCGTACAGCATCGTGTATTTCGTCCGATACCCATTTTCTGACTCGCGCTCTGTTCTCCGACTGTCGCATTCCATGACGTCAGTCGTGATCTTTCGTCACGATCGTATGAAAAGAAGAAACAATTCGTTGAGACGCGCTATCCCGCAAACGTTTCTCACCGTAGGCCGTAATAAAATTCAGAGATTCATTTTAAGAAGACGATCTTGTGCAATTTTTAGTTAACGTGCAGCGAATTGTGAAAAGCAAAATTTGATCTCCTTATTGCAGGCTATTTCTTCAATTTGAACGAAGATAGAGTAACAAGAAGATAGCAGATAAAAATGGAAGACCTGTCATTATGTCGTTTGTCTAATAGTCTTCTTTCGTCTCGAAACGATGCAATTTGATGACAGCATTTAGAGACACGTAATCGATAGTTTAGACAACTTGCCCAATACAATGTCGAAACGACAACAAAAATGTTTATAAAAACAACAAAGACCCGTCAAACGAAAGAATAATTAGATAAATCCGCCTGCGCACAAAAGACCTAGAGCGATTTTACCAAAGTCAATAGAACATCATCAAGCTGGACAACAAAAGATAATAAATCGAACGAGTAAAAGCAATGGAACGGAGAGGTGCATTATGACGAAATTATTCCACATGAGAAAAAGCACCCACTCTCGCAATCTATCATAAACAAATCATCCTTATTAACGAGCGACTCGCGAGCTCGCATTTTACGAAATAAATCATCAAGGAAGCGATTAATCCTGCTTTTATTCTGAGAAGACAATGCAGCCGTTCTAAATTCCTGTCTACCAATATTGTTGACCAGGTTCCACTCGCTCCAGCTTCTATTCGTTGCACCGGACACGTGCGAGCGGGAGAGAGAATCTCGTTGCCTACACAAAATGAAAACTGTTGCCGAGCCAGACACGTCACCAGACACAACGTCGCTTGTGAAATGTAACCTACATACTCTAGGAGCACGTTGCACCTAACACGCAACGGCCAGTCGCATAAAACGTGTGCGATACTACACTATTGAATCGATATATAATGCGCCAATACAATCCGCAGCGCGAGAAGCGATTTGCCAATCTTCTGAGAGCTGCATATTCCGAACGAAGCAGCGTTACATAGCTGCTGAAATTTTCATAACTGTCAAGTTAAACGCGATCAATTTGAATCGTGTTTGACTTGATGGAATCAATAAACGCAGATTTTATCAGCGAAAGAAACGTGACGTCGTAAACAAACGTCGCTTATGTAAAATTCCGAATCGTTATAGTTTACCGAATGACATAAACGACTTTTAAATTTCTTTATTGAAATACCGTATAATGTGTTGCTTTTGTTCGTAATAATTATAATAAATTCAAACTCTTCTTTGCCAGTGAATATTAATAAACATTAATAATCAAATTTCGATTGTTCATCGATCCGTCTGGCAAATCATCTGCGCACCACCGACTAGATTTATCGCTCATTAGAATGCAGAAAAATTGTCAACTTTATCGATATCTAGGTGGTGCGCAGATGATTTACCAGACAAGTCGATGAACAATCCAAATTTGTTTGTTAATGTTTAATAATTATAATATTTTGCGTAACGTCGCACAGTTTCGGTTTCATTGAGTATGTAGCAAGAAAAGCGGAATACAAAAGAGTCAGTTTCCTCAACAAAACTAGTTCTTGCTCTCAAAGCCACGACAGCCGCGACCTTTCTATGCTCCTCGACGTCGAAGATATTTACGCGCACGTATGTACCTTCGTCCCCGCGGCACGCAACGATAATTAAGGTCCGGCGCGTATTTGTCGCGCGCCTTAATGCGGCGCCGCGTATGATAGACGCACCGCGCCGTGTGTTTCCGATACGTAAATGCATACTTTCACTGGTCGCGGCGGCACGTGTTCACTTAATGCAACCAACGCGTTTCTACCGGCGTGATTATTACAGCGCGAAGGTAATTCCAATCGCGCGGACTCGATACCGCGCGCCTGCGAAATCAGGGCCACGACGGGTGCATCGCACGCTGCAACATGTTTCGACCATTACTCCGTCCGTTTATCTCCGCGCTACATTATCCGTTCATTTGATCCCATGTCGCAGGTCCGATATCCACGTGCGGACCGTGCAGGTCGAGTGGGTGTTACGAAATTTTCTATTATATCGCCGTTACTCGATCCCTCACGTAATCGCGAATGGCATCGACGATTAAGCACTTACGTACGGAAAACCTTACCTCGTATGGGTTCGAATGGGCATTTTGCAAGGCCAACTAGTGCGTGCTTCCATGCATTCTAACAAGTTCCGATCCGAATCGATCCGCGAATCACGACGGTCCTCGCGCTATAAAGTAAAGAGGAACACGAACGTGCATTATCAATATTCGTTCATCTCACGCGCTAAAAGATCGGCGAATCGGAAATGTCGTTCGACTATTCAGACACCGTACTCCTTCCACGTAGTCACACAAAGGTGACCGGGAGAGAGAGGACTTGAAATAGTCTGTTAACTAGCGGTGGATTCCGAGCTTCGATCGGCTGCTGCAAACGGCGCGCTCGCACGCAATTCCTTTATATTCTCCCGCAGAGCATACTGTAAGAACATGAAAAACGAGCATAGCCAGCGGCATCGGAGACGAATAATCGTTTTCGTTAAACGATCCAATATACAGATACATATATTGGACTGAATGACGGCGCGCGTTAATCTCAGACACATGTAACAACGGATGTGATTTAGAAAGTGAGATGGAGCAGCCTCTTCAGGAAAACTTGGAGGAGATGGTTAGTAGATTTTGTAGATTAAATAATGCTAGACATAAGAGTCGATGTCGATCTAGAGATTCCTCTACATTTCTCGTTTAAATGCACTGCTGCACCGCGCTTCCGCTTAGGAAGTTTTCCTCGAGAAAACTGATCAGCCGATAGAATACTGCGAGTATAGCAATTATGAATGCTATTAAGCGCGGCTGAAAACTCCAAGCTAATTGATTCCGCCCATAAACGTAAACCTTTACCTACGATGCGTGCAATCGTCGGAATCTATCGTATGCGCCGCGTATTAGCGCGATGCTTTGAAATGGAAATTTATAATTGTAGCCTCGAGCAAAAAGAAAGTACATTCGCAATGAGTTCAACTAACATAATGCACTTACAGAATATTTCAATTTTTAATGTAGCTTCTTAAGTTACACTATGCGTTACAAGGTTTATTTTCAAATATTCTGAAAGAAAAAAGTGCAAAGTTAAGTACAGGAAAGTTAAGTAGTTGTGTTATTCCCTCCAATATAAATTTATTTTATAAAGCTTGAAGAAATTTTAATATATTAAAAGCTGTTTTTTTTTTAATTCGAAATCTTTCTCTACTCTGACAGTATTCATTGACATGTGTATCGATATATGTTATCTATTGATATTCGCGTTAATGAATTATCCCAAATATTTTATATCAGTTAATATCTCTAGAAATACCAAAGTCATGACGAAGAATTAAGTGCGATTTTTGTCATCGTCCGATATATTTATCTGGAACATCGAGCACTGATAACGCTAATTAATCGTAAATGCTCAAACACGAAAACACGTATAAGAAAAGAAGAATGATCCGCGAAGAGTTAGATTCGGTCGTCGTGACATAAGCGTGAGCGCACAACGGCGGGTAGAAATGACGCTCGCGTGTACGCAGGATCGCTAGACACAAATGGGAAAAAACATAACGTACACAAAGTCAGAAGAAACTAAGAACAGGCTCGAGCAGAGCGAGACGAAGACACGCCTACGGACGTGCGTACACGGACTGCCGCTCGCGTGTCTACGGGCTTCACGTGAGGAGGTGACAGTGAAAGTCCTGAATCACATTCCGATTCCAAGAGAGTACTATTAATAGTTTTTGCGTACGGCGGACTAGAGGAAACTCAATAAGACCAGTAGCAGATGGTGCACGCATGGTTCCCAAAATAATTCGCTTTTAGTGCTTTCGTTATTAGAAATTCTACGTAAGCGCAGTTAGCAATCCATTGAAGAGATGTTTCATTTACCCCACTATATATAAAACCATTATAATTGAGAAGATTTGTTTAATAATTTTATCTATATTACAACTTTATATTTTAGTTTTATATTGAATTTCTTTGCGTTTATCGTATTTATATTTTGTCGTTTTCAAGTGGTACAAGTGAGGCAAAGTACGTATGCTATTTAAAATATTTTTTAAAAACTAACAAGCGTGTTAGATATGTGCATATTGTAAACAAATGTTTTCTGAAAACAACTTACAATACTTCGTAATATCTTCCGTACGCTTCTTTCACTGCTGTTATATGTGCATACCTGAAAAAAAGACAAAATTCAAATTAGTAATTTATATAGTACCTTATAGATATTTTGAATCATAAATTACATTAAACTGGAAGACGGTTCTGGGTTAAGTATACACATATGTAAATAGAAGTGATTTATCATATTCATTAATAACATGTAATTTCAGTAGATAGGTACAACTCGTATTAGCAAAAGCTAAACGCTGTGAAAAACGATAGTCCGTTAACTAGTAACCTCGCATGGTTACTGACAATCTTCCACATTACTGCGACTTCTTGTTGGCTTCTGTGGAAGAAGCGTAGAGGCACAACGGTAAATTGCAAAATGACTTGCAAAAGAACGTTAAATCTGTCAGTTCTATTCAAGAATTAAATGGCGTTACATATTTTTCTCGATATTCGACCGAGCTTTCATGAATGCGGGCAACGAACTCCCCGTGGTTGAGTGGCATTTCGACGACCGGTCGTCAGGGAACGACCTTCTTTGTCACCTCGCAACTCGTACACGAACAAACATTTATGAGATGAACTCGTCTTTCCCGCGACATTTCCGACAACGATGATCTCGGTCGTGAGAGCCCGATGGTTATCGAGACGGTGAAGCTAAACGTAAATGCCGTAATACTATTCTTAATGATATTACGTTAGCAGATAGTTATGTTTTTATATGCGCAATGTTTCATAGAAACGCGTATTCTTCAAACTTATTTTATTTTACCTTCACAGATTATTTAAAAGATTGCAAATTGTATTAACATTGCTAAAAATTTCAATTTAAAAAATGCATATTTTTACAGTTTTAATACTTTAATATTTATTTTTTAATTATATGTTTCTATTATATCTTTCTGAATTTTCATATCATTTATTATACTAGAAGAAAACCGCGACCATGAAATGCATGTTTCTTTGACGCACGACAAGTTGAAGCAATAAAATATCTTTGCTTTTGCTCCACGGATTAACCACTGACAGAGGTGAATGCTGCTTCCCTTGATCGTGTATGATAAACGCAAGGCGGTTTGCGTGCGAACAAACTACATGATGTGCCACTGTCAACATTAAGCGACGACATAAGTAGAGGCGATAAGAAGGCTAACGACAAAGGTGCATCGCGGTTTCGCGAACAATGAGGCGACGATGCTGCGGTAGATGCAGCGAACGCGCGACGCATGAACGACAATGAGACCAGCTGCAAGGTCACACGAAGCCAATGCGTCGGACAGACTGGATGACTAAACCCTTCTCGAGATATCACCGTGACCAATGATTCACTAGAGAAGCATCCGAACACACCGGAAGTCGCGCACGCGGTCGACTGCTAAGCCTTCTTTTTGACCCCATTTTACTAGATAGATCAACGTGACTCAAACGTGACTCAAAACGTTGCTTCTCGATCGTATCACGAACTTTGCAAATCGATTGGATTGAACGTTGATTCATGGAACTTTTGATTCACCACTCTGAATCTAAATCTCATTGTGTGTATGATAATTGCTGTATCTATATTCCTCGGAATAAAATGCTTATCATGTATTAGATTCGCGAGATCGAACTGGCGAAGGTAAAAGTAAAATTCCATATCAATGATATCAGTGATAAAAGTGAACAAAAATTATTGTTGATAATTTTGTTTTTCGAATATTTGATATTTTTTAAAAACATTTTCACTATTTTTAACCAACGTTTGGATACCATCATTAAGAATGATTTGTATTATAAACTACGTATTATATTATATTTATTTCAGTACATTGTCATACCATTAATGTAGGGAATACATTAACATTTTTCATGTAGCAAACTTTCATTTTAATGTAACAATCTAGAACAAGCAATCAAAGTGCACAAGTGGTGCGTTATCTAGTCATCGGGTCATCGCACTGCGCTCGCTCGAAATAACACCAAAAACGCAACATTGCACAATTTCTCTAGTATGTAGCCTCGAGTCCTAGCTCAAGTTTGACTCGACCGCGTGGGTCGTCGAGTGAGTTCAGTGTCAGATCCGAGACGAGTACTCTCATCTGGCATGCATAAAATACTTTGGTGGCGCCAACATGTCGGACAGCTCTTGGTCGGTATCTATAAGCCTGCATACACGCGCTCCGGTCATCCTTTCGTCCCCTCCTTGATTCTCGATCGTACTTCTGCGTGGCCTAACTCTCTTTCTCTCTTCGCGACTTTCTTTCTCTTTCTAGCCGCTGCCGGATCCGGAGGCAGGCGAACGGGCTGGCAGGTATGTGCATTTTTATGCGCTCATTTATGCCCACGCGTACACTAAAAATAATCCGGTATCGAAGCTGAAGGATAATAAACGCTCGGCTGGCGATGTTGCAGGCATCCTTCCTCCTCGACAAATCTCTTACCATATCCCGATTCCCCTCGTGCATTCTTCTCTCATCCGCAGATCTCATTATTTATTGTACAGCGCAAGTTTGGCAAACTCTCGAGAGGGTGTGTACTTTTCCGCGTGTTATAACCGAGAGAATAATAATTAATGAACAGGCTAGGGAATTATGATGCAATTTTCTCCGGGCCTTTGCAACGTTGTAACGTACGAGGGCGAAAAATGAGAGAGATCCTGGCTCTTTGATAAAAGGTTGCCTGCGTTAAATTGCCGGCATGTACACTCGTAATTGAAGATTAGATATTAATTGCATCGCCCGCGGCGATTCCGCGGTTCCTCGTCCTTCGGATACGACGCGAGAACAATGCACTCTAGTGCATAATAATGGAGAACACAGTGATTATGCTTGAGTATATCATGATTACGGTAGACTGTGTATATCACGTCAAGAATAACGAGTCGATCAGGATATCGTTCGGCTTTTATCCGCCGGTCTAACGTCATTTTGATGACCTTACTACGGCAAGCTCTTCATCGTGACCGTGCCACGAGATCGTAAGAATCGCACGTCTCTGCACGCGCGATTGCACGATTTACGCGCCGATAATTTAAGAACAAGTCAGCTGCAATTATGCAGTACTTGCAGTAGAGATTGTATCCAGTCCGTATTATGATTTTCGATGTTGTAAGATAAAATCTGATGAAAAATGCTCGCGCTATCTAACGTTCTCCTGCCTATCCAGACTGTGCGTACACGCCACACGATTACTAATGTTGGAGAAAGAGAGAAAGAGGTCTTAATTGACACCAATTATTCTTTGATTTAATTGACAGTAAATAATTTTCTACACATAAACATTGGCGCCTTACCTTAGCTCGAATTAAAGTTCTATCCGTGGGCTGGGGAGTAAATACATACGCTCACGCCCGTGCGCGCTAATGATCGTTGCGCGATAGCGCGCGAGACATACCTACATAGACAGCCGTAAATAAATAGCGCATCGTGCCCTCCGACTCTCGTATCCATATATGCAGAGGGTCTTGTCGATGCTTTCGCCCACGCAACAATCGCTTGCGCATCGAAGCGAATTCTTCATGGTGATCGCCTCGGCCACCCCAGCGGCCTTCGACGTGAGGACGATGGATTTTATTGGATGTGGAAAGAAGAGTTCACAGGGGTCGTGGTATGTGGTACCGCGTAAAAGGTACGTTACGAATCGTACGTTACGTAATAGCGGAGCAAACGAAGGAGCGTCGTCGAAGGAGCGAACTCGGGGAAACTCGGCATGATTTATCGTTCGAAATTCCTTTTGTAAATTCACCCGCGTTGTCGCAGAGCGAGCTCATTCGGTGCCGATTCGCAAAGAGAATTGGTGTCGCTGAATAGCTTGTTCACATCGCGTGCGATGTTCCTACGCAAAGATACGCGTATGCATGTCCATCTTGTCAAGTCAATCAGCATGCATAGAGAACAACGTGTGTACGCCCGACGATCCGATCGTGGCAAGCACTTTGCACACGCGTGCATTATCTGTCTTGGTGCATTGTCTTTGGAAGACGATGCAATTTATCGTAATCGCCCGCGACGTGACTGTTTGGTGAGACGTACGTCGATGAATGAACGCGTTAGCGCTCTGTTCGTCTCGTTGTGAAATTACCGGAGATATGCTCATACATAACATCGTTCCAAACTGTTTATCCGTTGAATCAGAATTAATAACGCGCTGAAGAGAGAGTCTCGCATTAAGAGATGAATTATCTCATCTAGCGAGAGAGAAAGAGAGAGAGGGAAAAAGAGACGAAAATATGTAACGGCCAAGAGGAAACGAGAGAAAGGAAAGAAGAAAAAGGAATAAAAGAGAAACGAAGCCGAGAACAGGATACTCAAGCGAATAAATAAGAGACTACTATCGAAAAGTTGCGGGCGGGGGACGACATTCCAATCTCTGGATACCGAGCACCTTCACCTCCTATTTTCTACATTCTCCTGCCCTCATTCTCCTGTTCTCCTCTTCTCGAACTTAGCACTACCTCAAATTGCGTCAGTTTCAACGACGTGCGCAACAAATTACGAAAATTAGCGCGGTTGAATACGCGAGCAAATTCAAGAACGGAAATTCCATCCCGTCTGTGTGCTAATAATTGTAGAAAAGGGGAACTTGGAATTTCTTCGGATAAAATCTGCGAGGAATTAGAGGACTTCTTATGTGGACAGGAGTTCGCGTTAGATCCCTCCATAAAGTGAGATGCCGATGACGCTTAATTTTACGCGCGACTATGGTATACGCGATATTTAATACGTTACAATAAAACAGTAAACTAGTTCGTTAAACCGTTCGTAAAAATAGCCCGTAAAGAACTAAGCGATGCTTTCTATATAATTCGAAAGCAATGACGGCGAGGAATGCCGTCAAGGTCCACGGATATGTAATCAACTCTCACGTGTATAACGAAGGATAGAGAAAAGGAGGAGACGCAAACTTCTGAAGGAAGGAAGATCCTCTCTTTCTAGCGCGATAATCTGTGGGAACTTTCCTTCTCTCGCGCGCGTTCGTTCGCGTTCTCTTTCAACTAGTCGGATTATATCGCTAGAGAGATAACGAATATGACAGGCTTGCATTCGGTCCCTGCAACAGGGACAACGTTCGTATTAAGATACGATAAGTCCGTTTAATTTCAGGCAGGTAAGAAAAATATGTGAAGACTGTAAGATCTCGACGGAGAGCATGACTCCCCGGACGTGATGTCCTTTTCCCTTTTAAACAGGATTCTTGTAACCAAAGCCTAGCGACATACGAGATTGCGTACGCGTTTCGTGAAATTCTTAACAAGGAACCGAAAGAGGAAAGCCAAGATTGCTACAAGAGCGGCGGCCGGGCAACCAAAAGTGCTGCGTCGTCGTCAGCGATGAGATAACCGGCCGGCAGATTAGAGGTCCTCTTACCACGGTGAATTTATCACCGAGATGCGCGTGCAAAAATGCGCTTTGTCGGCGGCATGGACGCGACGAAACGCCGCCAATGCACCGCAGCAATCAGCGCACGGGCAGGTGCTCGCTAGACGAAAATAAAAAGGAGTTTTATTGAATTTCGGTTGATGAGTAATCGAATCGGTGCGGCAAACTGGTAGACTGGCTAATGGAAGACATAGCAAATACTTAAGATTTTATTTCTTCATGCATATGTACATTGCTCACTAGAGATTTTATTATATGCCTCGAATGTTTGCTTATTGAAAAAAACTGATGTATTTTTTTATTACTTCAAGGACTTTTTTTTATTACGTCACAGGACATATTAACTGATATAATTTTCATATATTTACAATTTTTCGTTTATTGCTAAAGAATAATATAAAGCATATTATATTTTATATATTTCAATTTCAGTATTAATTTCAATGTATCTTATTCTACTTTGCAAACAAACACAAAATCAATTTTTATTAAATGTGATTCAAGATAAAAAGTGAGTAATATAAAACAAGAGGTAGTTTAAATTGTAAATAATGAGACGTTAAAGTCAGAGAGTGTTTTATAAAGTGTCATGGAATAAAAGATATCGTCTGGCATACGAAACTTGCTTTTCACATTTCTTAATGCGCAATCTTGGAAATCGTTCTGCCTATATTTATGGTACTTACGTAATCGCCGAACAATGATCGAGAATTGGCTATAAGAGATCTTCGTGACAAGCATCGCCTTCGCTAAAATTCTTACCAACGTAAAAAGGAAGAAAAGAATGTTCCACGTCATTCTACAAATCTGAAAACGATCGGACACGGCCAATCGATTATCGTTGTTTACCAAAGATAAAGGACGCTTTATATAATGCACAAAATCCAATTATTAACAGCAACAATAGTAATAGTTAGTAGCAATAATCAATAGTGACTGTTAATAATTTTATGCACTAGATAAGCGTTTACTAAAATACATTAAGACTGCGAGATAATCTGATTTCTCGTAAAAAGTTGACACAATAAAATATATCTAAGAAATGTGTCAATATTTGTACAGCAAGTATATTGCAACGCTGATATTATGCGGAGTATGGTTATCCTCGATACATTCCAACACTCCACAAACTCAACTGCCAGCGGTGTCCTCTCCATGAGTCGGTGAGAAGGAATATCTAGCGACTAGATATTTAAGCGGCGATGTCACGACATTGAACGTCAGAAACCATGCTGGGTAGGTAGGTGCCAGTTGCTCACTAACTATCGAATGTCGGTTTGGTCAAGTGAGTGTTGCCGCGTTTGACATCATGTAAAGATACGAAGCCTCACACTTTGATATGAGCACCTTGATGTCGAAAGCGTCAAGAGACACGTGGTTGTAAAAATATATGCATAGTGCTACAAAATGCTCTGACTATTTTATGATAATGAAATATAAATAGGAATTTATTCAACTGCCCTCGACTGCAGTGTCATGGAGATTGCAACAATGTATCATTACGAGTGCTAAATACAGTTATTTAAATACAGTATGCAGCGGCAATTGAAGTGCTAAAGGATCGACCGTGTTAGATGACGCAGAGTTTTCTTATAACATTGAATAATATTGAATAAACGTGCGCTTTGTTTATTTATTCTTCGCAATCATTATTTGTGGAGAATTCTAACAGTGACTTCTCTGGTTTGGCATCTTGTGTGTAGGCACAGATACGTTTTGATCGTAACTAAAATATTTCAATTTGACGTATAATGCTTTTATAGCGTTCCGCGATTTCGCAAGATAAACACAAATTTAGAAATATTATCTTTGTAACGTACTTTTAACAACAAAAATGAAATTTAGTCCGCATTTATACTCATATTGTACACAGATTAATACTAAGATTTATAATCATCTTACGTGATTTTCCTTAAAAATGTTATTGAAGAAATATTTTGATTGCATTACGATATATGTGAATGTATGAAAAGGCTTGAATAATAAGTTATAATTCTTGCGGAATCATATTTTAAAATATTCTTGTTTTCTACAAGATCTGCATTGCATCCAAGTCGATTTCTCAATGGACGACCTACCGTGAAAGTCAAATAGAGAGCTGCACAAGAACATTTCGCCCGTGGATCGAGTTGACCTAAAGAGTCATCGCTGACATTGTTACTTCGCAAAGGTTATCATCGCGAATTATCCGCACGAGTCGGGACAGCGCGCGAAATCTTCGTCGAGAGCTTGCCGGAACTGTGCTCGATAGTCAGGAGGCACGTTTCCGAGCGTGCGCCCGTCTTTACAGCACTCTGTCGCGCAAGTCGTTAACTGCCTGGAGCTAGCGGGGCTCAGGAAACGCGGGACTGTCTCCACGACGAGATCTCCACCTCGTGACTTATGTCATGAAGCGGTATTTACGTTGCCAGTAAATGTCGACTCGAGCTGAGAATCGTCTCTCGTCACGCTCCGGATGTGTAAAGAGCAAAATGGAGCAAGCATCGACACGACAACGGCGTGTCTTACACGGGAGATGAATATGACCGATATGCACGTACTCCTGACATAGCTCGAGATGAACTGGAAACACTTCCAAGCGAATGCACACTTTGTACCTAATTACGAGTGTACACGCGTTACGTAAAATTGTGAAATACTGAAATATTAAGAAAAAGATTGGAGGAATTGAGCAGAAGTCAAGATGGATAGAACAAATCTTGTAAATCGTTTTCTTAGACAATAAATCTTCTTGTAAATTTTCTTGATTTAAAGTTATCTGTTATAACTTGACATTCCGTTTTATTCTATTTATGTATCTCGTAACGTGCAGAAAGTCGTGCACATAACATGCTCGTAAATGTCAAACATCAAGTTTAGTAATGGTCTGCGATATGTTAGCATATTCCTAAACATGGGATCGGATTCTCAATCATATAATATAACATATAATCTCTGTCAAAGAGTCATTCTTCAAGAAATGTTAAAACATCAACATTCACAAATAATTTTCCCTATAATATAGAAGTACGATATTTAGAGATGTATATAATACTTAATCCCTAAATGTATTACTAACAATAAGTCAACTCATATTCTATATGATACCGGAACAATTATTTTACTTTGTCGACACAATGCGCTTCTATCACGATTATCATAAGATTTCTTAAATCGCAGTCATGACAATTGAGGATTATAATCAAGATCGAAGAAAGAATTCCGATAAGATTCCTGATCAATTTATGTTCGCCGCTCCTCATAAATGGACGAAAATAACAACTATATACTTGGAATGACGGAATCACATCGCACAGCTATGCTTTAAGGACACTTGGAGCTGAGTCGAGAATAATATCGATACACGATCGGCATTTCTTGGCCGAAATTTATGAACGTGCTCGGGGGGCCGTTGACACCACTGGTCCGATCCAATCCCGGAGGTAAGCGGCACTCGCACCGCGAGAATTCACATAATTGCTGACGGATGCTAATGCGCCCCGCTGCGCAGGAAGAAAAACCAGATTCGCAAGTTTCGCAAGCGTGTCCGACGTCCCGGGATTATCGGACCTTGAAGATAACCACGAAAAGTAGTTTAGGCAATAACTTCGGACCAGATGACTTCTGGAAACCATTCGACTTTTTTTCACCATCATCAACTGCAGATCATCAATACGTGTATACGTTCGATTAATTACGGTTCTATTTAATAGTTGTTTAATAGTGACTTCGTAATAGGTGTTTAAGAGGATGAGATCATCCAATTAATTCATATTAATTGTATATTAACTCGCGTTGTCGAAACGATTAGATATATCTCCTCAAATAACATCAGCGCGTGAATATTCGAACGTAATAAATATTTTAACGAAGCGCGGTGTAAATCATATAAGTAGAATAAAAGAATTGTTCTTCACGATTGTTTCTGGATCATTTTATTGCGGACTATCTTAGACCGTGATGCAGATTTGTGCAATTAATAATTTTGTGCAAATTTCTTGCGTTTAACGATATCATAAGATTGCAATTTATTTTAATTTATATGATATATGTTTCATTTATGCATAAGTCAGGACTTACGAGTAATCACAAGTAATCACATAACAAAATCATCGTTAATTCAAAAATAAAGGCTATAAAGACAAGGAGCAAGAATATGTCAAAGACAATATCCTCTTATTTGAAATTTTACAATTACGTGTTACATAATTTAATATAATTCTTTAATAATTTTATATAATTCTTTAATTCTTGATATAGTTCTTTAATCACTATGTTATTGTTGATTTTATCACTCACATATCTATAGGTATAATCTACCTATACATTGTAAAAATTTCGCGTGCTTCGAGGCAAACTTCTGCACTAACTAAAATTTCTCGTGGTACACCCATTTATAACTGTTTATAACTGTGTAAATATTCACATCATATAGAAGAATATCATATAGAAGAATATGATTTCCGTCTCCGGGACCTTGGACGTGCGATAACACCAAATGTCACTTTCGATGTCACAGATACGCGTGATATGTAATCTTGATATGAATCATTATATGAATTAAACTGATACTTTTCGACGACATTTCAAGTTTTTTCAAAGAACCAGTGATTCGGCTTATCCATGCGCCTTATCTACATGTTAATATCTCTATTTACATAGGCACGTGTGTATTACGTATACACAGGATATATATTTACTGCATATATCTCGAGATATAATTTCTTCGAACACGAAACTACCGTCAGGGGCACGTACTTGCGCATGATGTACGAATAAAGTGTTCAAGCGTATTTTACGGAGCCAAGAGTATGTAACAACGACAGAACAGCGTATTTACTCGTGCACCAATCCGCACACCAGCAGTACAGAATTGTCTGGCGAGTTAGTCGGCTGCATGGATAGGATATATCTATCCACATCCGTGCAGACGTGGAATTACACGCGAAGTCTTGCAGTTCGTCGTAAATGCGCCTGGCATCCCGGTGTCCTCTTCTTTCTCACTACGTATCGAGATAAATTGCACCTTCTGCTTAGCGAGCGAGATGTACCCTCTCGTCGAACATCCGTAGAAACGAGAACATTGGTTGATTGGAAAGTACAGTGTTGTGGTATAACGTGAGAAATCCTATGAAGATATCGCACGCGAACCATGGTATGATTTTGCGATCACATTTTTGTATCAATTTCCTTTAAAATTTATCGCATCGTGATTGTATCTAGCGAAAAATATATTTTGTTTTAACATTTAGAAGAGAATTTATATTTTTTAAAATTATACATTACATTTTTTTGTGATAATTTTTAACTATTTTATTTCAACTGTTGTAGTTATATCGTTCAATAGCTTTTTTTACAGTCAATTGAGAAGCATAAATTTTTTTATAATAGTGACTATAATTTTCATATTAATATGTATCAGACGACGGAAACGAAATCTTGTTGGTAGAAGACCCCTCGAGCGATACTTTTATATGCAATACGATATGCAGGCATGTAATTTCAATGGACTAAATAATGCTTGGGTTGAATACGATAAACGTACGTCAACATTATTATCATTGTTGTTACTGTATTTCGCATGCTGCTATTAAAGGTTCTTTGAAAGCCCACCAAGGGACAGGTAAGGTCAGCCAGCGAGACAAGAGCCATCAAGACTGAAGTGAGAAAATCAAGAGAGAACCTATCGGTTGGGTATATTATTTTTCTCAGATCGTCATGGTCACCGAGCCGGTTGGTAGGTCGACCAATCAACCGCGGTACAAAAGTTTTCCGTCTCCGAGCTCAAGGTTGGAAGCTTCCTTTCAATTCTCGTCAAAAAGAAGCAAAATCAGCTGTAAAAAATCGTATCCGGAGATACGGAGTTTGTTAACTTGAATCCTCTTCTCTGCAAGAAAACGAATCTTCTTTGGAAACCGAATAATCCGTAATAACTGTCTGCGGCCAGCTGTGTTCCCTCAACTTTACGATATCTTAATTTGAAGATGTTTACCTCAGCTCTTCCATATATGTATACATGTGTTAATTTTATATTCCACATATAAAAATATTCAAATTAACATCTGCTAATACGCAGTATGTGTAAAAGTATGTTGCGGACGTCTTCTAAAATCGATAGCATTACGAGACCGTGTCGATAAAGGAAACATTGACGCATAAAAAGGTAGGAGAATATAAACCGTCGCGTTGGGAAGCATATCATTATGGGTTTGTAATTAGTGTTGCGCGTTTGAGTGACTGCCATCTTCGCAAAACATGAAGTGCATTGTGTCTTACTTTCACTTCCGTCGCGGTTTTCTAATAAAATTATCTACCGTGGTATTGCTGTGTGTCGAAAATCACTTGCAACTTGTGCAGCAAACGATTGCTGCTGCAAAACCGACTTGAAATTATCATTGTGTTTCGCCACGTGATACTATCACCATTCAATACTTAAGCCCTCAGATAAAGGTATTGGCCATGCGCGCGTACATGTGTGTGTGTGTGTGTGTGTGTGTGTTGCCTACGTCTTCCGGTTACAAATTAATTCCGGAGCTCTCGCTCGCTGTCAAGACCCTGAACTGCTATGACACCTGAAGGCAGAACGTAGATCCCATTAGGACACGTGGCGCGTAGGTGCACAATATTAATATCCTTTCACGAGACCTTTACTCATGTACGCGCATAAAGCTCGTCCTAAACGCTCGCATAAACGGCGTAAGTTTTCAACCTGCTTCGAAACGCCGCACACAATAGTTCACATCCGTGATCGGTTGTTATCCACCCATTCTCTTTCCCTCTCTCGACTAGCTAATTAAATGAACAAACGGACACTCACGAAAATTACGTCCCTCGTACGAATTTATTACACAGTTGGGGGTGAAACGGAACTCGGTGTGCCGTGCGCTCGTGTCGTGCCGTTCTACGAACGATCTTTAATACACAAATTCCCCATAATTCGCGGTTCTCCGATCATATTTTCTTCACAGTCTACGCTTGAGGAGGCCTTGTAATGAGCGGAATAAACCCCCACGTCGCCGCGCATAATGTTCCGATCACCAGAAAGCAGCGACGTGTTTCAAGGCACCATTATTTGCAAATAGCAACGCGGGGAACGAGACTTATGTCGGTGCGAAGCTCTATTCCACGATTCTTCTCTCTCCTTTCTCTTTTTATATTATCTAATCGCAAGATACGCAAGTGTCTTGTAATCTTGCGCGCTACCGTGACAATATCGATATTCCGCTAATCGACATTAGCATTCGAAATGTCAACACCGGTACGGCGAGTGCGTGCACGTGTGTCGCACACCGGTGGTGTCGCTATCGAAGGTGAGTCGTAGACTATCGGAAGAGAGTTTACGAACATCGTGGAGGCGTAGATATAATGCACGCGAATTGTGTCTGTGGAACCATGACAGTGCTAAATGGTTTTAAGCACGCTAACAATATGTCGATTTTCCCGTTCACCAATCGAACCGTACTCTTCCACACAGAGAGACAGTCCTGACGGCTTCAGCTATCTACTTACGATCGTATTACATCAATTACGTTGGAAACTTCAGAGAAACTGCGAAATGTATCAGAGCGAATCAATGGTGTTACAATAATGAACAATGTTAAATTAGATAATAAATCAAATGACACTTTGTCGTATTATTTTAAAAAACCTGAAAATCTACTTTCAAATTATACAATTTGCGTTCAGAAGTTAATAACATATATTTTATTTGAAATCGCACAGATAATGATAAAACAAGATAAGATTATTTTATTTTTTTTTAATAAGACGTTTGAAAACAGTGTGCATTAATTTGAAAAAAATAGCGTCTTTACATGAAAGTTGTTGATAGGCGTCGAGATGATTCATACGTGCTTAGCGGACAATGACAAACTCGCTAAGGGATGCTAATTAAATTACGCGCAGTTGAACAAGCTCGTACATTGCACCGTCACGATAACATGAAGCATTAAAACAAGTTTGTGCGAGATACTGAACTCTCGCAGCAATTCTCGACGCAACATAAAATGAATCTTAGAATCCTACAATAGAGATATAGATTATTTGCTTGATAGACGCTCTATTCTGGTTATATAACATTATATAATAAAACAGAAAATATATTTTAATATTCTTGTGTTATATATTAGATATTATAGGATATATATCTTTTTTAGAAATTTTAAATTGTAATTATTTTCTTTTTAATAAAAAAAGAAGTAACAAAATTATTTTCAGCAGAATATAAATACCAGAATATTTAAAATGTGGATTATTATAATCAATTTTTTTGATGTGTACTTTGTTTTGGAATTAAACCGCTTCGAATATTTTCAACCGCGCATTAAATCTTCCACAAAATTAAATAGAAGAGTCGCGAAATGCTTTCGTTTAGAAATCGAGACCGCCGGAGTGCTCCATCGCGACAGGAATACCGGTTACCAGAGTGAGTGCAAGTCTGCAAAAAGTTATCGAAGAACGCAAAGTGCATGCAAAGGTGCGATATGAAAAAAACGAAGTGTCGTATACTTCGAGACGATCTCCGGCATTCTTGCTCGTCGTATTCCTGGCGTCGATATGATTTTCCCGTTTACGACGGCGTAAAATAAAACCGTGCATTCGCGTCTCCGTTCGTCCATCTGTCCGCGTCTCTCACATCGCCGCATATATGCAATGGAATGCAGTTATATCGCGTCCCAGCCGACTCGAAAGCGCGACGATCGAGCGGCGCGACGTCGGATAAAGCGTTTCACGTCGGATATCAGCGAGAGGCGTATATCCGTGGCACATAACTCGATCGAGCTTCGCCGCGGTTTCGCATTCAGATACGAAAAAACGAGAGCGTGAGTAGGAACGTCGACGGAATCGTGTTAGGTGCAACACCGTGAAATCAGCTCTCGATTATACGTAGAAGCGCTCGGCTTAAGTCTTTACACTTAAAGCCATTTTTACGGGACGCCTCGACCCGGTTACGTCAGGTAAGGACGAGCACACTTGACGGATGCTACCGTGTACATTATCCTGCGGGGAAGTACCGTTGAACTCCGCTAATATTAGCAGAATAATACGCTACAGACTCGTGACATTAACAGAGTGTTGATGTTTTTTTTAGGCCGGCGAAGACAATTAGTAGATTCATTAAGATGAAAGCTGGATTCTCTGGACTTTCATCAGCATTATGAATTTTTACAAAACAACTTAGAGAATGGAATTTTTTAAAACACACGCATATACATACATTACAATAAATTATAATTTATTTCCAATAAGTTATTATGGATATGACAAAGTGTGGAATTAATAATAACCAAAGTAAGGAAAAAGTTGCAAAAAAAAACAGGCTTTTGTGTATTTATATAAACTACTTGAGTTTACATTGATATGGATTCGCGCGACACAAAGTTTATTCCTTCTTTATAAGCGACGTTCGATTTCAATCGGTTTTAACATTCGCTTTTTTACGATATTACCTACATCCTCAAAATGCAAAGGTAGCAACCGTAACGATTTTCGAACGTCATAAATGTCGCGAATTATCCTAATCGTAAATCGTATGTATGCGAGTGTGCATACATTTGTGCAGTAATAACTGGCCAACAATGTTTGACATTGAGATCGAAATCACGATCACAACCGGTATGTCATCGTCTCAACCGTTCTCCGTTCCGCGGTCGGCATTTATTTACGTTGCTCTCGAGCCTAAATCAACAATCGTCGAATACTCGCGATGATACAACAATACCTGCTCTACGCGGGCGTTAGGATGCAGCACGTAGAAATATTTCTCATGGGTGTTTCGTCATTTCTGGCGGGCGTGAATTGGAGAACGCAAACCCTCCGAGAGAGTGCTTTCTTTCATTAGAATCACAATGCAGACGAGATCCAGCTCAAATAAACGGAATTCCCCCCTCAAAAGAAAAAAAAATTGGATCCGTTTATATAACGAATTCTAATGGATTATTGTGGCGGCCGCATTGTAACGACGTAGCCTTTACGGTACATCGTGGTATAATGAGGCCTGGTAATAAAGCAGCTGAATATAGTGCGTCTCTCGCCAAGTAGTTTTCCCAACCCATTGTACTGGCGTATCAAGCTCCGGTCGCGCGACGTTTAACCTGACATTTAAAAAACCGTTTGTGGCGCAGTTTTGCGCAGCTTTGCGCAATTCCTCGGAAAACACTTGGGAAACTTTGCCGTTTGTGTACGGTTGTGTCGGTTTCGCCGTTTTATTGGTGCTATCATTCACGGCGATAAGATCAGCAAACGCGACTAGCGTAGATAAATGCCGTATCTTACGATAATGCATCAACAATCGCAAGTATGCAAACAAAAACTTAGCGTTCTGCGAAACGAATGTGTGTTTCTTGTTGATCTCCGTAATTAACATTCAACTAGCGGTGTCAGTTGCTAACGTCGCTAACGATTGAAACGGAGAACAAAATGCGGAACGAATCGATCGTAAGATATCCGAATGAGTCGGTGCGATAACAGTTGTTAGATTATTATCATTGTTAGATTATTCTTCGAGACTTCAACGAAAAAGCTAGCTTTCAAAGAGCCTAACAATATAGTCAACTGCATTTGCGTGTGCTCCGTCAATTACTAATTAAGGTAATAATGAGGTGATATTTTAATTGAATACTAAAATCGGTGTAACAGTCTCCACGCATCATCGATCAATGATAAAATAATCGAGATCTTGTAATGAGAGAGAAATAAGGCAAAAGGATTACACACTGAATAGTCTAGGCGAGATAGTTTCAGAGCACACCGTGAAGAAATTCAAGGAAGACGAAAAATGCTAACGCTTGGCTGCGTTGTTTTATTGTGTTTGTCGAAGATGTATGGCTATGGGTTCTCAATTAATTAGTGCGCCCAGGGTTATTGTGTTGATTAAAAGCATGCTTGTCTTAACTGTCAAAGCGACGTGACTCTGCTGTGAATAAATAGCGCTTTATCATCCCGAGAAACCGTTATCTCGAGAAGAGAGTACGGAACTTCGTTACGCAATGGGCAATAAGGCAGAATTAATTAATAGAAGGTTGTACGTTTACAGACACTCTTCGGGAGATACGCCATTAATCCGGTCTCCTCCAAGAAATATAAAAGAAATGAAAAATTTCTAATTGCGGAAAGAAAGACAAGCGCAATATCGCGATAAGGGACGATCGTAAATAAATTACGCGAGAGCTGACGGGATTGTTGAATTTTCATGTCTCGAGATAACGTCAAAGCAAGTAAATTATTTTTTGCAGATTTATTTGAACCGATGTCGAAAAGGACATAATGCAGGTCAACTAACGTAATGATTAGCAGGACTCTCTAACTGTAATATGCAGCTTTATTTCAGTCAAGGACTATTGGATTTTTACGAGATCACCGCAACTGATAGTTTGATTCTGCAGTGACACCGGTCGGGTTTGCTGGACCGAGAAACAAAAGAAAGAAACCGGACACTAAATAGTAAACGCACACGCGCACTATAAAATATTATCATATCTTATTATCATTAATTATCATATGAAGTGCCGAATAAAATAGTGCATATAAACGACGTAAAAAATAGTGTTGCTTGTAAAAATGATCGGTGTCGTGCTACAACGTAATACAAATTATACTAGAATAAAGGTTGACTGAATTTTAAGGTCAACCATTCATTTCCGAGCGATTTATGAGTAACATGATATTTAAAATCTGAACCGGAACGTTGGATGCTTCGAATATGTTTTCTTTTACTGAATACAGAATTTCAATTCATGTATGCACGTGATTCATCTTGTGATTCATATTACGGAATTTTATTTTTGCTTCTATCAATTACACAAATAAAAATGTACCCAACTTCAAAGAAGTAAAACGTGACACACTCAGTCTCATATAATTAAATCTCTTTTAGCAAACATCTTTGTCGATTAAGCTTCAACGAAGTTTACAGACAAACAAATAATTTACAATGATCTAAGTTATACGTTTTTATAATATTATATTTCTTTAAATAAAAATATTTACTTGAAGAATTTACAATAAAAATAGAAAAAAAGTGTTCTTATCTATCTTTCAAGAATGTTCAGATATAAGTAATAAATTTCGTGCAAGTCATATCAATAGTGATTTCTTCTTACAACACTTTTGTTAAGCATCGCTTGTCCACTTAAACAGAATGTCAAATGTCATCCTCTATCGTGAACGAACTCTCGTTTGAAAACTGGAACTTATGTTGCAATCGGAAACGCTGCACGACAAGAGCGTGGCCGCTCGCGCCCGGAACGATAATTTTCCGAGCGATCGTTCACGGTTCGCGAGTGTACCGACTGTAATGACCGCTCTGTTCTTCGTGGCGTGTCATCGACATTTGCAGAATCGCTCATTGTCACAAATGACTTGAGTGCCGTGGCACGCATCGTGGTTGTTCACAATGCGAAAGGCCACACGCGCGAGTTCATAAAATCTCGGGTCGTGATCGAGCATTGCTTATTATTAGTGCCTTGCGAACGATGTAGTTTAAACTGGTCCACGGACCATCGACATGACAATCATTCACTTTCACACGACAAATATCCTGTTACATCATGCAATTCGACAGCTAATAACAAGAACAAAGTAGTAATCTATACCGCAGAGATAGATCAGCATGCTTCTTATCCTTTAAGATAAATGTTATGTATTATAGTTATATCGCATTTTCCGAGTAATTACGAATAAGTTTAAAAAATCCAAGAATTATGCAGTAAGAAGAAAGTTACAACCTTGAACGTTGATATTAACCTGAAGAGATATTAATCAATGTGTCAGACAATGAAAAATGCTCTTTTCCAGTGGTCTTTTACAGAAAATTACTCAGAATAAAATTACGCAGGACAGGTCCTACTAAAGTTCTTGTTTAGAAACTTTCTCTCTCTCTCTCTCTCTCTCGTCCTAGTATAGTATAGTAGTTGTGCTGTATCACGGTAAAATATTAGATTAGATGAGATTAGAAATGATAAAGATCGCGTGCTCACATTCCGAAACAGATAAATGATCGGATGAGTGAAATATCAGGTAGCTCATTTGGCGTGATATTCAATGTTATTGATCTGGAGCGGGGAACCGGAATTGTACGGTGTAGCTCATAAAACACCACAGAAAAAGAGAAAAAACTGGAAGATACACTTCCGTGCAAGTAATAAGTACACCGTGGATCCCAGTCTGTCTGATCATCATACAAAAGAATGGCTTTACTTCTGAAATAGCAATTGCGATCCGGTAATAACGCCTTTCCAACATTTACCCTGGTCGCTCATTACCGCTGCGAGGTACGCGCGTTTCTCCGGGGATTTACATGCGTCCGCTTTTCACGATTTACAATGTTTAGAGACGCGCACGGTCGATATCCTACAGCAATATGCTCGTCCTTGCGCTCTTCCGCTTCTTGACTCCATGCTCATTTCTCGTTTAACCCCTTCCTTCATGTTGATTCCCAAGATTATGGGCCAATCGTCGATTATGCTCGCTCTGGAAGCTCGCAATTTCAATGGCTATTGCCTGCCAACAAGAATTATTAATGCAAAATAGATTACCCGCGATAAATAGATAACCTTCATTCCCTTTTTTATTATTCTTCCTCTCTATTCTTTCTTTTTCTTGATTTAAAAAACATTTGTTTGCAATGTTCATCGGTATATTGTCATAGTATGCACAAAACGGTAGGATAGGTAAATTATCCATATATACAATATATTTTTTATTGTTAAGTCGAGTGAATGAGTGTAACCAAAAACCATTAGTACGAACTGATCTATTCGTAAATCATTCTATTCGGTAGTCATTTTTCCAAGTAATGACCTTCTCAGCTAAGACAGAATCTGTATAATCATTGGGATAGATCACGTTATTCCGCATGGACGACCTAGAAAGCGACTACTGATCTTTGTGAGGGAACGTATTCCAGTCTAAGTAGATCTTGCATCTAATCGAAGAGATGTAACTAGAAGAACTGGAAGTCTACATTCGTTAAGCACAAATGAGAACGGCAGGTTCACATAATTTGAGGAGCCTCCCGCGGAACGTTCTTGAGCAATACGTGCGCGATTTCAAGGCAATTTCAAGCGTTTCACCTACGTTTTGTACGTTTCCTTTCTCCTCTTTATCCTTCTCCATTTCACACGACGTCGGAATTTTTAAATTCTGCTAAATTTATCTTTCGCCTAGAAACGACTACAAGATGATGTGGCTGTTTAAAAATCCCATAAAAATAGAAATCGATCATCAAAGAGGAAACGATTCTACAAACCCTGTCAAAACCGATTTTTCATAAGAAAGATATTTAAACGAAAAACCTTTTTCCTTTAAAGGAAATACTCTAGGTTTAGTTAAGCTGACTAAACAGGTATAAGGTAAAGAAATAAACCTTACAGCTCCAGTCTTTTCTACTTTGAGAATCAAGTCTTATTGTATACATGTATTATATTGTGTATATATATATATACAATATACAATATAATAATTATAATCAGCTTACACAGCGCAGCATTATTAAATAGACTGATATTTTGAACTTCTTCAAAATTCGCCATGGGAAATAAAGTAATTAAAGTTTAATTTAAACGTAACGTAATAATTAAACATAATAATAATGTTATCAATTATTGCTCCTTTTTATTGTAAAAATTATGTAAACTCAATTAATATTACCGTTAGTCGTTTTATCGCACAATTTTCCGGAATTATACATAAAACTACATTACTTCATCATTTTAAGGTTAATAGTTTCAATGTACGTAATAGTAATGTGTCCATGGTCAAAGGGCACGATAGCTCGTACATAGCGCGTACTTTCACTGCAGCCCCTTCAAAGAAAGAACCCGACTGCGATCGAAGCACTTAATGATGGTATTTTAATGAGCGTTACATTTGGAGGTCTCTTCGGGTGTGTTTGGTATGTGTCGGAATGGCTGACCAGTCATAATTATATAGGTAGCTACCTATGTCATGTCTGAGGCGATTTATACGGCAGAATTCTTGGTTCTTAAAGAGTAGCTACTTGATCTTTAAAAATAGTTTCTCTCCATTCATAAAAAAAACTTTCTATTGTGAACGGAATATCTATGGGAGACGCAGCATTAGTCACAACAAATTTTTCTTAGTTTCCGTTAGTTTCGTAAACTATCTTTCATGCGTCGCATCGATAAATACGCTTATCAAAGTCAAATTACATTGCCTGACATGTCTGTTACCAGACGTACAAACACTTTCATTGACGCAATTGCGCAATCATTTCTATAATTGTCAACTGTCACGTAAACTGTCACAAATAATTGGCTAATAATATATTGAAAGTGACATTTTTATCTTTGTATAAAATTTTTTTTAAATGGCTCACATTTCGCAGTATCGATATATCAATATGAGCATCCGGCTCACAATTAGTTTATTTTATTGCTGTTTTATAACTCTTTGAACAGTATTTTCTAATTCAGAATGTAAATAAATTTTATATCTTAAATTTAATTAATTAATTTACACTGCTGAATTTGAATAATCTCTAGCAATAAAAAAATATATCTCTTTCTTTTACCAGTTGTACATTTATTATGTGAACCACATAATTTTAATCATTCATATTATGATTCGTTTCCAGTACACCGATTTAAAGATTAATTTAATTAATTTTTCTTCGCTCCAATTCGCAACAGAATGGACTCACAAACCTGAATAATGAAATTATTATATCTTAAATTCCTCCAAGTAGTTTTGGAACCATTAATATCGAACAATAAAAACTTATTGTAACTACACACAACATTTTATTGAGTTATATTCTCGTATTTCTGATATTTTTAACATTATCAATCTAATTCTCTGTTACTAATAATATAAAAATTATAATTAATCTTTCTTCCTTTCCCGAGTCACACGATGAAAACGTGCAAGCAACCGTAGTTTAAATTTTATTTTAAAAGATAAAACCTAAATCTTAATTTAAGAATTAGCATATAATGGCTAACACTTCTCCTATCCAATCGCACATTTGCCAAGAACCACTACTAAGATCAACTACCTACCCGCGAAATTACTTTCACACAATTATATTCGCACGTTGTATTACCACTCGCAATTTAATCCTGTTACAGCTTATATATCTATTCGAAGAGAATTTAATAAATCCTTTCTCGCTCCGATTCACGCGGCTGCGCGGCGTGGCGCGCGTCGATATCACGCTTATCCACGCCGTTCGCCGCGCCGAAGAAGCAACCTACGAACGCGCGGAAAAGGTCAAGGCACCAGCCTTGGTATCGACCTGATGTCAAGGCCATCGCCACAGCGCGCGTGCAAACAACGCTGGTGGTTTATTATTTAAAAATCGACGCGACTTGAGAGGAGACTCACGAGTCAACAACCTACTCGGTGAAGTGGTGACTCGTTGATTATACTTGCGAATGCGACTGCCTTCTTCGGCTCAAGCTAAGAGCCGGTCGCCTCCTTCGGAGGAAAGTTACGTCGAGGCCGTGAACGAAACAATGGAAATCCAACCGGAAAATCGGTTCAACGCACCGGTCGGTCGGTACTGAAGAAGATTCCTCAGCAATTCGCCATTAATGGCGGTCCGATATACCGTATATATCTTCCACGAGAAAGCGCGTTATACGGTATTGCTTTTCCGTTCAGAATTCACGATCGAGCACCGGTATACCGGTGATTTTTTAGACCTGTATCTCGCGTGAAGGACGAGAATGCGCAAGTCAAAGATCCGGGATAGGGATCGCTATTTGGAATTTGTTCAGGTAGAAAAACGATTTCTTAAAAATTCACACCGCACTTCTTTTCTTCTCGCAAAAAAAGAACGATATGGATCGAAAACTGAAACCGTTACGCGTTCAGGAAGTCTCTAACAATTTCGGAGTCACGCCGAATTTTAATTATGGCATTAAACTCACCCAAGCTCACGTTAAACTTGCGAGCGGTCGCAATAGTATTTGTGCGAACAACTCGGGTGTTTCTTTACGCTAAAATTAAATTAAATATGTGTGTGATGCCATTGTGCAGAAGGCAAGCGGGAAACCACTGCACTAATTTATCCTTGAAACAGCCATCATGATGAGGAAAATACAAATGGCTCCGAGTCCTGGACGTTCCTTAGAGACGCGTATAATGAACTCATCGAGATGGTCCATCTAAGTTCGGAGACGAACATGATACCAGAAGAAGAAGATAATGATGGCCAGCATACGGAAATTTATATATAACTCTTGTTGCGTACAGGTGCTCGCGAATGAAGAGTTTGTTTAATGAATATTGAAGCGTGAAACGCGGAACAGACCAGGGCCAAGTCGCGCGCACGTATCCGTTATATAATGGTGGCCTCCATCAAACACGTGGTACCTCGCACTTTGAGGAAAAATAAAATAAACAAGAAGCCGTGGTAATGAGCAGGTGCGAATGCGCTTGCGAGCAGCAGGCTTCCTTAAGGTATCGCCTAGAAACCCTTACGACTAAAAACGGTCGAGTCTTCGCCGCCACCTGGCGCGAAACGCGCAGGTGTCGACGAGAGAAGCGAAGAAACATAGAAGCTGATATTATAAGGTGCTGGTTCCCCACCTGTTGATGCACGAAGACGGCTGGCAGCTCCGCTCCGCTCCGCTCGATCGTCGTTGCTATGCCGCTATTGTCGCGGGGAGAGGCTCCAGGTCGATCGCACAGATTCTTAAGATCCGAGAAAGACGATGATGAAATTGTAGAGGAACGATAGCATCAGCACACCCACTGTATATTAACACCACGTCACACGGAACGCTGGCCCTGCCGGAACCACGCGTGAGAAAGGGTTTTTTCTCTCCTCCCGGTACTCCCTTCGTCTTCCCTTCTCCTTTTCTTTCCGCGATCGGAATCCGAGACAGTGATTCACCACGTAATGATGTCGACCGGTACGTTATCAGTCCACGTATGAGCGTCTCTAACGTCTCGCGACGGTGTTGACGGAGACATTCTATCGCGTTCGTAATAAAAGACACGGCCCGCGATCCATTCCGCGCGAGCGCCGTTGCACGACTGTTGCCGATGTTAGCCGACCACGGTGCCGCGCGGGGTTGCCGAGAAAAGCCGACGACGACCGAAGATCCGCGAACAAAACCGAGCACGGCCGATTCGACTGGATGGAATGCGCGGCGGAAACCAGCCGGGATCGGAATCGGGATCGGGCGCTCCGCCGGCTCGAAGGCAATCCAAGGCAAACGACCGCACTGCCCGCTCTTCGTTCCTCCGCGCGCCGTAGAAGCCCTTAAGACTGCTATAATCTATGTCTATTATCCCTCTTCTCTTTTCGCTTCTCGGCCACGTTATCCCGCCCGTACTTTGCGATACGCGGCGCACTAAATTTGCACCGATTCGAATTGAAGTTTAATCGAGCATTGGCTTTAAATTCCTAGGTTTACGAATTCTAATTCTTAGGTTTACGAATTAGCGATAGGAATAGATTAGCCAAGGAATTTTTTTTTTTTTTTTTTTTTTTTAGATAGACGTAGGTTTTTTTTTTAGTAGATAGACGTTTAGTAGGTAGACGTGTGATGTATCGAATTCTTGTATCAGAATTTAATTAAAAAGATTCTCCCAACATTAAAACAAAAAAAAAAAGAGAATTACTTTGTATAAATCAAGATTTGCCACAAAGTTATAAATGTGAATAATTTTGTTCTTCACATATATGAAGATTTCACACAAAAAGAGAAGTAGATTTTGATCTGTTGCATAGAAAGAAGATGATTTTTTCCCCTAAGTAATTAAAAATTAGCATAATAGAAATCCGCAGAAAGTGATAAAACATCACAAATGATTTACAACGCTTACTAGATGGATACAAAATTTAATAGTCGGAGAATATCTCTAGCTACTAAATAATGTCTAATTACATAAACTACGTATATTTTGCAACCTACATTAGCATCATACAATCGTACTTCTACATTGTCTCTTGATAAAATCGATAATGAATAATAAAACTTTAAACAGATTTCTTGGAGTAAACATATAAGTAACTATTTCAAAATCAACATACTAGTATCAATTCGCGCGATTAAAGATTTGAGTTTTTTAAATTAAAAAGCAAGGAGTAATTGTAAAATGATTTTTTAGTAAATTTTTGCAATCCATCGCAATTTTCTAACTGCGATTGTCGGGAAAATTTTTATCTAATTACGTGGGGGCGTATCGCGGTTTCTTACATTTCTTAAATTTATCATAAATATTACTCGGGAGGAAAGTTATATTACGTTTAACGATAAGAAATTATCGTTTTGGCAGAAATTTATGGATATTTCTGTTACAAAGCACTGAACACACGCGTTCCTCTTCATAAAAAATTATTCCGGGTTCTTACAACAGCGCCAGACACCCACACAGCTATCGTCTCATAAAGTTCTACTAAAATATCGTATTGGTTTACACTTATTACACGCTTATGTAGTACTTACATAATTTCACATTTATGCGTAACGCTGAAATGCGTTGCCGTGCAGGATAAGCGTCCGCAGTGTGCACGCAGCATGTTTGCACACGGTCCACGAGAGCGTGATCACAATGGTATTATTTACAATCGTGGATCGGGAATAATTTTCACGGGGCGCATAAAGTATCAGTTAATGCATCCCGACCTTTCTGGGATGTGTAATATTGAGAATGAAAATGCCTAAGAAAAAAGGGAAGAAGAGGAAAAAGAAGAGCAACAGTACAGGCGAGGCGTCCGGTACGAACGTTCCGCGCGGCGCGAGAAGTCGCGACAATATCCCCGAGGAAATTCTCGGTCGTCGAGGCACTCAAGGCGCCCAGTATCTTTTTGCTCTTGTTCGCGGCCAGTTCGAAAGAAACGAGATGTTGCCTCGTAAGTTAGATCGTACGGGCACGAATGCACATACCAGCATTGGTGTGCACCGTGAGCCGGATTGCACCGACCAACGTCTTGCCGACCATCTGCCGGTTGTGGCCAAGGACGTCGAGTCCTTCGATGCTGTTGACCCGGAGAGGTGAGGTCGATTCAATTAAAGGCACAATTAAAGCACATTCCCCAATGTTTGATAACACCGCTCGCATAACAGCGGGCATGTTCTAACACGAAATGCGTCGCTGAAACGCCATTGTTTCGTAGTGAGATCATGATAGCTGCTTTTATGCCCATCGAGTGCGCGCGCACACATTTATATATTTATTTGCGTATAAACATTATAAATTTTGTGTATTCGACCTACAATGTGCTACTTCGCTCTCCGATAAGTGCGCTTTGCCTGCAGTCTCACAAACACCGACGTGTTCCAATTAGAGGCTCAGCGACGAAAGAGAACGATGATGACGACGACATGGTTTCCTCGTTAATCACGATGATTACGCCATTTTCGTGCGCGCAATCAGTCCCGAAAGGAACCGTTGTGTCGCGATAACTGGTTTAAGGAAGGGCAGATCGTCCAACCTTCTTGTGAGCGGTCCCAACCGGAATTTTTCGAGAAATTAGTTCCGCCCGTCGGGCGAGACGGCGAAATCGAGTTTTGCCGTGATTAAGGTAATGGCGATTTCTATAGATTTCCGCTATTGACCGGCAGAAGAACTTGAGAGCAAAATCCTCAAAAAATAGGAAACCGATTTGTCACGTTAAAATACCTAACGCAGCTCATCAATTTCTTTTTCAACATCGTTGAAATAAACGGATTGAGAGCTCTTCAAAAGTAAGAACGAATAAGATAGGAAAGAGGATGGAGGACCAATGTGCGCGATACGGAGCACGTGTAGACCGAGAGCCACTGATTGCGAGAGACACGCAACAATCGCTGCAATTGACCGCGTAATAGAAACGCGTTATGCAGGCCGCGGCAGGAGCCGGTAGGATACTGGTCGACCTTGAGAATGAACACGATTCCTTAATGTGCGTTTTCCCTTTTACGGAAGGGTTCCGCGTTCACGTAATTGCCGCGTTACGCTGGACCTTTTACAAAATTCGTAAACGATAGGAGAGGACAGGGTGTCTGGACACTAACCATCTGTCGATTCTTGCTTTACATATAGTGTATCGTGCTTGGTAAAGAGAAACTATTCAGTTTCATTGCAGTTTAATCTTAATTAATTCAGACAAAACGTTAAATTAATTACGAAATGAATGATATTAAAGACTCAGATCGTTATATTCTTGTTGTAATAATTAGTCTTTTCATTATTCGTGACCGCGTACGGAATTGAAGGCATTTTAAACATTAATCATTCGCTAGCAAGTCTCGAATTGTATTATCGATATTAATTTAAAAATTCACTTAATCTAATTTGGAGAGAGTAAACTATGTGCCGTGAGATTGACTTTGGGAAAGGGCGAAGCTGTGTGAGACACCAACTTGGATCCATTGGGTTTAGATACCTCTAATTTTTTTTATGGTAACCACATGAGAAAGTCCATACCGTAGTAGGGTCGTGTAACAACCGGGGTGTATGCTAAGCAAATGCAAATGCACCCGATCTGCATAATTCGCCAGGAGATTTCTCTTTGTTTTGCATGGTTTTGCCATAGACCAGCCACTCGGTTTACGTGATACCGATCGAGGTGTCGTTGTTTATTACCGGAGGTGTTGAACTTTGACACACTTGGATTTTGATAAAAAGTTTGATAAAATAAAGAAAAAAACGAGAGAAAACATTACAATAACATTCACAACAGATGTTGTTCGGATGCGAGTTAAATTGAAAGGAAATGGAAACCTTGGTAGAAAATTTGTTGAATCTTTGCAGAAAAATTATTGAATTTTATACGCAGATGTTAACGCAACAATACATTAATAATAGTTAATAAAAAAATTAACGGGAAAGGGAAAAAGTGAAAAGAAAATATTTGGACCATGCAAAGTTTGAACAGGAGAAAAAGGAAAGAGAAGAAAGATACAACATGAAGAGAGGACAAGAAAAAAAATATAAAAGAAACCCTGAATTTCTTTACAGAGCAGAGTTTTCCGGAGGTACATGTTCCCAGGCCCGCAGGTAGAAACTCGCATGATCGCAATATGAATTTTCTACCTGACGGTCGGCTAGTAAAGGATAGATAGCCAAGAAAGAGGCAGCAAATTTCTCGAAGCGAAATTTCTTCAGAAACGTCCAAAAATGTAAATTTCTATAGAAATCCTCCTACTAGCCCTGCAGATAATATGAGTGTATGAATGAGGTATATAATGTGTGCCGTAAAAACAACTTAGATATTTTGTGAAATATTTGACGAATTTAAGCAACGTGATTAAATGACTATCGTGTGATCGCATATTCAATGGGCGAGCAACAACACGATACGTTATCGACACGCATAAATAATCATCAAATCGAAATCACCATTTGAGTAACCGGCTGTGATTTATTGTATCATTCATGTATCGTAAGCTCTGTACATAATTTTCCGGTGAATTGTAGGGTAACTTAATTGACACGTCACCTCTTCTTGTGGTCTACACGGAACCATTCGTCTTACCTTCGATCCACGTGTCGGCCTTAAATCAATTCCAGGTACAGACAAATTACCAAAAGGGATTAATGGCTTCAACGCCGTCCCTAATTGGCCCCAAATCATGCGAGGAAGCCTCGCCCGATCGTTGCCTCGCCCTTCCGATGTGAACAGCGGGATATACACCCTCGCTCGATTTTATCTTGTCGCTGAAGTCAATTCTACGCCTACGTGAAATTAATGAACATCCTTTTTCGATTGATTATTCGTGATTCTGGGATCGCGCATGCTTGCATGCGAGTACACACACACACACACATATATATATATATATATATATATATATATATATATATGTGCAAGATAATATATGTATATAGATAATATATGTATAAAACCTTTAGAATCTTTTAAATTACGCCCCGTGCTTCGGTGGGTGTATGAATGAATGGAACTGCCCACACGCTGACAATGAAACGCGTTTGCTAATCTTACTCCATTCTACTAACTCATCCGAACCTGTAATAAGAATTACGAAACCTCGACTCGCCTGTGCGAGACCTGTCTCGAAACCGGTGTGAGAAATCACGGAATTCGAAGAAAACGGACAGATTGCCTTAATGTAATAATCATTAGAAATCTCTTGACACATTAGGTAAAGAGCAAGACATAATTTGTTGCTGATGTTTAAAAAGAAAGATATCTAAAAGACTTATTAATCTATTTAGCAGCACAATAAAAGTTGTTATTTGTTAGAAGTGGAAGTTCCACTTTGCGCTTTGTATTCTTAGCAGTGTAATTTCATAAAGAACTTGAAAAATGACTAGAAACAGAGCCGGAAACGAGTAATAATAGAAATACAGGAATTTAACAGAACGTAGAAAAATCGTACGTCGACTTCAAAAGAATGACACCTTTTGTCAATAGTTTATGAGTCCAACGTTCGTGATTTACACATTCTGAAGATGCTTAAATAAAAAAATCTGTTATTTTCAACTTCTAGTTCGAGACGACATTCACAGTGTAAGAGATAATGTGCAACAAATGAGATCTTTATATGTAGATGAAAGATATTTATACGCAAAATTTGTAGCGCAATGAGAAAGATTTACTAAAAAAGTGTAACAAATGTTAACCTCCTTGTAACGCTTATAATAATTTCTAAAATAATGTTATTTTTGTATTATTATAACGAATATGTTATTGTATATTAACGAATATGCCCTTTTTTTCTCTGATATTTGAAATGGTGAAGAACAGAAACTCACACACAAGCAAGACTTTCGCATATATTATAATTAGCGATGAAATGAAAGAGGAGTTCGTCGAGAGAATTAATGTTCGCACGCGTGGTCAATTTATTCTGCCTTGTCCGAATTCATTCTATATGCATGGAAAGTTGAGAGTTGGAGATTTCACATGTATACGCTCGTTCTAATGCACTAATCGAGTTAAGAATGCACTAACGTCATACGTGTGACATGAGGCTGACTCGGTGAGAACCTGTATGAAGATTTATTTTTTTTTCCCACAAACTTATAATTAATACATTTCTAAGTAACACACTTAGACCTGTAACGAGGAAACATGCTCGCATGCCTGAGATATACGAATAAATCGTTTGCTAATGTACGCGCGCGCGTAATGATCGTATAATCAACGAATCGACATAAAAACACCCGTAGGCGGATTGACATGGTCGGACGAATTAATTTGATTTCAAAAGGTTCGTACACCTCGCCGTTTAATATAAATCAACTGAATCCGACAGTTACACGCGCGCGTGTCGTATGTAGAAAATATTTTTTAATTACATTCTTTTGACCTTAATTTCTGCGAACAAACCTATCCTTTTAATTATTATACCGTTGAATATACCATAACATTATAATTACAAAACTTCAATAAATAATGCGAAATCATCATTACGGAATGACGAGTCTGCTCCTTAAATCGCGATAACATAATTGTGATTATGGCACGAATAGCGATTTGCACGTTACAGCGTAAGAAATTTGCGATTGTTTGGTCGTGGATAACTCATGCTATCGCCCATATTCGTTGCTATAATACTAAGCTGTCGCACAGAAGGCGATAATGCGAGCAACTTATCGCGCAAAGCCGAGTGCTTCAGCATGGCGTACGTGGGCGTGTTTGTGATTTACGCCAGTGTGGTTTCTCATATAATGTCCGCGTACGAAATCAGTAATTCAGCGATTAATCAATGAGATTTGCTAATTATCGTACCAGCTGCGCTGATCTTAGCTGGCTGTAAATCTTGCTTCAAAGGAATAGTTTAAAGATAAAAGATATAATGTTTATTTATGTCCGTCAAGTTCCGTACGTACTTTTACGAAAGATACAGTTGGTAAATAAATCCTCGTGGAAGAAACGTTAGAAGATTTTATTTATTAGAAACGATTTGGTTTGTCCTGAGTCATTGTCGACATTGCCAATGCCTTACTGCTCTTCTTCTTCCCCTCGTTCGCAGGGCCGTACCGGTGAATCTCGCGCTTGATTATCTCAATGTCGTTCCTCACGGCGTCCAGTGACTTTATCATCCTCTCCGTCTCACGCAGCACCGGTCTGGGTCGATGAACCGTGAATGACATTGACCGAAATTACTACACACGAAATTAACAGATCTTACGGAGCCATCAGCAGACCGCTTTCGAGCCTCTTCTCGTCGTGAGCCCGTCGTAAATCTTTCAGAATTAAATGGAGCTTATTGACGTCCTCTCGAACTCTGGCTGTCTCCTCGCGATACTCGTTCAATTCGCATTCTTCAAACTCGAGATCCTCCGTAAGGCATGTCTCCTTCTCCTTATAGTGAGCGACTCCGTTAACCATTGCAGCGATTCTAATTTCGATTTGCCAACAAGCGGTTAATAAAGCTCTCGTTCAGAGAGATGGTTAGACAGATATCGGTAATAATTCATTCGTCGCCCTAAGTCAAAGATCTTTCATATTAAAGTTGCGACATTGTAGATATCTCGCCAGATAGCTCTGCATGAATCAGTAATGCGTTCCATGAAATTGTTAGCGCAGAAGTTAAAGCACCAGATACGATCATCCTTATCAGTAGTTTTCAGATGATCACAAAAGGACGTTCGGAAAGAACACAACTCTTAGATAACTGATTAATACAATACTCATTATAACATACTTATAACGCAATTTTTCGAGTTCCCTGTCGCGTTCATCCAATTTATCTTTACAATTTACATGAGCCATCTGTAAAGCCTCGTAATCCATAGTGGTCATCCCTTCGCCGAGCGTTTCCAGATTTTGCAGTTGCATTTTTATTTCCTCATGACGATGCTGCAAAAGGATGTACTCGTAACGATTGCGAGCAAGATTCTCACGTCGTGACACCTTGGCAATGAAGAAGTCCTCATGTGAGTTCCGCGACTAACGTGCATGCACGTCGGACGGATTTAATTGGTACGTCGCATAATTGCTGTAATAGACAAGTGATGATTCACGGTCATTAAGTTACACCTGCCGACGAGTTATCTCGTTGACAGCCTTCTCCGTAAGCATTCGTCCAGTCTTCGTGTAAATGAGACTCGTCGCCACTTCCCTCTCGCGACCCAGGAGTTCACCGAACACTCGCGCGTTTTCGTCACGCGTCTTTTGAACTCTGTCTTCGTAGCTTTGCACGTCAGCTATTATCCGCGCCTTCCGTTCCGTTACGTCGTCGAGATGCTGTTTATATGTATGCAACGTTTGTCTGTAGATCTGCTCCATTTGCTCGGATTCTTTGGTCACATCTACGGGTGTCACTTTCTCTTGCATCTGCATGCATAAATGCATTGCAAGGATCGTTTCTGCTAAAGACAGCGAGTATTTCTATGCTGAACTTGCACATCAATTTAATTGTAATTAGTAAAAATGATTTTAAAAAATACATGAAATTTGCAATTGATTGTAGTGCAAAATAGAGATCGTGTTAAATGTATAAGTGTATAAATAATAAAATTTACTATTGTTTGAACATTTAACCTTTCTCATGTGCTTCAAAATCCACACCTCGAGAAGTCTGTTTTTCCTTCGTAATTCTGTTTGCTCAGTTAAAAGTTCTTTTAATTTTTTGAGCATTGTCTCCCGACTGGCAAAAATCTGCACTAGCAATCACATTAAATGTCAATATAAATAATTGCATTTAATTTACGGTCTTTTTAATATCACAATACACATTGCGATCATGATGATCATCATAATTTCATGAAAACACGTCAGGATGCTTGGGGAAGCCTTTTATTATTATCATTTCAATCGATGACAATAGTGACGGAACACGTATACAATGCGGAAACATGTTTGTGCGGGGGCGCGTGATGAGAAGGGAGACTTAAGTCTTTAGAATATTACGAAGGTCGTGAGGCATAGTAATTCCACGGGCAGAATGACGCAGAATGACAAGTTTATGCGAACCTCAACTGGTATCTCAGCGAGCACGTGATCGGGCCTCACCACATCTTGCTGCATTTCCTCTTCGGGTTTCTCTGCCGTTGAGATTGTCGCAATATCATCAGATGGTGCATCTCTTTCTTCTTCTGCTTCCTCATCTTCGAGACTCCGCTCTCCGTATCTTTCCTCCTCGCGTTCCCTCGGTTCCTCCTTCCAAATAAGAAACTCATCCATTTTGTCAATATCTTCCTCCCCTTCTGCTCCCTCCTTTTTCCACTCCTCTTCCACTTCTTCATCCTCCAGTGCCGAATTTTCACGATCATCGCTGGTCACAGTATTTAGATATAACCTTTTTCCGTTGTCCTGCAAAAAATCGTGCATTATTGAATTCCCGGGAACATTCATAAGTTACCGCAGGCGATACCTCGTCGGCGACTCCGTCCGTGTCGTTCTTCGTCATTTGCTCCATCATATCGAGATTTGGTTTAAATCGATAAATGTAAATCGCGCCCCAAGATGCGGAGCGGAGCAGCGAATGTTACGAGGAAATGGGGCTGGAGATAACAGCTGCCAGACGATGAAAACAGTCGAACGAATTCACCGCGGTTGGATCGACGTCTTCGCGAGAAGGCCTCGAGCCTGCATGCGGTCGACCTTGAAGAACGAGGATGATCTTTTCTCTCGTATGCTACTATTGCCGCGTTAGTTAACCGCGCTCATGCAGGCGTTGCGAGGAAAAGTTCTTCGCAGGACGTCGATTAAACTGCTGCGAGCTACCGGACACCGTCGGTGTGGATGCACGGTGCATCCTGTGGCGTAAGGTATGATTTCATCTTCGTGTGCTTTATTCTGCACTGGCCACTCTTCCCGCTGATGTATGAAAAGTTTATTTATGGGGGACGTGCCTCGTTCGATCACGCGAGAGCCGCATGACGGCAGTAACATAGTGAGCTGAAACTCGAGTATCTTTCATTTGCTGGATGTTAAAACGGAGGAGAATTAATAACGATACGATAACATATAATTTGTTAGGACTAAGGAACGACATAATTACGTTATTTTTATCATTTGCCGATAAAAAGTTTTATTTCTTAATTGATGTAGAGCATATAAGTATTTTTAACGTCTATTAAATGCAAACGATTTAATTATTTTTAGACAAATTTATTTTCTTGTTGCAAAAAATTAAGCTTAGCATAATGTTTAAATAGATATATTTACCTAGAAAATAAAATACATATACGAAATATATTTTTAATATATGTAACAATATGCAATAATATGTGTAATATATGTATATAATATATGTTAAGATAGATTGCTTTTTACATAGTGATAAAAGATGTATGTCCATTTTTTATTTAATATAATATTTTTACTGCCTCTAGCGTTATAATTTAAATATTATTATTATTACTAATTATTATTTTTATTTTTAATTATTATTATTTTTTGAATATTTTATTCGTCTATCATCAACTTTAGAGCACAAAGTCAGTATTTCTTATTCAATAACGTATCGCGTTTATTTTTAGGCATCACGTAGCGACAGAGACACAATATATGCCAACGAAGGTGACGCTACAGAATGATGAGGACATGCGTGCTGCCGATGATCCAATGGTGCCTCGCACTTTACGTCTGGTCCTACCGGGATTAGACACTATGGAGAAACAAAGAAAGAAGTAGGGACAATGTGAGGGTCGGAGGAAAAGAAACGAAGAAGTACTTGAGACAGCGTGGGCAGCTGCTAACGCTGCATTCCTGTAGGATCAAGGATCCCTACTTGCTTCGTGTGTGCATTTACATATGCGGACACACGTGTGAGAAGCTTTGACTTGCGACACGGATGCGTGTTCACGCATGCACTACAGTCAACTACAGACGTAAACGTATCACTCATACAATAACATAAAGCTATTCGCCTCTTACATCCTGGTCGTCAGTATCATATATGTGTGTATATATGTATACATATATATATATATATATATATATTTTTGCGAGTTTCATACGCTCAGGGAACAAAGAACACTAATAGCGAACACCAAAATAATGATCTCGCGAGAATGAATCGATAAATTTTTTAAGTAAGACAAATACGTTTTTTTTCTTTCTTTAAAACTTTGCATGCGAGTAATTCATAATTCTGCGGCCACAATGTAACACGCGTCTTGGGTCGAACGTTTCTCGATCCAAAGGAAATGAAGGAACGGATGTGATTTATTCCGTGAAGATACAGTGCAACGTACAGCGTATCAGCGATTCCAGACGCGCAGGAAAAGATATTCGTTCATCACGATCGCGCCAAGTAAGGAATATCGGGATAGCGTAAGAAAGTGGTTTATGCGGCATGACGAGTGACAAGCCGAAGACAAACGTACCACGCGGAAGAGCCGAGGGAACGCGTCGTTCGCGCGAACATTCGAGGAATTCATCACAAGGGTCGTGTTTTTCCATTTTGACTTTACGTATGTACATAGGCACCAATGTTATGTATATACCGGGCGTGTCCAGGCCGTTCGTTGGCCTTTCCTCGGATTTGATTTCCTTTCGAATCGCCGCGTATATATTCCCGACTCGTTCGTGCAGGCTGCAACGATGGAAACTGGACTGACTGGCTTTAACGGCGCGTCTCAGGCTCGCGTCAGTGATGGCCGTACGTGCGACCCACGTGAAAGTGTACGAGGCTCCTACGTCTGCGACCACTGTCGCGTGCTGCGTGCATATTAGAAACACATGTGTGTATGCGTGCGCGAGCGCGTCGCGAGAGGGAGAGAATCTCCCTCGAGAATGCAAGCGCGTTGAATCGTCGTGCGTCAAATAGAACGCGACGAGGAGCGCGGCAGCCTGCAGATACCATTGTGACCGGTTGCATAAACCCGCCATCTTGGTATCCTCAAGGACGCGCATCGAATCCTAAGGTCAATGCACTCGACTCACATCGGCCACCCTTCGCCTCCTCCGCCGCTTCGTCGTTGACTTCTTTTTCTGGGCCTTTCCCCCTTCCCCTTTGCTTGCCACATACTTCTTTCTTTCTTTCTCGCTTCCATCGTTGCTCGCTGGTAACACGTTTCCTCTCGCTCTCGCTAGCGGGTGAGATGGAGAATCTCATCTGGCCACGAGCGGGATGTCACTGCCATTAATCCCGCCGATACGGCCCTGGCCAGAGTCGGTCGAGCCTCGGGCCTTCTTCCTCATTTTCTTCTTCTCCTTCTCTCCCTTTCTCCCCACCTTCTCTCTCTCTTTCCACCTTCTTCTTCTACTCTTTCGATCTTACGACCTCCGCTTCTCGTACAGAATGATAAACGCAGGATATTCCGCGAGCACCATCGACCGCATCCCCGTATAAAGTACTAGGTCGTTAGAGACGGCATTTAATCTCGTGCAAAAAGCACAACTGTGAACTGGACTGATTAGAGACGCTTCGGTGAGCAGTCTTTCAATCGGCCATACCCTTGTAACTTTCTAACCGAGAGTGTCAAGATCCGATGAGAATCAGATCGATACCGGTAGCACGCGATATCATGATAAACGCAGACGTCTGCTACGCCTGAGAATGCGGCCTGCTGATGTTATGGTTATTTCGCATTTAATTATTCGTACATAGCAGAGCGGAAGAGGCTCGGGAAATAGCTTAGAAAAGACTTTACACAAGAATGTTTATCGCCGCTAAAACATTAAAATATGTGGATGCTAACTGAAACGCGTTCCAGCATTAAATAATTGTGGATACAAACGTCAGAAAATCAGTCGGTGAACTCGAGGGAATCGACCTTTCTCACGTGAAGTCGATTACGAGAATCAACTAAGAGAGGCAAAAGTGTTAAAATCTTTAGAGTAATCGTCCGATGAAGCAAGAGACAGGTAAATCGTAGTGACCACAGTCGAGGCAGGACGGGAAGAAAAAGAAGAATCGGGAGTCGAGGAAGAAGCGAAGGAAGCTAAAGGAGAAGAAGCAGAAAAAGAAGAAAACGATGCGAGACCTGACCCCGGCCATCTTGGCCTGCAGGGTTATTCTATTTATATCACGAACTTAGCTATATTTAGCTTACAGGGCCCCTCAGGAAAGCGAGTGAAGAAGTGAATCTAAGGGCGCGGTGGGGAAGGATGCAGAGGAAAGCCGGGAAGGGCTGCAGGTTCGTGGTGACGCGAAAGGAGTAAAACAGAACAAGCGGGCTCAACGATTGCCCAATGACAGAAGAGGAAAAGGGGCAGAGATAAGTCGCCCAACACTGTCGCCTCGGTAATCCGCTTGACGAATATATTAGCACTCTTGAATTTTATCTCGCGCGATTTCCTTCATATCAAAGTCCACTTGATACATCTTGTACTCGTACTTTAATCCCCACCTCCCAGACATACGTGTAATGTATTGACTAGCACTTCAAGTTTAAGTGCATTGCAGTTTCAATTAGGTATTTCTTGAACATGTGAGCGCTTAATATTATTTAGAGATCCACAAAGAAGAGGATCATAGCTACTTATATTTTTTTTCTAAATGTAAATGCGTTAATATAGAAACATCGAGAAGATTGCAAATTAACTAGTGATTAAAAATAAATAATAAATACAAATCGCCGATGATGAAAGTAAAGCAATAATCCAAATTATCGGTATCATCATTCACTTAAAAAAAATTTTTTAAAAACTTTAAACAAGTTTAAATTGATATAAAATAGAATGATAATTCGATGAAATTTGAAAATTTATTGAATTATGATATCTCTTCTTGAAATATAGAAATTATCTTTCTTGTAAATTTAATAAAGTTCTGAAATCGATGTTTCACTTTGTTCAAGTCTTCATTACGTTGCCGGGAACAATCGCGATATCTCAGAACGTGTAAAATTCATAGCATGAAAAGGGGGAGTCACGATAGACGGCTTCAACGACTTCAGATGCTCGTGTCGGAGGTCTATCGAGGTTATCGCTGTCCACACCGTAAATTCAGGCCCCAACAACCCCGATTACTCCCGCTCTTCCTCTTTCTTTCTTTTTCTTTCTTTCTCCCTCTATTCTGCCATTCCTCCACCTTACTCTCACTCTTTTTCTTCGAGACCCGACGAACTCGCGTTGCTATTTCGCATCCGCGAAAAGATTCGTAGCTTCCACCGTGTTATGAAGTACGTGTTATGAAGAAAGCTATACGGAGGGACGAGCACGAAGACAGTCATATATCCTAACCGTACACACTGGTCGCATACCAAACGTGAACACTTACAACCGACGTAAGGTCCAAACGTCCGTGCCATGACCGAGCATTCGCAGTTGCCTGTCGCGAACTGCCGTGCTAAATCATCCTAGTCAGGAGGTGTACCACACTGAGGAAGTACTATGTATACTTGTGAAAGGAAAAGGTTTTTTTCACTAGAAATTCTCGAAGAGATCGAACATCGGAAAGTAGAAGAATAAAAGCAAGAAAGGATAGAAATTATGTATATAAATATATTCCATTAGAGGTTTTCATAATCAATTACTGATATTATCCAATAGTGTTTTTATTGGATCGCCGGTGTGTTTTATTGAGATAAGTGCCACCATCCTAATCAAAATATACGACTAGACATTGACAAAACAGGGTACGGAGGAAGTTATAATTTGTTCACATCACGAGTTTACTTCATTATTTGCGAAAGATGGGAAATAAATTGCCGCGCGAAGTGCTGAAGTGCCAAGAGCATTACTTCTTTTTAATTTAGTGCATCCTCCGCGTATGTCGAGGCTCTCTCACCCGGTACGAGTACAACTGAGTGTCCGTGGGTCACGCGTTGCAGTGATAAATCATCCTAGATAATGGGATACCACCATTTCATTTCCAACGTGCTGTCAGCGGATAAGAACCGATACGTATGCGAAATATTTTCCGCCGAGAATTCGTAGCTCTTACGCGCCTTGTGTCGATGTACTGAATCATTTCAGACAGGTTTACAATTTATTATTCGGAGAGAATAGACGACAGGGACAAACAACACGGAAAGAAGGAAGACGCGTTGTCGGCGCGTGTGTCGACGTTCAATAAAAAATATGATTCTATTGAAAAAAAACCGAATAAATACGTGAATAGAACAACACTCTTCCCTTTTCCCGGATCGTCGGTTCTGCATTTATGGATTTCCCACATGTGCGTTCTTCCCGAACCTCACAATAAGAACATATTTATGAATGTACCTTGTCCAAGCATCGCGTCGTCATGTACAGTCGACTGTACTTGCAGATTATGTGTTGCGACGCTAAATCATGTCCGAGCACGAATAAGTTATCGAAGAAAAAACGCACCGAGGCGCACGTACACGAAGAAAGAGAAGATCTTCCTCGCCAGGAATACCCGCGGTGAAAATTGCGCAACACCGAAGTCGCGCGTCCCACGCTGTCGCTATACTGCAGCCTCGACGTTTGCGCGAATCCAAGGGTAAAAGGACGTAATCGAAAGAGAGGAAGAGACGAACGCGTGTACGCGTATCGCACATTTTATAATTTCGCCGGATGAATCGGCATTAAGTTCCATTGCGTTGCTCGCGCGCGCTGGGTATTCGCGCGTCGAGTGACTTCAGGATAAGTCAAGCAAACGTGAATCAAAAGACGAGTTAACAGCATCGCGAAACAAAGGCGCGGCCTCCTATGATTCGGCATTTTCCTTTATCCCGAAGAGAGATGTCTACGGTGTACACCACATTTTGCAGTAAATAACCGACGCTAATGGAGATAGAGCGATCTGATTTTCTATTATTACGGAAGTCCCTTCAAAGATACGTGACTCTCTTCCTCTCTATCTTTCTTCATCACGGGCAACGATAATGGACCTCCTACATGCTCTCAACATGGCTTTATGTAACAAATTCACGGGAAATAACATATGTAGTTAAGAGAGATTCTCGACATAAATGGAATAGAATGAAATGATGGCATACATCTGTACCGTTTCTTCGCATATTTTACATTCAAATACGATTAACCTTTCGAATTACATTAGTATAGTATATAAGTGTGCCTATACATTAATAATACCTGTCGAGTTTCGTTACGTATGCCACGTAATATATTATGGGTGGTATCATTAGAAAAGAAAGTTTGTAAAAGTAATTTTTCAATTTGAACTTCTCGCTTACTCACATATGCAATATACAATGTCTATATGGAATTAATGTTTAACGCTTTAAGTTTGAACATGTTCAGTATTTTATGACTTCTCAAAGAATCAAATTTCTTACTGTGAGTAAAAAATTTGAGAGATTACGTAAATTGTTATATAAACTGTTTGTAACAATTAATTAGAATATTTTAACTATTTTATTTAATATATAATGCATTATATTATCTATAACAATGCATTAATATCTCACTTGTTTCCTAATAAATCACTTCGCTTCGCGAAAAATAAATATTGTCTAAACCGGTTTCATTATCTAATATCGGAAATGTTTAGTATCAACTAAAGAGTATGCGAGCAAAAATAGTCTGGCAACTACCAATACTCGGCACGTTGAAATCCTCATTAAGATGGTATTGTAATAAAAAAGTTGTATGCTCATATATCAGTATCTAACATTGTTCTCTTTGCCAGAATGCACAATCAGAGAGAGTTGGATAGAGAGAGAGATTCTCCAGACAGAATAGTAATCCTGCGTTCCTTTATCAATTGATAAAAATATTGACTTAGAAAATTATCTTGATGTTTCTTGTAAACATGATTTGTTTCTTAAATAAACGAAGACAAACGTATAAAAGAGTAATCTTAAAAAAAAATCACTTTCGGTACCGCGTATCCATTATTTTAGAATGACTAATATCAGATAGACTAATATTAGATATTTTGTGTTAAAGAACCATCAACTTATTGAAGCTTTCGATTACTGAGACAATTTTCCCATTGACGGTTTTAAACTGAAATCTCTTTGCTAAGCAAACACATTATCGTATTCTACAAAACAATTCTTACCTTCTTCGACGATTGCGGCCTTGATCGTGCGTCTCGTGAAGCGAATGCCGACGACGATCGCGATTCCGTTTCTTCAGACTTCTACCTTCGCTGCCGTAGATCGGTCCACCTCGTGTCAAGGTCCCAAGGTCACTCGACATGGACTTCTCATGATGGTTCATGCTATTCGATCGCGGCCGATCGTAACCATGAGATTTCGCGGAATTACCGTGGTTGATAATCTTTCGAGAGCCGTTGCACATGTAGCGGCCATGTTCTCTCGGCAGACTGCAGTAGAGATTTTGCGACGTGTAAATCGTCTTGCCCAAGGATTTATTGTCCCGGCCATTATCGCCAGTATTTGCATTTCCCTTCGTGGAAAACGTGGAGCTGATGTCGTGACTTCCTTTCGAACCGCCACCCAAATGTTCTCGCAACCACTTTCCTATGCCACCACCTCCGCCGCTTCCAGTATGGTTGTCTTGAACACCGTACGAATCGCCGGTCTTGCTTCTGTAATAGAAAGGACAAAACAATATTGCTTACAGCTGCTATATAAGTTTTAACCACGCTCAATTACTTTCTTCAAGCAAACACACCCTTTCTTCCCACGCACATTCATAAAGTACGCAGGAATAGAAAACTACACTGCGTGGCCGTCACGTTGCAATGATGAAAGAAACTACAGCGCGTGCAAGAAGAAAAGATAACGAAACACAATATTTTAATGAAAAAAAGAAAAAACGAAGTGTTTGTGTTCACGTGTTTAAGGAGAGCGGCATAATAATCGCGCTATGGCGGTCTCGGTTCAACGGTTTTAATTTCAGCACTCAGAGCGATAAGACTATGTACGTAACAAGACAAAAATTAAAAAAAAAATACATGGCTAGAAGAAGGGCCTAAAGGGAGAAAAGAAAGACATGAGGCCAGAAGACGAACGAGTGGCGAATGAAAGGCACACGCCCGCGAGGGAATCAGGGCAGATGTTTTATTGTAACAAGGGCCATGTGGAACGAAAACAGAGATGGCTGGCAGATGGGGGAAGGGCCGGTAGTAGTTAGGACGCGATGACCTTGGCAAGGTCATCGATACTTCTGGCCATCGCCAGTAGAAGCCGCCACCTTCTCGACTCGTACGTGTGGCTTCGAGGGTTCTTCTTTATCGATAATCTTGAACTTTTCAGTACTTGGCACTTTCTCAATGTCAATTAATTCTTACTATGTAAGTTCATGTTGCGCACTCGTTACGAGCCACGATAGGCCGTTTATATCGACGCGTTAAACGAACTTTATCGCGATGCCTTCCCGGCGTGTATCACTGTCGGCATGGCAAACGGCGCATCGAATTAACGATCGGCATTATAATTTAAATCAATGCCAAACATACGCGATTTATATTTAATCGAAGGGCCGAAGGGGACGCCTATAGACTAAATTACGAGCGAACGTCGTGCTTTGCGATTCGCCGAGATGAACTTAATTAATTGCAGCGAAATTAATTAGCCGCGTAACGCAAGTTACTTAATTGACCGGCAAAGAACGAGTCTTAGACTTCCTGATAAGGGGACAGTCCACCTTGTCGAAAGTCCAATCAGCAACGAGATCTCGGGCCCAACATTAAAGACGAAGAGGAGGAAGTCGCTAAAAGAAGCTGGGTAGCAATGCGATCTTGATGCACTTTCGTGATTCTCGATGTATTATCCGGCGTATTACGCCACTGTATGAAATTCCGGTTTTGCCGCCCCCTCCGGCCGTTCGGATACCCGCTCATCCCCTTATGCTGTTATCTCTCTGGCTTTTTTCCCGATGCTCGTTTTTGCCTACCGCCTCGTGAGCCGCACCCGAAAGCAAACACATTATCACGAAGCAATCGTCTTCTTCTCGGCCAATCAACGACCTCTTTAAGGTTCGCACTTTGGTGGTAACCGGTTATATTCCCGAAATTCAAATAAAAACACTTTGTGTTTTTATGGGAAATTTTAGTTTGCTTAAACGGGAGACAATATTATAAAGTGCATTATGCAACATTTTAAACTAAACTTATAAATATTGTTACTAATTGATACAAATGCTTACGAAAGTACCTTAATATTTTGTAAATGATAAAATCATGTTTTTTTTTTTACAATAATAAAATGTAGTAAAGTATGAACTTAAATATATTTCAATATATCTGTTTTAGTTTTAGTTAATAAGCAACATACAAAAGATAATAATCTAATTATATCATTCATACTTATGCAAACGTGATATTTTTATGATAATTGTTATTAAATGTTATTTTTCCCTTCTTTTTTCTTTATTCGTCTAGCATATTCAATTACAACTTAATCTTCTTATCTTATGATTTACGACATTGATATTACACTCGTGTTTGCTGAATCCAGTGTACTAAGTAATGCATTTATGTATACGCATTCTGCTTACTCCAGAGGTTTGAGTCCTCTTATTATTGTCAAGTTTATTCTATCAGCCTTGTACCGTTTTATTCGGTGATGTCGGCTGTGATGCAAATGTGAATCGGACATACAACATGATTTGCCGATGGAGATCATTGTTTCAAAATGATTGCGCCATAACGAAACATGTACTAAATTATTATTTTTTTACTTTTATGTATGTCAGTTTCATCTTTCAGTAACATTCAGTTTTAAAACACTGACACTAAAAATGAAATAATTAAGCATGGACGGAAACAACATATCATATTTGATATTTTTAGTAAAATGTAATAATGTTCCAGATCCATAATCTTCCAAAATCTTAATTGCAACTAACAATAAGTTGTATAACAGGGAAATTATTTGGAATAATTAAAAAATTTAAAACAAAAAACAATTTTCATTGTAAATAATTTAAATCAAGTTTTCAGGTTTATTCGTGACCCATCGAACATTTGCATATTTGATAAATATATTTTGCAGAAATTAGAAATGGTGATGGTGTCAAGTAAAAATATGCTCGATTTCATGGAAACATCTTGCCAACATTCATCCTACACCTTTTCGTATTTTGTTGAATGACCTGAACTCGGACTGATTCTCTTCCTTCTTACTCTTCGTTTCGCCAGTTCTTCAGGTTTTGAGCGGCTCGTTTCGCGAGTCTCTCGTTCTTTTCTTATTTTCCTTGCCTGCCGCGCCATCCTGATCCTTTCTCTCTGTTTCTGTTTCGTTTCTTTCTTTCCTACGCCTTTTTTCTTTTACTGATTTTTCTTGTTCACTCTTTCTTTGTTGGTACAAACATTTACTTTTTCTTGACAGTTTCTATTTTATTATCCCTATCTGTTTGTTCTTGCAAAGAGATTTGCGTTCTGTCTTTGAGACTCAACGGTACTCGATGGTATCTTCTCTCTAAGCTAGCAAATGAATAATTTATCGCGCGGTTAATTAGTAATCCTACGCATAGACGACGTATATATTGTACATTACTAGTGTTTTCTTGTGACGAAGAATATATAACTGTTAAAAATTTATACGAAAAAGTCATGTCCATTACATGTTTAAATTTGGTAATATCGTTTGTTGAAATTGATTTTCATAAGAATATCTTGTTCATGTTGTAACAGTAAAGTATGGTACCTTAAGTTACGTTTATACCTTAAGTTACGTTTGTATGATTTTTGCTTGGATATAATACAATCGTAAGTTAAATTTCCGATTATACATGAAAGTGCTACATAATGGAAAAATTTCTCAAGATTATTCATTAAAATATGTACAAGCTGATGCTTGCATCTTGAAAAGCTACATATTGATTACTACTAGATGATGTTGCAATAGTTGCAAGTAGAGATGAACGTTGCAGTACATGGGATTAACATTTGGATGAGCGGAATACTTGCATCGACTTACGTTGCGCTGTTACGTTGCTCCCTGAAGTACAAAGGATTAACAATCCTTACAAGCACCTATACGTGTTTTTATGCGCGCATCCAACTGAATCATCCTTATACTCATAAACGTCACCGGTTTCTTCCAGCGCGAGCCTCTCGAACGGAAGTCGGCTCCTCTTGTAACGAGTTCCGAAACGCGTCGGCCGACTGGTTTCGGCGAAACGATAGCGAAAATCCTCGTCAATATTGATCATTGTTCTTGTCTCTCAGAGTCAAAGGTCCTTCGACACAACGAGGCCCGGAGTAAACGCCACGCGGCCGCTCTTGTTGCCGCATCTTTTGCGCGAACAGTCGGACAAGAGAACTCGAAAGATTATGAAAAAGCAAATGCGCCGCATTGCGAGAGTGCTCAAATACGTGCTGCTCGGTGCCCTCAAAGTATAATACACGTATTATATGCCGGCGTGCCTGTTTGGCTAAATTCATCCATGGTCTGAGAATCGGTGTCGGCGTCTTTGAGCCGCCTCCTGAACGATATCGCAGAAGGATAGGTACCTGCGGCAGATACACTTTTATGCGTCTATACGCAGGACAACGATTCCGGCTACGGAGGATGCCCCTTTTCCACGTATGGGATACTCCCAGTCGTTTCGGACGGTTATCGATCGTGATCGACACATACACCTTCATGACTTGGCTTTAACGTGACCGCGACGCGAATAACGCGCGTCACGAAATTATGGCGCCGTATGCAGCATAGCTGAAGACGAGGGAGCAAGGAAAACAGAAGATCTCTTATCTTAAGGTGCAGCCGAGGCCACATCGGCGTTACTAATGTCGTGTCTGTTGTGACAGCCACTGGTGTATAGTGAAACGGCGATTTAAAGCAAGTCGGAATGCCCGATGATAATAAAGTACTCCTTCGATTCGTAATTACGGCGGGACGGGTCACGAACTATCGCTAGCGGGGAACGATCTCTTCGCTGATTATTTCCGAAGGGTTCGGTCAGACTGTCTCGCGTGATGATCATAGTTTATTGTCGCATACGGGAGCATTTATTCAATGTCGCCGAACGGTATGCTATAATGCCACGGCGTTGCGACGGTCGTAGCCAATTCGCTATCGGGATTGCCGATCGACGTTATTAACCCATTACCGCTCACCGCGAATACTACGTAATTGCTGTACGTAATTCATTAAGCAAAGAAATAATAATGAAATTATGTATTATATTGATAGGCTTAAATATTTACTCGACAATATCTTATGTGCAACTGTTATTGTATTATCTGACAATTCATCGACCCAGAGTTTACGTATCTCTTCTTGACTCATCTTATTGGAACTTTTTACTCTTGACTTAATTGATTAATATGCGACATGTGAGGTATAAATTGCATGACATAATGATTTGTAAATCAACAATAATTTTCTTTTCAATCCGCTTGAAAAGAGATTCAATCTCCTATGTAATATTATAGTTTAAGAAGCATTGTAGGTCGTTGGTCATAAAATTCAATATGATAACAAAAGTTATAAATGAAGAAAATAAAACAATAGTAAAACAAAAAATTACAATTATTTTGAAAAATAATAAGTACAATTTTTACGTAGGAGATACTTTAATTTAAGATATCTAAATATATGGGTAATTTAAAAATAAAAGCAACATTAATAGGAAACGTACTTTCGAGTTTGAAGTTTTAATAAAAACTGTATTAAATAAAATTAAGTACGATAAAATTTACAATCGTAAATCGTAAATATGTAAAAGAATGTAAATATTCTCTGTAAAAATAGAAAGAGAGAAGCTGGTAAGAAAAATGAGGACATATCCTTGAAAATCATAAAATCAATCTAGTCACTCTGTCATTATAATAGGACTATGTTTCAACCAGTAACGTCTATTCCTTCATCATAGATCCTTCACCATACAATAAAACGCTTTGAAGAAAGATGCGGGATTACGATGATTGCGTTCAATTCGCCGCCATACCTACGTTTCTTGCGCTCGCCAAGTCAAAGGTCACCGGGCTGGTTCCATAGAGATCCGTTGTTCTCCAGTCCGTGCCTGCCTTAGTCTAGACAGAAGAACGTACTGCGCGCGACCGCAAAAAATATATACGATCCGGATGGAAGACGGTTGTGCGACTCGACAAGATCGTCCTCGTCATCGGCCGAGTCCTCCGCGATTCTTCCGAGCAAAGGTCACGAGGCAAGGTTTTGTTTAACGGTATCGACCGTGATGCTAATACCTCTCGCTACACGATCATTACTCCGGCGGTCGGGACACTGATTGGCTCGTTACGTCACACGATCTCACGCTAATGATCCCAACAAGGCACCGGATATCTCCGATCGGCCGGATCGTTTCGGTGGAATGTGAACGGGCTGTGCCTGCCGATCGTTCTCGATCCGTGGATTATATGAGTAAACCGATCTGATTCCGGCCGGTAGAAGGATATATTTGGCACGAAAAACAAGGCCGTGTCCGTGTCACGTAAAGCTATGGCGATGTCTTAAGGTTATTTATGGATTAGAAGGTAGAGATATAATTTCGCCTCGAGTGGCTCTAATATAAATCTCGAAATTGATTATAAGGCAGGTTTGCGCAGTGAGTAACTAGTGGCGTCGGTATATCGGCCGTCTAGTCTTTTGCTTTGCTTACGTAGGATTTGCGAGCATCTTAAGAACGTTAAATAAGTTGCTCCCATTTGTCGATCGTAATACACTTACGAAGGGCCGCTTATTTCCTTTCGGAAAAATCAGGTGGCATGGGTCTACATTACGAGGGCAGTTCGCTTTGAGCAAAATGCCACATGCATCGCTTGCGGAGCGAGCGAGCTGAGGAATCTCGCAGACCGGTTTGATAAAACGAAGACTTTCGAGGAAGATAAACTCTTATTGCTTGTATAATTACAACAAAGTCCGGCATACGTTCCGCAATCAAGAGGAGTGACGATTTAAAGAGGCTAATAATTATTTCTCGGCGACATCCCATTAGTCGTGATTAATCATTCATTTTTTTGAATCATTAGTCATAAAGTCACACTAAAGATTCCTGAATCTCATGATGGATGGGCGCGGATCGTTAGAAGACATTTTCACGCTGACGATAAAGTACATGAGGTACGTCTTTAAAACGCCGTAACATTTGAAATAATCTTCCAGTCTGTCGTTGCGGTTTTGTATCCGCAATATAAGTGTGGCCCGCGAATCTCATTTAAGGATCGAGCGAGGAGTCCGTCATGAGAATTTGCCGCATGTCACTATGCTACTATATTTTATAACAATGAGTAATAAACCATAGTGATATACGGCTGTAGAGCGACCCTTTTTACGTGCGAAAGTCGGTTCACGAGGAGGACGATGTTGAAGAAGGCGGCAGCGGTGGCGTCGGCGGCGGCAACGAAACGAGAACGAAGGAGACGGCGGTGCAAGAAGAAGGAGGGTTAATGCAGAAAGGAACGGGGTACTTGCGCGCCTGCAAAGATGGAAAAAAATGACGGTTGTCCCGCAGCCATGGTAGTCTGCAAAAATGTTTCGCTGTGCAGGCAGCAACGACGATCGCATTTGAATACCGCCTGTCCTTGGCAAGTATTGTCTGCCTTCCTTCTTCTTCTACTTCTTCTACCGTCTCCTCAGCTTCCTCCCTCCTGTCCCAATCTCTTTCTTATTCTTCACTCTCCTTTCTCTTACTTCATTATATATATATTCACCGCGTAATATGTGTACCTATATAGCACGGTCGCGTCGGATTCACCACGTGCTCGCGCTTGCTAAATTGCAGACTAAGACCTTCATTTTGCACATTAGCGAGGAACAGTCTTGATACTGAGAAATCTTGGGTCCTCCTTCCAGAACGGTAAAAGAATGGAAGGGTTTAGGTACTGGGGCGCGATCATATACATCAGCCACGAAAAATTCGATAGAATCGAACGAGAAGAATCGAATTTCTCAAAACTCGCTTATTTAAATGTTTTGGAATTTCTTCGGAAATTCAAAGGAATCTATTATAATATGAAGATATATAATTAAGATATTACAAGATTATTACGGAAATAATAAAACATCTCGGACAACTTGCTTTACGGTCTTCTTTATAGTCTTGAAAAATTATGTTGTCTATTATAAAATGAGAAAATAATCGAAGATAAATCTTTCTAACGAACGATAGATAAAATAAATGAGACGCCTTTCAAGTTACACATTTTCATGATCAGACATTCTATAAGACAAAGTAAGAAGAAGGACCTTATCTCAATATTTAGACACTGATACTTTTTTAAATTGTAAACTATTATAAAGCTAACAATTTTGGGCTAATGAAGTTTTGAAAATGCAAATAAAAAGCGCATTCTTTTGTTAACTTCAAGTAGATATCTTATTTCAATCTACAATTAAACATTGGGAAAGTAACATGGTGTAACATAAAAGTTATATTGAATGTCAAAGAAGAAAGAAGCTGTGTAGAGAAATGCTGGAAAAAAACTTAAAAATTTCAGTTAACAACATTCATTTCGTATTTATGAATATATAAAACATTTTATAAAACACTTTATCTTGATATAAAATTGGTTCTGTGTATAAAATAGGGAAACAATGTCCACTTAATGTTTATCAAGTTCAGATTTCTCGCACGCTCTCGACCCTTCATCGTGACAGAGGTCAGTCGTGGGGTCCGTCATAAGACCGCACGATAATTTATTGGACGCGCTCGCGAGGACAAAAGTCGCGGCGAGAGAGCGTCACCACGAGATGGTAACGTGCAATTAGCGCAAATGTAAATAAGAGAACTACAATTTAACACGGCCCGCGCGGATCATGATCGCGACTACGCTATGTGGTACTCCTCCTTCTCCTTAACAACTTGGCGCTCGCGAACTTTATGCGGCATTGCGGCGCGTGTTTTTACGTTGTTCGGTTGTAGGAGGGGCACGCGAGAGATGGGGCAAGGTGGGCGTGCATACATTTACTGTCAAACTATGAATCCGAGGGCTCTTCTTATCGCCGCGTCCTGTAATTACACAGTCGAGGTCGCACTAGTATAAAGCACGAACTTAACGCTTCCGATCTTTCGCGCGCGAGTGCCATGCACTTTTGAACGATACGACGGGCGTACAAAGTAAGGTAAGATTATAGGTACGTGACGTTTCGAAAACCGGCTTGCGAGCCTCCCCAAGATTATGGCCCCCTTATGTGCCAGAGGTTGCGACAATCTCGCGCATAGGAAAGGGTTCATCCTCGGAAGAGGCGAACAAAGTTTCGCTCGCGGCGTTGTGAAATTACGCCGACAGGCAAAAATCGCATATTAAATAAATTGTCGTAACAGTATCCATAAACGTAGTCTCACATTTACGATTCGCGCAATTTTGCAATCGGATTCCGCAAAGTCGAATTGTCTCGGTAATTTTACGCCCGACACATGAACTGTATTATTTACTGAATACCGGGAAAGTATAATTATTTCTATTTTTCTTAAATCAGGAAAGTAATTGTAAAGTCAGTAATTATTAATAATTGTTAGACGGTAATAGTAATAGCATGCGACATCACGGTATAAATTTGAAGATTTTACTGCAATAACAATAATTAAATTTCGCGACACTTGAATATCAAAGAAGCTCATTAAAGCGCAGGAATTTCAAAAATCTCTCTTGGAAAATGTCAGTTCTTACAGTACGATTATCTGTACTTCGCATAATACCTCCTTGTTACCTTAAAGCACCGCCATCGTTTTATAAAAGCACCGCCATCGAAGTATACGCTAGATCCGACGGTAATGATAACGACATGCGGCCTACAGTGAAAGCGTAATCGCGCAAATACAATGCTCGTGTATATGTTAGTTACGATAGAACGAACAAACGAGTTCTATGATTTGGAAACAGCAGTAGGAAAATTTACTTACGGGAGCAAGATAAAAAGAGAGAGAGACTACAGAAGATACCCCTTTCTGTTCTCTCTTTCTGTCTTTCTGAAATAACATTGTCTCGTTCTAAGGGACATATTCCTTAGAAATATACGTGCGCGTACACAGGTGAGGCAAGTAGGTATTTACAACACGACTATGTGCGCGTATGTCGAGGTACTCTTCTTAAGGGAGTCTGGCAACACAACCGGACTACGAGATAAACGTGTCTTATAGTGCTGTAGTTTACTGACGCTGCATAAGTACATAAGTGAGGATACACATTCAAACGCACATATAAAATTTTTATATATAAGATATATATATATATATATATATATACAAATAATAATGTATACAAATAATATTATATATATATACATGCCAATACCTGCACCACACACACACACACACACACATATATATATATATGTACACAATTGCGTACAAATCCCCGCGCGCGCAACTTGGCCATTGCTGATTGCTGGCCACGTTGCTCCGGGGTAACTGTGGGGAACTCTCCGTGGGCTCGTTATGGTTTCTTCGGCTCGATAATGTTCGATTGAAATGATCCCGCCGTAAACCGTGAAATACGTACCAATCATACTCGTCGGGTACATACGGCGGTATATACATCGCGAGGGGGACCTAGGAACGCATGTACAAGCACGTCGACGAGGTCTTACGACGAGGAATTGAGACTTCAGGCGGTCTACGACGAGGTGGAGATATCTCCACGATGATCGCTCCACCGGGCATACAATTTGACGTTTAAGCCTCGCTTACTGGATATAACGCAGCCCTTCCGATTGAGCCTCGCGGAAAGATAAGCCCTTCATACAGCTGCTACGGGGGAGTATAGATCCTCCTCCTCTCGGAGAACGGAACGTCTTCGTGACTCGGGTATACGATGCTTATCTTGCCCTTTCACGATATGCGCGAGGGTAATGTTTAATAATACGTTTGCGTTTCTGAAAATATGCTTCCTTTGTAGGCAGACCTTGCTATTTTAGCTTATTAGCCAGCAAACGCGATTGCGCAATAGCAGACGACAGTTAAAATTTACTGTTAATAACTAATACTTTTATTATTAACAATAAACAACTGATTGCTGTAATAGGAAATCGAAAGACAAGGTCAGCGGACAATGAAAATTAATATCTTCTAAATTGTGAAAATCAATGACAAATGACGTGTATGGGAGTCTACATGAGCGTACGAACTCTAGGCAATATAATTTTATTTTATCTTTGAAAAAAGAATCGCAACCGCATACTTTGAATTTTAATTAAGTTTCGTATTCGTATTCTTTTCTTCTCTGTAATATATATTTAGAGAATTCATGAGTGGTATAGGTTCTCTCAGACGTGAATTATTCGAGTGAAAAGAGAGAAACTGTTATTTTCTAATCTACCTCAGTGGAGCCAGCAAATTGAAATCGCAAATAAAGGGACTTCGTGCCAAGCCGAACTGCTCCCGTCCAAGAGGGACTAAGGAGTTCCCGCGTTCCTTATAAAATATTCATCACGTACTTATTCGAGCTCGCTTCCAGGTCACTAGCGCTTAGAGTCTAAGATGTGAGTTACGCCGCGTTTCACGGCTCTCTCGGCAGATTTCGACCTGGCAGTGGCAGGTTGATTAAGTGTATGACAAGCGGGACGCTTATATATATATATATATATATATATATATATATATATATATAATATAAAAGAACAGAGACTCACGCCCGATGCTGTCTTGCCGGAATAACTCGGTCGTGATTTCGCATAGATGCCGTAAACACGATTCAGGAAGCGCCGGATTCGGTGTCGGCAAAAATGTTCGAAGGCGCGACACGACCGCAAAGGTGAAATTGCGGTACACAATGAAGGCACAGGTCTAAAAAGTCAATCTTCTATGCGAATCTTTGTTGATTTTCTTAGACCATCTCGTGATGTGAATTTTTCATGAGGTGCTGATAAAAAAATACGCGTGAAAGTGAAACGACGGAATACGCTCTCGTTGCGAGGTCTCAGCAATTCGAATGCATCGTAAATGCGCATCTGTTTAAAGGTGACAAGAGACGACTGATTTTACATGAGAGAGTTAGTAAAAAACACAAAACCATGGACTCTGATCAAAAACACACTATATGAAATTATGATCCATATACTTTGTTGAGACATTTAAACAACATTTGTGTGCGGTGCACACATGTGTACACGTTGAAATATAAAAATTCATGGACAAATGCAAAAGGAGAGAAATACATGAGAAGAAGTGAAAGAACAATCTCAGATTATAAAGCAGTTATCTATTTAAACAGAACTGAATCTACGATTTCGAGTGAAAATCGAATCAGAAACGCTGTTATGTATCTTCAAACGGAGAGTCCCCGTATTAGGAGTTATAGAAGCAACATTAACTCTCAGACAACAGACAATATTAACTCTCATCTCAGACAAATTTTATTTGTTTCTCATAATGTTATATGCTGTATATTTGCAACAGTAAGACTTCAATAACAGGATACCGACGTAATTAAGTCAACGTAATCTTCGACAACATGTGTTGCGTGAATTGAACACTTCGAAGAGCGCCATAAGAACACACGCGTCTCGCAAGTCTGTTTCATACCGCGAATCACATCATAATTGACTATGATGTAACATGATTTAAGCGGCACTGCCTCTCTTCAATATATAACTTGGTTAAAGTACATTTATATCAAATGTACAATGTTCATTTGATTAGTTTTTGCCGGCATGTACATCTTTGGTGTTAAACGAGCCACGAGAGGTATCTCATGATGCGATGCCATATCGGTTGAAGCGAGTTCACCTAAGTTCAGCATCAATAGAATATAATCGAGCGTTGCTCCATTTCCCGTAAGACTACGTCGGTGGAAGCTGACGGAGATGAAGGGAAAGGAGGCGATAGCGACGGAGGAAGAGCTAGAGAAGTAGAGAAGGAGATCCTACGAAGGTGGTATCCTTTTACACGGGTCGACTTGCACGAGTTGTACCGAGTGGTATGGGTGGAGCGAAGTTCACGAGGTCGGATTGTACGGACAAGTCTAATGCAACGATTATCGGTGCTGAGTTATTAGGTTTAGGCTGGAAAGGAAGTCGGAGAATGGAGTAGGAACGATTCGTCAAGACCTGTCGCGCTGTAAAATTGCGTGGGCAATTACAATGACACGCGATAAGCCGCTCTCCCTCCCCCTGATTAGGAGAAACCTAAAGCGACGTGTCTTAGATCACAAATCTCTGGCAGTTGCAGCTCTTTTGTTAGCTAATCCTATATACAATTTCACTTTCGCATTCTGAATACTACCACATAGAGCCGGCATACGGTAGCATGTCATACGATGGCTGGTTTTTTTTACAACATCCGGTATTCTGTTGGAGGAAAAGATGAGAAGGAGAATGTACGCGACTTTTTGTGCCACATTGAACGCTTATCCGCGAATGCTGATGATACCTCGAAGACGACATTTTAGGTAGGCGGACGTTAGAAAGTTTTTGAATGTGTCAGCAATTTGTTTTCCACGTAACACTCAAACTCAAATACATCTCGTCGTATTAGACGATTTACTGACGGCTCTTACACAAGTGTAGGCAGTAACCCCTGCCGGCTGAAAAAATACACCTACTGCGACCAATTATTGCTGTACGATCTGTAATAGTCGGTGGCTTCCTTCTCATTTCACTCTCAAATGTATCTTCAAGCGGACACTTCAGGATTAGTTTAGTCAAACATAAAAAATAGCGTTTTTCCTATCATTAAGCATACAAACGTGATTTAGCGTAAAGTAATATTAAAAAGTATTCATTAAGGTGTGTTTTTGCAATGTTTTTGGAATCATTTCTCATTCTTGTTGTTTATATTAAACAAGGATAAATGCTGACGAGCATACAAGTGAAATGTGTCTTTTAGTAGTTAAAAGGGAGAAAACATTTTTATTTAATTAAAATTTCTTCTTTTAGTGATTCTTAAATTAATTTTAATTGGGCTTGTAGAATAAAAGAAAACAAGATTGAATGATGCATGCACGAAAGAGCCGAGTGAATAAAAAAATCCGCTGGGACAGATTGACGGAAAAGAAACATATGGAAGAATTAAAAAAACACTTCCGTGAGAGAAGATCATTCAGAGGTAAATATGAAGTATACTTAAGATCCGGCTCATTTGCCTCCTATGCGGTAGACGAGAATTAAATCTTACTTATTTCTCCAACTAATTTGAACGTTTTCAAGCAGCGAGGAGAATAAAAGCCTCTTTGTATAATCCTTACGAAGCTGACCAATCAGTCCCACGCAATAAAATCGAGGACGTTGGGGAACTGTCCTGTCGAGGGGACCCAAGACTGTAACCATGCGATATACCACGGGATTCGTCACATCAGTCCGGGGATTGGTGTTACGTCAGCGACTTGCACGCTCGTTCGTGCAATTTATAACTCCCACTTGTGCTTTTCGAGAATACGAGATCAAGACGAATCGCGCCTCAGCCTCTCCTCCTCTCTTTAACCTCCAGCCGTGGCGCCGCGGTTGACCGTGCTTAATAGTTTCTACTTCGCAAAAGAAAGAAGAAACTGAGAAGAGAAGACAGAGAGAGAGAGAGGGGGTGAGGGGGTTCTGTCCCGAGGCTAGGCTATAAATCGCATCGCGGAGCTTATCAGAGTGGGATATTCGTACCAAGCTCCTTCCTCTCTCCCCTGGGAATAAAAGAAGCACAGCGGAGACGAAAAAAGGAACAGGAGGAAGAAGAAGAAAACGATCGAGAATTCAGACCCGGAGTTTGCCGACCGGAGCGCTCACTGACCCCTGACGGCTCCAACCGAAGCGGACGTCACGAGAAACCTTTACCTTCGTTACCTTGGTAGTATTTAAGGATCTTCCTCAGCGCGCCGTATATACAGCTATGCAGGTACTTAGATCTTTATCCGACATTGCCCGTCATGAGGGGATACTCCACTGAACCTGAAACCTCCTCGAGAGCCATTATCGGTTTGCGAGATACTCCTCCGTGGCGAATCGCCTGTGAAATTGTACCTTGCGTCCTAAGTATGGCGTAATAGGAGACGGGCCGATATTAGAATATTCGATCCGCCGGTGTGTCCTGCACGCGTCATTGAAAATTCGATTGTCACGCGTTGCGATAATCGCCAGGGACGCGATCAAATCGTTGAACTTCACGCTCGCTTGTTTCCAACTCGGCTGCGATCGTTAAATGCTATTTTGCGTAATAAATGCGTAGATCCGAAGAACCGAAGCGGCCGCATTAAATCGATGTCTCGCAACGCTCGAGTGACATTCAAAGGTTCCGAATGCGGCCACGTCGGTTTTAATCGAGATTTCAGTACCGAGAGCTCGTTTACCCGCCATTCGGTCTCGTCACTTTCCTTTAAAGACCACCGAAACCGTGGTCGCGAACAGACCGGGGTGGGGATTTCTTTCGCAATGCTATTTATCACGGTGTTCTCTTCCTTGACGTCTCTCGTGATCCGATCGGCACTGATAACGGTACACCACGACACAGCACACGCGTAAAAATACCTGCGCACATTATTTAAACGCGGTGAACGCAGTGCGTTCATGCATTTACCAGCAGGCCACTTTAGCATACGTGGACTAATTAATTTCTAGAACTGGCAGAAAGTTAATTACGTTATCGGTCATTACTAGACATTGTTACGAAACGCACTCGGAGCCGGGTACTCTCGCCTCCGGGTAAGAGCCGTTTACAAATGGCCAATGGTGGACGGAGATGATAATTCTAATTGTACAATATAGCATGCAAGTCACGAATATTGTTGCACGATGCCTATTCGTATTGCACGAGCTTACGAAGCGTTTCCTCGGTATTCTCGCTGGCTGGAAAGACATAGCGACGAAATGCTATCGGTACTGATTCTTACCGTATTTCTTGGTATCATCAGCAGTTCCATTGTACGTACCTCACGCACTGATATAGGATATTTCATTGCTAGAGAGTATTTTTAACAGGAGAAATACCTCGCGATATAAAGTTTCGTGAGAACACAAAAGAGATGTTACGTCATGTTACAGGCTCTTGCTGACTACACCAGCAAGCAACAATCGCGGACGAATCATGGACGACGCTTTTTAAATATTAATTCTCTTTCTCTTCTTGAAGTTAAAGAATGGAGTAGTTTACTACAAAATTACACAAAGCAAAATGTGAATGTTATGTTATATGTGAGTAATGGAAAATGTTATCAGTCATATGTATAAAAAAAGCAAAATGTTGATGATAACAAGGTTATTTAAATGCAAGAAACAAAATTTCATAAGATTAAATTATTCTCTGTATATAATAAAAGAGCATTAAGTTTTTACAATCTGACTTAAAATGAAATTATTTTTGGTATTATTTATATTAATACTTAACACTTTTTCTCATCGAGCATCTCATCCCCTCTCAGAGATTTTTCCCTCTCTCTCTTTATAAAAAAACACATTAACACAATTAATCTACAAAGAGATACCGAAAATTTAAATTTTATTTACAACAAACTAATCAAGTCCACATATCATGGTCATTGACTCTCGTGTTTTTGTTCTTTCGGATTTTTTTATGTACCTATCTCACGGTCCTTGTACTAGAAAAAATTAAATTATTTAATTCTTAATTCCTTGTCTGCAATTTTATTAATATGACGAATAGACAATAATTTATTTATTGTGACATACGAAACATGTGAGAGTGCATGCGTTACTTTTTTCTTTTATGATATATACATATATAATTTCTTTATCCTTTTTATCCTATAATTGTAGTGTTTAAGTCGAATTATTAGTACAATTTCATTAGCTTACAATGGTTTCTGTAACTACACTTCAAATTCATGATACTTAAAAAGAACCTGAATTCAAAGTCGAAACGTTGTAACTTGTTAATTGAGTATAATTTGTCAGTTGGGTTGATAAGAAGAAGTGTTATTTTGTTAATTATCATTGGTGACAATAAGAAAATTTGTGTTTCATTAATGTTTTATTAATATGTAATAACATATGTTTATTAACATATTTTATAGATATTAATTATATCATTAAATATATCAAAAAATTCCTTCTGTTTATAAAATAATATAAATAATATATTGTAATACTTTCTTTTAGACATTATCAGATTATGCAGTAAGATTTGGTTTCGAATCAAGATAGGATAAGGCAAATTACAATTTTGATGTATTTCCAATGTAAGAAGAATGCGCTGTCTAATACTGCTATAAGTTGCAAGTTGAATTGTCGAGATCAAATTCATTAGCGAATAAGAAAAAAAGAGACTAATGCCATGTATATTCCTACGGCATGTGACTTTATATAAAGATATAACTATGGATAATTTAATTACAAAAGATTATAAAAACGTGAGACGAAGAAAACTCACAAAACCACGTTACCAATAATCTCACTGATGATGATTGGAAATAATATTAAATCTATGAACAAAATGTTGCTCCAACACATTTTAAAATATAAACAGATTACAGTTATTAAAGTTATTAAAGTATCGACAATATTTTTTATAATAAGCTAGTGAACAATACAATCGCTGGCTTATATACGACGCGATATATTATCGTACAATACTAGCGTCGCAATTTTTCTCACATGGTATTGTTGTCTATAACACGATATATCAGTCAGATTACGAAAATGGTTAGTCGTGTAGATTTGTGTGTGTAGACTTCTCTCTGGAGAATTTATAACTTGATTACATAAGAGCTCTCGATAGACAATATCATACCATTTATGAATTTTTCTTGCCTTTCGAGATCTCGAAGATGGATAACGAGGTGCCAAGTTTCATAAGCACATCCTTGTTTATCGATTGCTTGCATCATTGACACAATGTGTGTTGGTGTATACATACGGATACATATACAAGATAGTACGAATAGTTCGCGAGAAACCGTTTAAATGTCTTATCAACCTTCATCGGATAATATCAGTACCTGAACCTGAACGTAATGTTTATGAGTAATGGTTTGAGATCGTGGCAGTAAGGTCGACGCCGGTGAACCGTCTACGGAATTTGAGATTTAGATACAAGAATCGAACTTGCCCCGAACAACCTGCCCTGCATTGTCGTTATGTCACTATAGACCTGCCCCATATGGTCTCATTTGTATTATTCTGTCCGGTATCAGTTATTCGATTGTCATATTATGCAAATTTTATTTTCTGGGCGCAATACTAACTCGTCTAATCTCTACGCATGTATTTCAATGTATCTTAAGCAAATACAATTAAAATACAATCGTTAAGTTTATAATAATACTTTTGCATTCTACTCATAAAATACTAAGCGTATTTGCATTATTACATACAATGCATTATTTTCAAACAATGCGACATAGATGTTTAATATCTTACAAAAATACTGATTACAGTTATAAAAAGCGTCATCGCAATCGTGATGCATACAAAAAAATGCGAAATTGACGAAATGCGGAAATGTGATAAATAAGTGTGCAAATAAATACATTATTCTAATTAAAACATGACATTATAAACTTATACGTTAAATTATTAAAATTATTGTTCTGAGCCGTAATTATTGTTGTGAGCCGTACAAACTTAACGGTTTACGCATCTCTTCATCCTTAATTAATGACACTGCAAGCGCTAATTAGCTGCACGCGTATTATAGCAAGTACTGCAAAATTGGTGATCGTGTGAACGTTGACGTTGATAAAAGTAACGATAAGATGACTCTTTCACAGCGCAAATGTGTATTCATCGTATATGGATACAGGATATCATAACGAGTACATGACACACTGCGCGAATAAATATCACGGATGAGAGGAGAAAAAATCGGCAAGAGGAAAAAATTGGCAGTGAAATTTACTGATACGCATAGCGTCACTCGAGAAATGTTTCGAATATTTATTATCCATTTAAAATTGGGTAAACGCGTCGCTGGCAAAATCCGCTTGCTCTCGCAAAGTGCACTTATAAAATTTTCTCGTTTACCCGTCGCTATTCTATAATACATGTATCTGCACGCAGCATCTTGCGCAGGCATGGAACCTTGCAAGTAACGACAGCAGGCTTTATCGAAAGAACAAATAATCTTAATAATCACACGCGAAGGTAAGTTCGCCAATCGGGTCTGGAGTGTTGTCGAAAGCCGGTCGAGAGGTGTGTCGATAAGGTCAGACCTTATCGCGAGTTCCAATATGCCCGATAAACGTTTGAGCGCGAGAAGCCTGATTGCAAGAGGAAACCTGCGTCGAAAGGCTCGTATGTATAGGGATGAGAAGCGGAGTACCGGGGAGAGTGGAAGGGTTCAGAGCCAGCGAAGGTGATTCATTAGTCGTACAACACGGAAGTGTTTGGTCCATGCGGATTCTCGACATGTTCCCGCCCGTAGGTGTGCGCGTGTGCGTGCCGGGACCTCCGAGGCCAAAGCGGACTCTTCATGGGTCTCCGCGCCTTATTATGCGCGACAGGGGCCTCTCAAACGAGTCGGGCGTTTCGGCTCGATCCACCGTTCCGAGCTTTAAAAGATAAAATATATTGCGATAATTCTTTCCTTTTGATCGTGGACCAGCCTGCCTTAAACGCGGGGCTGTTGCTCTTCTTTCCAAGATCGGAGTCATCCACCTCGTCGCAAGTAATACCCCACAGGTGAAACGGATGTGAAGGGAGTCGACTGCCAGGGAAATGGTTGAGGCTTCTCTCAATACTGCGACCCGTTACCCCCTGTAGCTAATCTAAAATTTATGCCGCCCGTAACTTACCGAGGTGCACTTTATTACGTCCGGAATAGGAGAATTTCATCTGCCGCATGATCATGATGACGTCAAATGGATAACTTGATATGTCCCGTGACGTGAATTCATGGATGCGTTAGACTCTCATCCTATTCCATTAGATACGATATCGAGTTTTATCTCATATTTAATACTGAATAGCTCATTAAATCGACGTAAATTTCACGAAGAATTATAATATATTATACGTTCCTTTTTTGATAGCAGGTGTCGGAAGAAGAGAACATTTTATTTACAAACGATATACATAAAAGTTTAAATTTGTATTTGACGACATTATTGCTATTTGCACTAGAATTGTACTAGACACGTTCCAACTCGTTAGTCAAAATAAAGAAACGATACGATTATTATTTGTTTTTGCGAACTCATACTGTAAGCGTCACTTATAGCATGCTTGTAGCCAGTGCTCGCGTTGATATTAATATTGAAAAATTGTCCCTCGAATCGTAAGTGATAATTACTTCGTCGGAGTGTAAGCGAAGTCATCGCCGCGTTGTTGTAGAATGAAATAAACTTGTCCGCCCGTAAAACCACCGATGTCTCAGATCCCGTCGGAGTGCCCATTACTAATCGCGCGGACTCTTCTCACGCACCGCAAGGACCGCGAATTCTGCAGATTGCCTCCGCTTCCTGGTTCATCTCAGCTCATTCTCCGCTTGCCGATCAAACGGTATTCCGTTGGTATAATGCGGAGAATCCACCGACCTTCCGCTAGCAGATTACGCGATGACGCCGGGTGTAATAGGTCCCCGGGATTATCTCCGAGCAAGTGAAACATCTTCCACAACCGAAGGTATCCACCACCAGTTTTCAAGCGTGGTCGCTCGAATATGCGCGACTTGCCGGATAATAATCGGTCGATTAACCTTATCGCACACGGAACTTCAACTTCGATTTGTAAATAATCTAATTGCTTATACATCGTTAGTGAAGCTCGAATAAGTCGTCGAGCATAATAATGCCGATTATATATGTATATATATGTACGAATTGATTTGCTTTGGCAGCGTTATCATTTCAACTAACGTAAAACGTTTGTAGCGCGTTATCTTTTATTATACTTTACGATACCATCGATCGTCAATCATACTGTCGCGAATGCTACGCCGCCAATTACGCGTTCAGGGGACGCTCCCGGTTAGAGGTTTCCTGCGTGTCGATTAATTATAACGATACCCGGCGTAGACGAGTGAAATATCGGCGGTATTAGCGCATTCGTATGCGACGTATAAAGTCGGATAAAGTCACGGAGATTATATACGCGGACCTTCGCGCGCCAGCGAACTTGCTGGCAGCGTGACGACTCGCAAGTCATTCAGCATTCCTGTTACGGCGGACTCGAAGCCGTGTGCTCGGTTCTCCGCGGTCCTTTTAGCCGGCAGCCAACGTTGGTCCCAAAAGGACCGAAACGCGAAGCCGGTCCCAGCCAGCCCGTTCGCACAGGCGCTCACGTACGCCCCGAGAGCTCGACCATGAAGAGTAAACGCGATACAAAATACGGAGAACACATTCGCGTCACGAAACCAGTAATATCATGACAGTTATTGCCGCTTGGAACAATACACATAGAAAAACGGCGATATGAAATGGTTTCTGTTAGGCACGTACCAAAACGAATAGTAAAAACAAGCTTGGATTCCTCTAGCTGTTTAACGATTTTGATATTCGAAATCCGTTAAGCATTGGGTGAAACATCTAATCTTGTTGTATAATACATTAAATGTATAGTCGAACATAATCATCATCATGCCGTTCGAAAGAGAAACAATAATTAGTTTCTATATTATGATATATATTAATGGATGACTTTTCGTCATCTTTCCGTTGTTATTAATAATCCACTTTCGCTATCTCTCAAAAATAAGTTTCTATAGATTTATATTATTAATTGATCTTATATTTTGAATAATTCTAATCCCTTACCGATGGCATTGTCGCTTGAGTTCTCGTCGAATGCTGCTGCGCGTACGAATAAAGCGCAACGCACCGCTGCCAAGGGAGCTCGTGCGTTTCTCCCCCTTCTCGACGGTTGACAACCACTGGTCCGGCTGCAGGCTGTTCTGCACACCGTCATCCATATCTGTCGCACCCTAGATCTGACCGCGTCGGAAGCCTACGCCGAGATTGTTCTGCCACGGTCTGCGATCCCCACGGTCTCTCGGAATTCGTTGCGCCGCATGCGGTATCGTGCGTACCACCGAGCGCGAAGAAGCATTCGCGTTAGCACCACAACGTCGATCGCTGTAGCTGCACGATGCGGTGTGTAACAGCCTTCAACCTCTAACGGATCGGTTAAGCTTCCCGCGACGTCGCCGAGCGTCTCTTCCGATTAAACGCCAGTCGCATCGAGAAATAAAAAGCCGATCGCTCGATAATGTCCTATCTCCGTTTCACCGCAAACACTAATCAATTCATCATCCCTCTGAGAAAAGCGTCGTATTGGAGCGTCCCTTTCACCAAAGTCGTTCATCAAATTATGTTCATACAATGGTCCTCTTCGTCGAAGGGCACACAGCGCTGCGTACTCGATTGGGGACGCGAGAGTCTCCAGCTCTCTCACGATCGGTAGCGGTCTATCGTCGGGAATATCATGTCCGACGGGAAAACGCTATCCGCACGCTCAAGCCATTATCGTAAATGGGGAAAATGAGTGTCCATTAAACAACCGGTCCTTACATTGTTTATGAGCGCGATTAACGCCGTCGTCGATTACATAACGACCGTCGCCGCACATGCACTCTCGAAGTTCCTCGCGTGTGTATCGAACTGGTCCTTGCTGGTCCCACTGGTTTACTTCGGTCAAACGACGATTGACCGAAGCTACCTCGTCTCCGATGCGTTCTCGTTTCTGATTTCGTTGAACCATAGATCGAGATCAATTTTTAATAATTCGGAACCGGCAATTCAAGCGTCGTTTAGTCCGTTTAAACTATTTTCGCGTTTAGAGAAGTCTTTATCACTTTGTTTAAAAAAATCGGATTAAATGCTAAATTTTATTTGAAAATCGTAACTTTTTTGCAGATTGTATCTTTATAATTATTCTCATTTAATTTTTTATTTTCAATGCACTTGAAGTTCACATGAAATGCATCGTAGCTGTGTTTGTCACAACCGACATAGAATATTTAAAGCGATTATTTAGAAAACAGATTGATATGTGAACGTTCACAATTTCATATCATAACATATGGCAATGCGAAATGGTTCACGGTGTTTTCAACAAGGGAGGAAGTTGACAAACTTTCCTAAAATCGTGACCTCAGTCAGTCCCGAACAACCGGTCCATCACTCGCCGCTCGAGAGCGGGACCTCTGCGCCGATTCTTCATAGTCTTTGTGTCATCTCCTTCATGTGAAATTCATACACGGCACTGTAATATACCCGTCGATTACCACCGTATAATCAAACTGAGATCCTGCTCAAGGATGTTCGAAGTGACGCAACTGACCGGCCGAAGTCGAATACCGGCGTCGAAGCGCCGGTTTACCGTTCGCGTACGCGGTACCAGGAGCAAATGTGGCCTCCAGTGGTAGCGCTCTGAAGCGACACCTGTGAAGAGACGCTACCCTCTTCTTCTTCCTCCCGAGCGTTCGTTCGCGGGCACCTCCCGAGCTGAGCTCGCTTTCTTCCTCCTTCTCTTCTTCTTCTTCTTCTTCCTCCTCCTACGTTTCGATCCCACTTCTCGTGATAACAATGAGGTTACGAGTACCCTGTCGATATAATGGCGGCGATAGGGAAACACAACACGCGCGATTAAGAATATTCGTAAAGGATCGAGTCGCGCGATTAGAGTAGGGAAAATTAATAGCACGAACTTGTCTTCCCGCAGGTCTTAATTCGCGCCATTTGCCGCGGACACACTCACATCGTGCATAAGCGTGTTAATAACGACGACGTAACAAATGCACTGACAATCAGCATCGCCGTGTCTCGGCCAAAATGTACACTTCGTTAGTAATTGCATCTTACGTATTTGGAGAGACGTCGTTAAGCCGAGAAGTATTATGAAAAAAAGCAAGGGGGAGAAGGGGGAGAAGAACGTAATGGCTGTGAGTTCGTTCGAGACATCGAGTCACGGCCACGTAATAAAAGCACGTAGGGTCCGTGCGGCGCGCCGAGAGAAACTGCTCGGTATTCTCTCTCCTCTCCGGCTCTCCTAACCGATCTCGGGTTCAAGTCGCCTGGAATTGGCTTTCTTGTTCTCCGGTCCTCTTCCCGTCGCCATAGAATCGTCAGATACCACCACGAGTTCCTATATTCTCTACGTGCCCGATGATCACGTCGGCTCGACAATAACAACAACGCAGGTAACGAGCTTGGGCCTCAACTGTACCCCGACACATCCTAGACTTCCTTGACTTGAAGCTACAACTTGACTTGAAGCTACTCTTTCGATTCTTCTTCCAGTTGCATCCTAAAGAGTATCTAAAGATATTACGAAAGGCAAGACGAGATTTATACTTTTAACAAGCTGTCTTCTTTAGCTTCGTTAGATATTACTTGGATTTTTAGATCTCATTTCATTACCTATAAAGTGGAAATTGATTATAATTATTGAAAAATACGATTTGTACTCCTTAGACAATAGTAGAAAACCATTCTTTATTAATTGCTTCGATTACTCATTGATTTCGAAAGGATCGAGCCTATTTATTATTGTTATTTATTGTAACCGATCGTTCCGGGAGGAACGGGAGTGCGCAACATCAATCAATGTACGTTTTATCTGATTTTTGCGCTTTTGTATTATGACGTGGAAGACTTACGGCTGGTTTATATACAATTTGCATCATGATAATATCAACCGAGGGGCCGGAAACGATAATTCGTTGGGCGGATGAGCTATGTCGGCTCGTATCTCTTTGCTCTCGCGCCCGCATTTTCCTTTTCGATGTGATCCAGCGAGATGCACCTGCGTAATTACTAGCCCTGTGGTAATAGCATAATGGCAACAATGCAGTGGCAAACAGTATCAAATCGTGTTATGTTAGTAGCTGAAACGGCTCCTTGCATTAAGACATTTTTATGCGTAAGATGCATTTTTTACTGTCATGATTAGATAAGAGCTTATACTCTTTGCAATCAAATGCTAATACAGAACGAAGTCATTATTTTTTTATTTAATAGAATAATCATCGATTTCTAGTAATTAACTTTGAACTGACGTTTTCTACATTAGGTTTATGACAGTTTCCATTTTCATCTATATTTGTTGTCATTATCTCAGCATGCGCACTATTGCGCATTGAAAATGATTGAAACTGTCTGAACACATGGGAGTAATCTTGGAAATGATAATCATCTAGTCTGGTTAATCATCCATAAAGCCGAAATTGCATTTCCGCATAGAGCAGAATAAATTGGAACATAGACAATGTTATTCTATATATTACACACACACGCGCGCGCGTACATATGATCTTGAGAATGCAAATATGATTGAGAGAAATTCGAAAATACTCCTTTGTTTCGTCCTTGGTTTTTTAGCATTTTATGTTTAATTATATGTTTGGTTACGATAAACAATGCATTAATTCAAGAAAAATTTTGTATATATATATATATATATATATACATTAGTAAAAAAATATACTTTAGTAGATTTACACTTACCACACAAACATTACTTCTTTCTTCAGATAAAACATTTCAGATGCTATGTACACACAACACATATTAAAATTTCCTCGCTTTTTTCTTTCATGAATTTTTAATAAATAAAAATTTTAATAAATAAAGATCTTTAAGGACACACGTGTCCTCGTTGCGCGTTGCTTACTAATTTCGATGCGTGCGAGCAGCAAGAAGCGGCGACCAAAGAGAGAGCGGATGCATTCGACAGTGAAAACGGATGAGTAACGGCCGACAGCCCCCAAGACTGCAAGCACATTGCAAGTCGATCTCAGGGCCAGCGAGTGTGGCGAACTACTCGAGCTGCACACGGATGGATCCCGCATGCACGGGGAAAGGGTCATGGTCGCGAGCAAGGTCGTGCTCGCGATTGTGCGCATGATACTTAATGCGTAGTGCTCGTGAACGAGGATAATGGGGCCTACGAATTTCTCGATGCTGTCTTACCGAACCTCGCTTCGTTCGATCCGAAGTGTACACTCCCCGGGGATGCAATTACGCCCGACTCCACCGCGGTCGGTTGCCTATCGGACACGAACAAATTGAAAGAAAACATCGTTATCCGGTATTATTTTCATCGGCCAGCGCGCGGCTACCCGGCACAGACGAAGCGATATCGGATATCGCCGCGAAAAATCATCATCGTGATTGCATATGTATATAGAAGCGCCGATCGAAAGAGCGATGCTCAGCTTCGGCTATATAAGGTTCGCCAGGTAAAATTACCTATTTGATGATAATATCAACTAAATAGCAATCGGGACCTTAGCAGGGCTCGATGTGGGATAGTCGGGTTTAGTGGTCCCCTTTTCGCGCAAAGTAGTATCGCCGTAGAAAGAAACGATCATTTGTTAAACGGCATCGTACTGTGCTATTAAGTAAGAACGCGCTGTTATTACCGAACTCCGTATCTCAAAATTCCAATTGTGGTTATCTCTCTTTCTCTCTCGGAATAACTATATACTAATAATATAATGGTGAGAGTAATAATGCATTGTAAGTGTGTTACCTACTATGGATCTATAATCTCACAATGCAATCAACGATAAATATATCGAATTATAAATTTTTATGAACAAAGTATAGAATTTTTCTTTATATAAAGAAGACGTACACATATTACACGTGTACGTTACTCTCTTGGTGTACGAAAATTCATAGTTATTAAATCGAATTTGACAAATCAGTCGCAAAAGGGAATGTATGTTATAATTTAATTAGTATAAACATTTATTATTAATCACATACTTATCATACATCTTTGTATGAAATGAGAATACGAAATTGTATCTTCAATATCGTCAAAGTTATGAGATTTTTAACGATTATAATATTTTGTTATTCACTCTCATTTTAACGTCACAATGATTATGTCGTCACTCCGCACATCATTATTTCCACGAGCATTATAATAGCAGTTTCCGTTTACTTTTTGTTATAAAACGACGTGGACGCGAGAAGGTAAGGCCAAGCATCGCGCGCTTTCTCAAGAGAAGACCCGGGTTAAAAAGGGTCGCGCGGTGCTTTTGTCTGAGAGTGAATCGTTCATATACGAGCGGAGCCAGCTCTAGCTCTGCTCCATTGAATCACCGGGCGTAATTATGCGGAGTCGTGGAGAGCGCGTATCGATCACTTCGTAGTGCACGCCTGACAATGGGCGAGCGAGCGGCGGTTCATTAACCGTTCGATTAAAGCAGTATGTGCATCCACTGTATATCCATCCAGATACCCATCGGATGAAAACGGCTGTCATCGAGAATCACTCCTGGTATACACACGACGGGGCACTTAAATCGATGATCATCGCCAACCTCGCTCGAATTTTTACGTTCGCGTTTCTCGCCACAAGAAACGGCCACGAGAAAATATTATATGTATCGGTCAATAGCGAGCACAATGACGATGCAAAAAGCTTCCTCCTACCTTGTGATCCCAGAACAGTTACAATTCATTATTCTCCATCCCTCTCACTCGTATAAACGATCGATTCGAGGGTATTTGAAAGTCTCACGATGACCTTCGTATTTCATTTTTAAATAAGAGGCAGTAAGAGGACACGTCATCCAAGATTAGCTGCAATAATGGGTATGCGTAATGTCAAGTATAACCAACATGCTACAGCTGTTACCAGTACAGCATCTCACGCGCGAAGAACGCAGATGTAGAAACTCGTAACCCAATTATGATTCAGATACGTAAGCATAGTCACGTGGGGAGATGGACCTAATTGGCCCTACAAATGCCGCTTTCCGGCTGTTGAAAAGTTTAATCTACGTGGCACGCATTAGCTGAGTGATTGCGTGCGCTTTCCAAGCCGACTTCCATCGGACGAATCATCGGCGTGAAAGTGTCGATGAGTAGAAAAGGACAAACAGGACAGACAGACGAAGGAGATGAAGGAGCTACCGCGTTTACGCTACCGATGTATCGTGACCGGGCGCTCACGATCTTCATCTCTCATATTTGCGAGAGAAGCGTTCTTTCCTATCGTTCTCGCAGTCTCGCGTCTTTCTTCAATGCGAAAATACTGGTGCCTAGTAAGGAGTATGTAGGTCAGGAGGTCTAATTCGAATGGATGTAGAAACGGATAATTTGTATCCTCTCTTGACATTACATGCCGTGGGTGTGACAATTTCCTATCATCTAAACCCGTTGTGTACTGCGCCTCCTCGAAGAAAAGCGATAGTCGCTTCAGATCGCTTCTCACGGGAAATAAATCGCGATGATATATAACGTGTATAAAACGTGCGAGGGATAAATGAGGATACAGGGACGCGTAGTAAATTAGAACTACATTTACCGCGTTAAGCGCCGGTAGATCGCTCCCGCGGGTTCTCGTTTGCAAACCAATTTATTTTCACCATGTTTATCGATAAGACTGGCGGTATATGAAGTGTGACGTGTCACGAAAAAATCGAGAGATCTTTTATATCGCGCAGTGTGTTGGCGTCCCTTTCCGGATAATCCCTATTTTATTATCGTATGATAAATTTCTCGCTGAAGAGAGTCGGAGCTAGATAGTGCGTATGCATCGATGAGTTCTTTAGAGCAAATTTGGTCTTTATTACGTCCGCAGACAAGGTAAAACGACATGCAAAGTCATTTTTTGTTAATACTAGTTGTCTACGGGATATGATTGTAGGAAACAGTAGTCGTTGATAAAATATTAACAACTGTCAAATCAGTCGTATTTCCGACGTTCAGTCAGGTGTGAAATGGGATTATTCAATAAGACGATCCATTTGTTTTTGATTTACACGCCATGATCCTCTGCCATCGCGGCGAGTTTATAGTGTGACTGCCACTCGCATATCGCATCGGGCCGCGCGCATAATTAACAATCAATAGCCCGTGACAAATTACTTTGCCGTATTAACGCGGCGAGAATCATTACGTGGCTCGTGTATTATTAGTTCCGCAATATACGCGGAATTTTTGCACGCTTTCGCTTTATTCGATAGAGATATGAGCGACTTTTTACAACAAACAAAAAACTGATCGTTATATTTTACACGCAATAATTATCATACAATAATAACTATTTTTATGAAAAAAGAAATAATTTTTTAGTATCAAAATCTTTCGAAGTAGTTGCATAAAAGTATCTCTTGTTCAGTATTGCTTTCATTTTAGCAGCTTCATAAAAATAATGAACACGTGAACGCCTGGAGTCTTATTCGAACAACACTTTCGATACATTGATAGATAAAACACCAAACTTTTTAATTTGGATCAACAATCTGCAATGCTATACAAAACACATCAAATGACACATGAGAGGCAACTGCGTGCTTAAGTGCAGGTAAATAACTTTGAAGAGCCATTAGATAGTACAACGAGGAGCCTCTTTGCGCGTCATTTCAAGGGAATGTGATTTCGAAATAAATGTCCGTCAGCGTGGTCTTCGCCATTGATGCTGCAATAATCCTCGGATGACGATGTCGTCGTCCGGTCGCACGTGCCTGCCCATTTACGATCGACTCTTTCACTATTTAGATGATGTTTTCATTTTCTTTTACCGTTCTTTTCTAAGAATTGTGCTCGTGATGGATGATGGATGATGTGACACCATGCATAACTGCTGGACCTTTATGTTGATTAGACATTTAAGTACATCAGTACTCTGGTTTCTTAATAGTGTCTCTTGTATTTGCTGGATCACTTGGAAAATTATTCCATACTTTAGACAAAGAAAGAGAGAGCGGGAGGGAAGGAAAAGAACAATGTTGTACGCAGAAAAATTCGATTGCAACAATCATTAAATAAAAGTGATGTTATATTTTTAAAATATTTTTGTTGTATAAAAGAGATATCATTTAACAAGAGCTGAATTATCAGTTCATTTTGTTCTAAGCTGAAAGAGAGAAATGACTGTACCGATAGAATTGAGGTTGATTGAAAATTCCAATTATCTTGACAGATCGTGTGTAAAATTGTGATTGAATTAAAATTGGTCGATTATACATCTAGAATGTACAATATACATATAAATAATGTAATTCCAACGATACTAAATTGCTAATGTTGCAGTATTATATAATCAATGATATTTGAATGCATAATCTACAGGTTGAAAATGTTACGCACAAGGTGCAGCAGATTGTGCAGAAGTGTGCTTTTTTTATTTCTTAATTTTTTAAAATTTCTTTTAATGCACTTGCAGAAGCAAATGGCCAGCTGATAACATCAGTCATTTATATCGACGATTATAATTTATAAGCAAAGACACATGATATAATATGCGAACGCGCATTAAAAAGATGGATGTAAGTGTGTGTTGCAACAGGTCTTTGCTTTGTCTGCGTATGTCAAAGCTGTCGTTTACGACGCGCGGTATTGGTATAGGTAATCGTCAAAGGTTTCTCCTTTGCATATATGCATGTGCATATTTGTGTGTGTACAACATAAGGTAAGGTTGGTTTAATAAACGTAATGCACAACGCCAGCAAACCGGCCGGTGCAACCACCCTCGACATTGCTTCGAGCTGAAATAGCGGGGGCGGCAGGATGGGAGAGCAATGTACATGGTGTCTCGTGAGAATTTTGATTATGATCACCATTGTGACATAACACGCACATTTATAAATGTGCATTAAATAATTCTCTCTCTCCCTCTTTTTCTCTTAATAAATTTTTCTCGAACGTATCTCACGAGTGTTAGTGTTTAATTATTATTATACCGCTTGTATCCTTGACATAGTGTATTGCTGATATTTTTTAAATCGTAGTACATATGTCTTATGTATTTGAAGGAGAAAATACGTACACAAGATAGGACAAATCCCATAGAGAACATCGGTTATCTAAGTTCCGCAGCAATGACGACGTAGCGGCATCTCGAATCTCTGAATATGCCTAAAGTCATTTATCAGATTGCGTCGGACCTAATGCGGAAAATATAGATGTAGCTGGTAAAAAGCTTAAAAGGATCTGTAAAACCTGTTTCTCTTGCGGCTGTGCCAGGTGCCACAAGAGCAGGATACATTCCACACGAGGACACCCCGTAGACGTGTACAGCCTCTTATTCCGGTATGCTTACATGTTCTCGATGGTCGTCGTAATTTCGTGTGAGCGAATCGGCAAAGTCATTGAGCTAAAACGAAAGGAGATGAAAAAATGTCATTTCTTATTTTCTAAAAATTAATTGCCATTTGTTCATTTTTATTTAAAATTTTACAAAAAAAATGTCAAATAATTTTAGCATAAATATATTTTTTTGTAATTGTAACAAATTAAAGTGAGCGCTATAATACACACATAGCATTGTAAATATATTTCTCAAGACATTAAATTCTAAACTATGAATTTTGTGAGCCGAGGAGATCCTTTAATAAAAATTCAATAATATCTTAATCGAGTTTAACGTCTTCGCAGCGCCGCACAGTGGGACAGAATCCCAAAAAGCTGGCCAAAATGTCAAAAATGAACTTTTTAATTCTGTACTTTGAATGATAGAATTGGGTAGGGAAATAGTCTGAGCTCTCATTTTCAAAAGGGCAGGTCATTACCTGCTCCGACAACGTCTGTAGAGCAGTCTATAGTTGACCCTTGTGGCGAGCGCACGCAACGCGGATAAAACTTAAGGGAATTCCGTTTTGTTACATCTTCTGTAACTTTGGTGAAAAGTGTCCGATTTCAATATTTCGAGATGGTAGCTCTTCCAGGATGTATGTACTAAACGTTTCTATGTAATATAAACTTTAATTTTATGTTTATGTTTTTATAAAGCAATATTTATAAAGCTGTAACGAAAAGGCCGTATTTAACGGAACCTTGATTTTGTAAAAGACTTTCAAAAAAACTTTTGCTAGATCCTGCTTTCTTTCAACTTGGGATTTGTAGATTATGTTATCATTTACCATATATTCAAAGGCTAGCTGCCGTAGACTGCCTTGTGAATTGTAATATGAGTTTTAGTGCGAATACGGCTCGGCGTTTCTTCGAACACTCAACTATATCTGCTACAATAACAGGTGTCGACGAGTCTTTAATCCATCGCTTTCACGTGATTCTGCAGGTTCTTTCGAGTGGCTATAATATAAATTCTGATAATTTTAGAAAATATTCTTTAGAAACTGCGCGGAAATTTGTCGACTTATACCCGTGGTATTATATGCCAACTTCCATACACAAACTGTTAATTCACGGGCCAGAAATAATAGCCCATGCTTTATTACCAATTGGGCAACTTTCAGAGTCCCGCAAGCAAAATATTATAATACGGTATTTTAAAATACGGTATTGTAAAATACGGTATTGTGAAATACGGTAATTTAAAATACGGTATTATAAAATACGGTATTTAAAATACAGTATTGTGAAATACGGTATTTTAAAATACGGTATTATAAAATACGGTATTTTCAAATACGGTATTATAAAATACGGTATTATAAAATACGGTATTGTAAAATACGGTATTGTGAAATACGGTATTATAAAATACGGTATTGTGAAATACGGTATTTTAAAATACGGTATTATAAAATACGGTATTATAAAATATTGAGTGAGTAAAGCACTGTATATAACTCTGTGTAAATTTCGCGTTTTATTGATTGTGACTTTTACTTTAAATACACTTTATTAAATTGTTCAAAAACTTGCGTGTGAGTTCATTTTGTGTGTGCGTGTTCGTGACTTTCGGAAGCTATCGACTTACTTACACCACCAGAAATTCCTGCTGCCTCAGAAATTTCTTATCATTATGATTCGGAATCAACAAATAACATAAAAATTTATGTTATTTGTTTTCTTAATCAACTCAAAATCTATCTCAAAAATTCTACTATCATTACACGAAATCTGACCGTTTTTTAATGTTCAAATTCAACATTTTGAGTCCGCCATTTTCAATTTTGAAAATCTGAATTTAGATTCGTAATCAGCGACCTCGAAAACCCCAGTATACTAAGTTTCATTAAAGTCTGATGCTTTTTGACATTTTGGCCAGCTTTTTGGGATTCTGTCCCACTGTGCGCCGCATCTATGTAAGATTTAACCTTGGGCGACCTAGTCCTTGGAAGGAACGACGAACCGTTCGTAAGCTTGCCGTGAGATACATCGCACCCTTCTGCATCCAATTCCATTCGTACGCCACGATGCGTGTCGATTGGCTGATTATACGTCGTTGCAGGATCGTTCGAAATCAGCACACGGGTATTCCTACGCACGTGCGCACGAATAAGGAGCTTCAATCGCATCGCGCTAGAACAATTAATTCAGTCGACGAGCCGGACGGAGCATGAGAGAAAGAGTACGCTCAAATCTCGAAGAGATCGCTCCGCTGTCGTTCCGTCGCGGTGACTGCGTCTGAACGATAACATCCGCGATACCTTTTGCATGCGTAGGTGATGTTAGAATACAAAAGAATCTACCCTGTTTACTCTACTCATTTTCTGCGTGGTCATTTTGCTTTTAGAGAATTCTATAAGAGGAAAGCTCGACGCGCGCCTCAATTATATAATTTAAAATAGATCCAGAATCTCATCAACCAATATTTATTGGACTTAATTATGTAAATATGTAATTATGTAAATATGCTTCTGCTGCATTTCTCATTCTTACCGTTCGCCATTGTTCACGATAAAATTCCACATTTATATTTCATTACATAACTTATGCGATGAAATAGATTTTTGCAAGAGAATGCGTATCATTATTATAATATTTTTAAATGATGGAAAGTGGCTCATTAAGCAGCTTTTATTGGCTATCACTTACTCATTTATTCTTTTTAACTTACGTTAGTAGTCGGGATTTCTTTTAACAGCCAAAGCGTTTCTATACAATTCTCTAGCACAGTTCTCAAATGAGCAAAATAATACCTTACTTTGGTAACATGCGAAATGGGATGGGTACGCATATACTTATACCGTTGAATGTATGTGTATGAGTTACGAGAAATTCGCTTCCAACATCTTCGCTTCGTGTATCATTGTGCGCGAATGTTCGCTGTCGGAGCAACGGTTGTATTATACATTTTGCAGACGGAAATAGCGCGGGGAGATGTGTTTCTATCACTGTGATTTAAAAGTAGCATGACATAACGTGTCTTTCGCCACAATGTTATGTTGCTCCGAACCCCGAGGTAAGGTAAGATTTGCGCCGCACGTGGTCACAACAACGGTCACCAAATCGGACACGTAGTGCTCTATCAGGTTTCTCGAAGGGCAGGATCGAAACGTGGTGAATTGCGTTCTCGTAATGCATGCAGGGGGATTGAATAGGGAAACAGAATAACGAAAGGGAGTGGACGTGTCACTAATAAAGGAATGAGATGCGACGGTCCCCGTAACCCTCGAACGTTCCTCGCATAAAAATCGCGGGAGAAAGATATTATAATATTCGAATACGCGCGGGTGAACAATTCGCTTTGTTGACAGTGATTTATGGATCCTTATAGGAGCCACGGCGACGACGACTGTCTAGTGTCACGACATGTTTCGTATCGTAGTCACTTCCGGGGTGTCGTGAATCAAAGGAACACGTCGCGACTGGCGCGACCATACGAGCTGGCACACCGGATTTGTAAGATTGCTAGGTGCTCCTTGCAAACTTATGACATGTATTTGTGAAAAATCCGTGCGTATCAGCTAATGGTATTACGCTTGCAATAATCTAAATGTCTTACTAATTATAATAAAAATATAATAAAATATGATTATAATAAAATATAATAAAATATGATTATAATAAAAATGTTTCTCATTATACAAATTGCAAGAAAAAGAGCAATATGTAAAAGAAATAAGTTGTTTATTCATATCTTAATTATATCTTAATTAAAATGTTAAGTGTAAAGGATATAATTTAAATATCTTTTTTAAATTTAATTATTTTTATCTTTTATTTTCAAAACTACTTACATTTGCATGAAAGAATTATACAAAATAATATGCGGAATAATACTGACCACAATTTTAAAACACAAGAATATAAGAATAAGTTTTTATTACAATAGTTAATATAGTTATTAGATGGCTTTCAGATTTTTAAAGTTTCATATTAGAATTAAAAATATCGATTTATTAAAACAACTTTTAGATATGCTTTTTCTTGTTTAACTGAGAAGCTTGACTCCAAGTAAAGGCAGATTTGATTAAATAACGGTAGTATATAAGCTAACACAAAAAAAAAATCGGCTTGAAATCTCACTATAATATCCAAATTTGAAAGAACGCTTTGTTTCTTGTCAATGGTGTTGTGCGAATGTATGTTTTTCTATGTCACGTTTGCCAGGTGCCCCTTGAAATATGGGACGGATTGGGGCACCAGGATAGTTTTAAAGTTATCATAATGCGGCTTAAATGCTCAAACGTTTATTGTTAGCTGTTACGATACGGATTTATTCCGGCTACCTGTCGCTCGACGGCAACCGATTATTTCTACAGTCGTTTCGTCACACAAGAGAATAGAGTCCCCGGAATCTCGACCCTTTCACATTCGCTTCGAAGACTATAAAACTTCAATCGCGCCGCCGCGACCGTCGATCAGGATATTCACATTACATTCGCATAGCGGCCGCGCGGAGACAAATAAAAGCAATCGTTCGCACACTGTTGATCGGGCAGTGCACGTGGGAGGTCGGAGCTGAGCTCAAAAGTCGATAGCCGGAAACACTACGGGCTTGTTAGCCGCTGATCTAAACGATCTAAGTGTGGGCGCTAGATCATAGGCCAGTCAATCCTTCAAAGCAAGTAAATATGGCGAAAGAGTGTGCTCCGTAGTCGGGGATGATAGGCGAAGGCGCGCGATAGATCTCCTGTTGATACACTTTTCGCCTCGTCCATTTCCTCATATCGCGATGTACCATTTCTCCTCTTTTTCACGCTGGCACATCACGTATGGCGCGCGAGACATTCCAGATATATCGCGATGAGGCCGGATATCATGGACAGGCACAGGAAATTGGAACCGCGCGTCTGGCGAGAATCGGAACCGTGCGCGCGGTATGTCGTGGGCGGCGATCGTGCCGCGAGCGATCGCACGGCGATCTTCTGGATCACGCTCCAGACCGACCTGAAATAAATCAATCGCTCTCGGATGAGGTGGGGTACGTGGAAGCGTGCGCTCGCAGTTTCTACTATTCCCACGCCCACCGTTACCGGCCACGAGACCGCAGAACAGCCCCTAACCGTAGTCGTCGCTAACTACTGACATTACGTCTGAAAAAACCGGTCATGAGTCGATTCCATCGTCTTTACTGCGGCCTCGAGAATCGTCAGGATCACTCCGGCGGCACTAAAGTTCTTCGTTATACGGTGACCTCCGTCAATACGATGATCTTTGCGCCATCATCATCGAATTCGGAAAGCCGGTTTGTCTCGTTTCTGCGCGAGAGTCCCCGCGAAAGCGACTCCCCAGCATTGTAATTGAAACCGCGCACCGGTAATCTCGTAGGAAACGTCAGATTATCGGCTTATATCGAAGGGAAATGATTTATGCGACGGCAATCGCACGAGCTTGCGTAAACTCGCGATAGCTATAGGGAGAGTATCCGCGTGAGAACCCGGCGGCTCTTAACTTCAACCACGAGATTAAGTCACGCGTGCATCGCGGCGCGCGTGCCATAAAATTTCCGGCTGTATATCCTGCCGGAGTATATAAATGTCTATGTCATAATGATAAGATTATCTTTATTGCCTAATAGCGCGTCGTCGTTTTGCTTACTTTGACGTATCGTTGATGAGGAACCGTCATCGACATTCGCCGGCTTATGTTCATTCGCTCGCAAGAGAAGGTGAGTTGTAAGCTTTAAGCTCACACTATTCTGCCTTCTACATTACACCCACTCGTTTGTGAAGCGTTTCACGACATTCTACGTTTGCCGAAGCAGCACGCTGATAATCGTCAAGTCGCGGAACCAATGACTGCAACCATCGTCCCACGCGTAGAGGACACGGTGACATGAATACTGGTATATACCGAGACCATGATTTCTAAATTGACGAATCACCTATTCGGCAGACTCGTCTTCCGACGATTGCCTCATCGAACTGTCCTTTATGTCGAAACAGACTGGAACGTGATAAATGAATAATTTTCTAAATGTCATGCTCTTTATTGCAATTTTAGTCAAAATTAGTAATTTTTTAAAACAAATATTTTGTATAATGTTCGCAAGTTTTCTTCAAAAATAAACGTTATAATCAAAGGGCAAAAACGAACAAGGCCAGGTGACAATATGTACAATTATACAAAAAACTATACTAGGTATATAACAAATGTTTCGACTTGGAATAAAGTTATCTTCAGTGTCGGTTAATAATTAAAGTAATTAGTAATTTTCTATAAACTTATGTTATGTATTTTACAAGTGATATACCACAGTTCGTAAATTATGCACATTTACCAATTTATAGATGCTTTGCATTTCACAAAGCAAAGGTGTTTTTTATTAACAATCACGATATTTAGTAAATTTCAATTGTTAAAACAGATCGTTTTCCACGTTTCTACATTTTTATTTCCGCATCTTCATTTTTCACGCAGCACACGCATAAGCCTTGCTGTTCGTAAATGTTATTACTGTTAGCTAAACATTACTCGGTGGGATTTCACGAAGTTCAATCGTTATGACATGGGATGACCGCGTCCGTTACGTTTGCACGCGCAATACCGATCCGTATCGATGCATCTCCGGCGCCGCACCTGTAGACTTGACATTGTTATTACTTGCATATTATCTTTATCAAAACAGTCAATCTTTATTAAAATTCTGTACAATGTTGCTCGAAGCCAACCGGATCTCGAATCCAGTTGGTCAACAATCTTTCAGTGTGAAGCTGCTCTTACGGACAAACACAATTCGAAACGTGTATTCGCATATAGTCGTGTATTGTAGCAGTTAGATCATTTAGATTAATTTAGAAGGAGAATGGAGGCAGAAATCGTGTACGAAGAGGAGACTAAAGGAAGAATGGAGTACACGACAGCATCAGAGAAGTGGATCCATAAAGGAAGACTGCTATTGCTATTGCTGAGTGCAAATGCATGCTGTTGCTGATAAGGCGCCGTCTTGCACTCATCACATAAGCAACCGCGGTCTACCTGATAATCCGTGCAAATGCATAATGATTTATTATTACATCGCTCGACGATGGGAGGCATGTAGACGTACAACATACTTTCGCGACTCTGAAAGTAAATTAGCACGATAATGGCCGTTGGTACTTGTTTTGTCATAGAAATAAATGAATTGTGTATATGTACATGTGGAAGTAAACACGTTACAGTCTTGAAAAAATGTAGACTCTTTAGATATTTTATGATCCTCTACTGAGGGATCTTGAATAATTATAATGTCTAAAAAATGACAATATTTATGTAAAAAAAAAAAGTAAGTTAGATAATATTATATTTGTTAAAAATAAAGAGTTATTGTACAGAGAAGTATTATTAATTATGCTTAATGTATAACGTATACGTAATATTCTTTCTTAATAAAAATTCTTAAATTGAGCGAGGAAAATATGTCTGTGAAGATTTTACATAATATACTCAAATATTACTTCATACTCGACCTATCGTAAATTTAATTAAGCTTAATGTCTGGAGATTAAATAGTTAGTTACCTGTTGTAGATAACGCTAATCAAGTATATTTTTATATTTTAATGATCACATATACATTCTATTTACCTTTTAACTATTTAACTTTTTTAATTGTTGTCTTTTCTGATTATATTATATAATATATGTATATAACTTCAAATATTTTATATATATAAAATATATACAATTACTATTAAGAAATACTTTTTTCTTTTAAATAGAGTATAAAAGCTTAACAAATTTTATGATAAATTTTCTTAAACAAACAGTGTTGCTTAAGAAATAACTTTCTTTGCAATATAACTTAATAAATTTAATTTATTTTAGTTTTAAATAGATTTAATGTTATTTATATTATATATTGTGAATATATTTAATGTTAAATATTACATCAAGTTTTTTTCTTTTGTACTGTTATATTATAAATTTTGTTAAGAGATATTATATATCTACAAGGTTTAAATTATTATTATTTAATTTATTAGAACAATTAAGAATTGTATGCCATATTATACAATTGAGATAATTTAAGAACAATTTCGGAAAGGATGTGATGATGAAAGGATGTGAATGAATATTTTGCTATAATTTTTTCCAAAATATTTATTCCAATATAGATTATAGATAATAAGACATAATATGAAACATTGCTAATCTAACTAATTATGGACACCAAAAAACTACAAAATAAGTCACAATTAGATAAGTCACTTAAAAAGCTCCGATTGTTTATAATAATAATCAGACATTTACGAGAGGTAACGAGAGAGAAAGAGAGAGAGAGAGAGCAAGAGAGAGAATATATTATACATACAAATATTCTAAATTTAATATATACAAAATCGGATTTTTCTTCCTTACATTATGTCACTAAATGTAAGAGAGTTAAAAACAAATCATTGCAGAAATTGCTCTAACTATTCGATTATAATTGCTAATTAAGGCTTTTTAACAATGTAAATGTAACAATATAAATAAGTACTAATATTAGGCGTAGTATTTTTCCTATTCTTTTCTGTTCATCACAGACCGATATTGTATATAAATTGGCTATTATATAATACATAGTTAATATATAACTGTATATATATTGTATAACATAAACTATAATTTTGTATATATATATATATATATATATATATATATATATATATATATATATATATATATACATATTTTGTTTCAATAACGTTATATGTATGATAATAGTCTTTGTAATGGAAACACAATATGCGATATACGAAGTTATTTGATCACATGCATCAATTTAATTTCTTAGAATCCATATAATTTATAAGATAAAAATTAAAATTGAGATGTTACTTTTGATTACAATTAAAAGACCAAACGTTATAGAAATATCTATAAACATGTACTAATATTTAATACTAATTTAATACTAATTTTATAACAAAAGAATATATATAAGTATCTCGTTATGATTATGACTATAATGTTTTTGGTAAATGTGCCAATTCTATAAAAATTCCATTTATTCTAAGAAAAATTGCATTATGACTTATAACTGCATTATCGAAAATATTACTGTTTCCGTCATAAAATTAAGAAACAATGCCTATACGTATTGTGCGATAAGAATATTCAATAATAATATTCAATATATAATTGTTTGCAATATATATACATATAGCACTTTGTCGTATACGGATTAAGTTTACGCATACATTGGCATTGAGCACATATATTTTATTATTATAATTCAATAAAAGTATTAACTTAATTATAATATTGTTTACATAGGTTCGTCATTCGATTAGATTACGACGTTTTTGCTGTTGATGCAATTGCACTATACAATAACAATAGACAATAATTGACATTAGAAATATCTTGATCGCAACACACATTTGCACATTGATCATGAAGATATACAAACAAAAAGTGTTTTATCCTACACCGTTCCCCCTCGAGTAAGCATAATATTTTATAATTAAAAAAATATATTTCTTTTTACACATTTTTTCCATTATAATCATCAGTATCATTTGTATTTTGTGTAATTAATCAATTTATTAATTGTTATGAATCGTTATTAAATAAAAATAATGGAATATTGGAGAAGTATCAAAAGATACTTGATAAATATGTTAGTAATATCAGTGATAGATGTGTAAAAATGGCAAATAAAATACTAATATATATATATATATATATATATATATATGTATACAAATGTATACTGCTATACTGATGTTATTGTGACGAAGAATGAATAATATTTTGCACCAATAGAATATGGCAATTACAAAATGTATAGGAAATTTTTAATAAGATGATAAGAGGAATGACACGTCGAGAAATTAGCTATGTACAAAGCATATGGATATTACATAACTAATATAATAGGTTTGATTTCGGCATTATTAATCCACGATTATTGTTACAGATATCCTATAAAATATCATATTAGATATCTATAAAAAAGTGGTATCACAATATCATGACGTATGCGAACGAACGAATTCGTGACGAAATTATATTATATGAGTGAAAAATTACAAATTAACTAGTGCAGCAACAATATGCATTTTAATATTAATTGATTAACGCTTTCTTATAATATTACATTATTGCACAATACAAAAATATTTCCAATATTCCCCATTAAATTATAAAAGCATTTTGCTTTAAATATTATACTTATAACTTTTTTTTCGTTGCGAGTGTAAATTGACAATCGATTGGCAATAAGTTATTCATGTATTTCTAGAATTAATTGTTTTACACTCAGGTCAAAAGAAAGAGAGAGATAAAGAGAAAATTTAATAATTACATATATATAAAATATATATTTTAAATACATTCTCCTATAAGATTGATCGTTATATAGAGTCTTTAATGTATAAATTACTATTTACAAGATAGTGGCGAAACCTATTATTAATTATTCCCCTTGATTGCTAGAAATGTAACATCCTAAACGCAATCAATTTATAATATAATATCGCTTAATACACCCTGTTATATCTTTTTATCTTAAGTACAAAATGTTTCAACAAACACATAAAAAGAACAAAACTAACATAAATAATAACTATAGAAGATGGAAGAGCGTGCGCTTATCAATTTAATCGCGCTTCTTTCAGAAACAAATAAGAATTTCTAGAAAAAAAATAAGATGTTACAATAGTTAAAGAGTCCTAAAAAAAATTAGGATGACGTTTGATGTCAGAAAGCAATTGACTCATAATCGACGGATTCTCCTGGTTCAATCTTCCACCCCATATATATTTCAGTTGTATAACAGCTTGGAGAATTGAAGCTTGCGAGTGGAGTATGAAATAAATGATAATTCGTTTCGAGAACTCTTATTTTACCAGGAGAATCGCCGTAAAAAGAAAAATTCGAAATAAAAAATCATAAAATAAAAGAAGGAAAGAATTTTCTATACCTCGCATTATACCTTGCAACTTGGAAGAGCTATAAATGAAAACGAGATATATTTAAGGAAATTTCGGACACTAGTAATCTCGCCGATAAACTATCTAAACGATCAAGGAATGAATAAATCTGCCACATATGCATCACAATAAGAGACGAAGATGAATCTCAGGAAACGTCAACAAGACGTTATTCACTAATTAACTGAATGAGTAAAGTCCATATTATAGATTTTTTCTTCCATCAAACGTAAACTTCGCTTCTCTTGCTGCCGGTGACAGTCGTCGTAGTGGGTACGCTCGTAGATGATGTTGAGGACATCGTGTTTAAGCCGTTCGAAAGCGACGCGTTTGTGCACGAGCCACTACTGATTTTTCTCGACACATCTTGGATCCTCTGATTGGATTTGGAAAGATCATGACCGAAACTGTTGGTTCTCGGTCGAATACCTTGATTACTGGACACGGTGGTCAGCCTGGTAAGACCGTCTATGGTAAGACCGTCTTGTTTGATCGTGCGAGTTTCTCTCGGTCGTAATCCTGGAGATTGCGGCAACGACATGCTTCTATCTTCCCGACCTGGTTGCGCCGGTGGTACTGGCGGACCGGGCAACGAGGCCGACCGTCTACCTCGCGCGTCTATCGCTACCGCTCTATTAACTTGAGTTCCAGGCATAGCGGTGACCATGTAGCCTAGTTTTTCTGGTCTCATCAGGATTGGCGAGCGATCATTGTAGCCGTCGAAAATGGGCGAGCTACCGTTGCTACCCATTGGACTGTTGTTGTTATCGATCAACGGCGTCGAGCGATCCTGTCCGGTAATACTTCCACTTCTACTGCTACCGCTTCCACTACCTTCCTCTTCGCTGCTTGTGACTTCCGTTAATGTCGCTTGGACGCTGTTGCCTTTATTGTTAACACGCGGCGTTGTTGTTGTCGCCGTCGTCATCAGACCTAATTGTGTCAGATGGCTCATGGTGACCGGTGTTAAGGTCACCGGTGTCATTAGACCGGCGCTGGTCAACGTCGGCGAGAGTACGGCCTGCGCCAAGGCTGCCGCTCCTGACTTCCCTGACGATGGCGTGCTTTCGGTTTCCTGTATCGGCGACAACACTACCACCGACAAATCAGGATAGTGACCGTTTGATGGTATCACGCCAACCACACCTGCGCCGATGTTCGCCGCGTTGGCGGCGGACAAAGCCAACCTCTGTTCACGGTCGATCACTTCCTTCGTCACATCCGGAGTTGGTATGCGCGGTCTGTTCTTCAGGGATACCGGTATTGAGTTCAGCTTCGTCATAGTACCTGCAATTAGAAGAAAATCGTGATGACGTTAGAGCGCGTGCTAGCTTGGTCGACTGATTCCGGAATCGGGATCATTCCGAGGACATAGAAAATAGGTAATGATGGTGCCGATTAAGCTAACGACTGTAATATTTCTCGGTTGAAGACCACGTTGAGCGAGCGTGAAAATGAGTTTTAGACTATTGCTTTGGCGCCAGGAAGTATATCGAGTTGACGAGAATATAATTACGCGGATATGGTACTTTTGCGGTACTGTCTTTCTCCTTACGAGAAAGAAAAAAAGGATAAAAAGAAATACAAGGACTTTAGAGAGTTTTCTCGTTGGATGCAAGAAATAATCGCGGAAATTGTAGAGGTCATGCGAGATCAACATTGCGCAAGCTTACACATACGTGGAATACAATAAAGGAAAAGCTTGTGACTCTTTGAGACTTTCTTTCAAGACGAGTTCATGACTCAGAGGAAAAAATCTTTGATTGGAAACACCCAATATTTGAAAACTTCTCTGAAAGCATATTAATGAGACAAAGAATATTCTATAGTATTTTCCACTATATGGTAAAAATATAAAAGTATAAAATGGATAAAAGATTTGAATATTTAATTCGCTTTGAAAGAATTTTGCTCGAAAAATGTCTTTTTCAAAGATCCATTTTACTTTATTCAATTTATTGCTATTATATATTGTTAATTTATCGTTATATAATGTGCTCTAAATATAAAAGAAGTATAAGGTATTGTTATTATTATAAGTTTTATCGAATTAAACATAAGGCAGATATTAAAACTGATATTAGCTATCAATGTAATTCTACATACCTTGGCGACCCATGCGCTGACTCCGGACACTTTTTCGTCCGACGAGACGATCGTAGAGCGAAATTTTGAGATTAGGATTGTTTGTTTGAGGAAGACCGCCGGTCTCAGGGCTGCTGTATACACTGTTGTGACGGTTTCGTGTAAAGAAACCACCACCGCTACTATACGTAGTCGAGGAACTACGTACCGAACCCACGCGGGTAATCTGCCGCTGGAACCAGCCATTCTTTTTCCGTTCCACCAACGGAGTGTCTACACTCTCCTGAAGAACAGATGAGAAGTTTAATGCCAAAAGCATCATAAAATTATAAATAGATCCTAAATGTCCTGAGTAATTGCTTAGACATTTTATCGCTAAATCTATGATTGTATAAGAGAGCGTAAGTTGAAATTTATAAAGGTGTTCCGTAATCGCGCTGATAAACAATTCACTTACGTAATCGGCGTACATATCATCTTGATGAGCTTTACGATGCTGGCCGTGACTATGAATCTGTGTGCCCAGCATAACGTTTGCGTAAAGAGCGTCACTATCTTTTACTTTATAATGCTCCGCAGAACCTTTAGGCTCTTCTTTTCGATATTGCTCGCTGGCGACTGTGTATGGCAAGTCCTTCGGCACAACTTCGTCCCAATATTGATCTTTCAAGAGTTCCGGATGTTCTTCGTGCATCTCATCAACGATCATATAACCTGCCTGTTATGACAACACGCGATGATATGATGAAAAAAGTACATTAACATACGATTAAAGAAAAGATTTAAAGTAACTGTTTTACAGATAAAAAATATATCTCCATACGCAAATATTTTGCTTTAATATCCACTTTTCTATGTGTAAATATTAGAATATTTTGAAGAAAATATTAAATATTTTGTGGACCTTTTGAATCTATAATTTTTTTTATAATTAGGTTTCTTACTCTCATGTACCTTGATATGTCTATCTATCAACCAATTCAACTCGATGTCATCGTCATCTTCGCCGAATGGATTAATCAGCACTTCTGCGACTTTCAACCATCCAAAGTAAAAACAAAACTGCAAGAATATACATCAGTTTTATAAAAAGTTGTAAACATTATTCAAGAAAAACTTCTACGCAACACTTCACAGTTAGTGTTTGAAGATAGTATCGTTTATTTTAATCACCTGTAACGCTGTGAAAAATGGGAAATACATGTCCGGATCCTCATACTTTCCGGTGCCATTGGACTGTTTTACGAATTGTCTACCGAGTAAAGCTGAGAAAAAGTAGGCATACAGCGATAGTGTTACCACCTGAAAATTTATCGAAAGTTTTATGACAAATTTCTTTATTATATTATCGTGATAAAATCACGTAGTGTGAATATAACTTTTAGGAAGAAGTCCGCAAACAAAAAATTAATGCGTAGTTTAATTTATTTAATTTATTTGGTAAAAAGCAGTTACTTTAAACATAAAGTCATAGCAGCAAATTATTCCCACCGGAAGTCTCAAACCTTTTTAGACTTCGTCTTTCTTTTTCTGTGTCATGTAAGTAAACAGGTTTAATGAATGAATATCAAGGTCGTATTGCGAGCGCCGCCTTTCTCATTGAAGGTTACCAGGAAATGACAGTTTATGCAAAAATATAGCTTAATTTATGCATAAAAAAGACAACAGATAATCTTGCATGCAGACTTTGAACATTTTCAAAACTCCGGATTCAAAAGATTCCTCTTGAATATAACGCAAAATCATTCCCGAAGGCATGACGTATTGCAAAAAAATTACTGTTTGACTCTCTTGTCGGCCTTGACCATGCAACATGTATCATATTTATTCTTTGTGCACGTTTCATTATTCGCGCTGCATCCATTAGTTAAAGCTTAAACTTCCAAAGAAATATTTCTTTTAATTAAATTTATTGTAATATGTATATGTTATAATAACTACGGTTCCTTATAAGCATACAGTATTAATATCTTGTATTAAAATAAAAAATGCCTAATAATTACATATTCCTTCAAAAGATTTTAATTGAGTTAAGTCTTAATCGCGTCAAACAAATTATTATAAAATACATCTTTTAATAATAACTTTTTTAAATACTTATATCAAAGTGTAGAAGTGTATGTAGAAAAGAAACAAGAAATGTTATTGATCATATATAAAAAAATCGAGATATACTCTACGTCAGATTAAACAATTTCATCATGATACACACACGATATATTATGGTAGCAGCGTCTTAAAATCGTTTGTTACAAGGATAGGCAAAAACGTTTGCAGCGTAAATGCAGGCGAATGCAATAGCGAGTTTCCAAAACGGGTATTAATCTTCGACGGATGTATCATTATGCGGTGAATACTCTGCGGTCGTTACGTGTAATCTTTTGCGATTTCACGGAGTATGTCGAATCGCTCTATCGTCTTGAAAAAGATTTATATTGTGATTTATACGTAAAAAGATACTATGTAATGCTACAAATAAATTGTTTTGAAGACTTTTCAAATTAATAACAATTGATGGTTTTTAACATTGAGTGTCATTTTTTTTAATAAGTTAAATATATTTTTATTTATTCCATTATATATATAATATTATATTAATTATATATATAATAAAGTGTATTTAAATATTATACTATTTAAATTTTTTTAGATATTTACGATATATTAATATTTACAACATACTAATGAACATAATTGCTAATAATGATAAAATAAATAAATAAAGAAAAGCAATAATAGAAATTCTCAAAAGTAATATAAGATACGTTCTATAACACAGAGTTTTGAGCAAAGCTTCTCATCGCATCACGTTCGCCTAGATTTGTGAAATGACGCAGTCTTTAATTCCTTGAAAACAACTTTAGCACCAGATAATTAAGGAAATTGGTTGATGAGCAATTATAATTGCACAACGCATACATGTTCACTAATTGCAAATACGAAATACATCTTTCGGGAAGAGGTTTCACTTTACTGTCTCAACATGTTAAATACATTAAATCCTAAATAGAAAGGTTTGCAAAGTTTACATTAAAAAAAAAGATTAATAATTGCTTAATGGTTTCGCGTGCATCATTATTAATAAGTAAGTTAGAAAAAAATTGAAAAAGTTATGTTTTCCGGACAATCATAATTGGTTAATAACAGTTATGTATACTAAATAAAATAACAATTATTGCTAAACAATTCATGTATGATAAACAATTTTAGTGATAAAACTTTTGTATTTAAAATCATTTATACATTTAATTATATATTTTAGTTTGATGTCATATATAATACATACACATAATTAATATTTATATCGAATAAGAGAATAATAATTTAATTAATATGCATTACTTTAAGAGGCAACCAGTTCCAAATAATATTGAAAATATTTATGGTCAATATTTAGCAACAGATAGACTTTTCTATTTATTTATAGTTTGATGTCACACATTGCAACTAAAATGTAAATAATGTATTGGATACAGTTGTCGAAGAATTACATAATAATGCGTCAGACTGCTGGCGTTTAAAACATGATAATGACACGATCACTAAAGAAAGATGAAGACATTCACGTAACATATTCGACATCTGCCAATGCTATCGACATGTAATTTTTCTACGACGCCAACATGAGAAAGAATGAACAGAAAAGTCTACAAAAGTAATAGTCTCTCTTTTCTTTTGCATGTAAAAAAAATGTAAAAAATGAATAAAATAGATTACTAGAAAACGGATTCTAAAGAAGCTGCTCTAAATAAACATATAAATGATGCATTTAATCATAACGCTTTCCGATTTCATGTGAGAATACTCACCTGAGTGTAGACTAGAGGAACACAGACAGTATCATAACCAATCAATGCACCAAGCCTCTTCCGGATGTCGCTGAGTTCGACAAGGAGGGTTTGCACTACTTGATCGCTAGTAATCAGGGCTTCTTTCCTCGCCCTGTTGATGATATTGGTCGCCCAAACCAACGGCATCCAATACTTAGACATGGCCGCCTTCTTATTCATTATCTCGAAGATTTTCTTCTCCGATTCCATCATCAGACCTAAGAAAATCGATGAGCTTAAGCATGAGTTGTTTCATTGCTTGCCCGACTTAAGCGAAAAACATTTCCGGACGTCCCAGCAAAATGTGTAATTACACAGAACTTTCCCCGAGACGCTTGAAAAATTTCCTCGACAAGGTACGGGCTTGTACATATATTGTGTTGCAATCGATATCACAGGGCAGTAAGTTAGCCAATCTCGCAATACTCTGCAATCCTGCGTTAATTAACAAATCCACACGGTTCGTTAATCGGCAACGAATTATCAAGCAATCAACATCTTTTGCCGACTTTCGCGTGCGCAAGTTCCATGTAGAATAGTCATATGTTCGTTTGAGCTAGGTTGTAAACTTGTGGGTGCGTACGTGAAACTGTATAAAGTACTAATGCAAAATATGTCCATTGTCTGCGTAATAGTTTCCTCAAAACCAAAGTGAAATCGTTAATCAGACAAAAATTCTGCTTTATTTCTTAATTAGCGACATATTATACAAAAAGTATCTTAATGCTAAGATAATTGCTAAGTTTAACATGCTAAACGTTGTAAATATTTAATGCAAATAAATTTTCTTAGTGTCAAAAATCACGTCTCACATTTTAGCAGATTATCATTTTCACATAAATCGGTTTTATCTTACATATCGTGATTAATTTCTATTATTCTAATTTTATGTAAATTAGACCAAGAAGCACGCGTAGTTTCATAACTGTATATGTATTAGATATATGCTGAATCTCTCTATAATAGTAATAATATCTCTCGAAAAAAGCGTATTTCTATGAAAAAAAATGTTCAATATCTTTAGAAAACATTAAAGCGATTAATAAGAATTGCACAAAAAAGATCAAATATTTGTTATATCTGAATAATAATTGCGTAAGCATTCACAGGTGACATGAGTCTACCGTAAATATTGAACGATATGATAGCATCGTGATGAAGGCGGGAGAGATGGTAAAGAAAGATAAGCATTTAGTTAACCAATAATTCACCTTTGTCGACATTAGATAGGTAAGATGCTAATAACGTAACGACTTTCATGTGCAGATTTGCATTGACAGACAATCGAGAGATCGTGATGTGTGGAAATTACCTAAACCGAGATTGTAGGTACGATATTATATTTCTTCCGCAATTTCTTCTGCACCAAATCTTAACAAGGAATCTTTCACGAATTACTAGTTGACATCTTCCTAGTGAAAGTTCTCAGTGAAACAAGTTATTTATGTGTTTGTAATTATTTAAATTAGTACACACACACACACATGAGATGTAACATAACTTAAAATAACTAAAACATTTAAAAATAGCAATGAGATATTCTTGCATCTACATATTTAATATCGATGACCTTTTATAATTAAAGTTTACATTTTTTAATACGTTTTTTAAAGATTTATTTTTTTTACTTAAAATACTTACTAGTATTTTTTATAAATATATATAAGTATAAAATAATGATTTTCTTTTTTAAATTACTAAAAATATAAAAATATAAAAGCTTCTGATTTATTAAGATTTTATAAAAGTTTGTACAATATAATGTAGTGTATGCTTTATTTTAAAATCCATGTAACTCGGAAAGCACATCCATCACGCAACAATAAAAATTTTCTTATTGTAGTGATCTAAGTCTCCTATCAATACACATTATAATAATCTATTACATTATATCTATAAATGCAATAGATCTGCTATCAAGCAAGATTGGTTTTCTGTCTGGGACTGTAGTAGTCGAAACAAGAACTATTTTAAAAGTCACGGCGACCGCAAAGAACAGCTACTAGTTTAGTGCTCGATCGAATAACGGGAACATCGTAATTTTTCTCTGAGATATCTTTTTATTGCTAGAACAGAAAGGGTCGCGTTCGCATGAACATAACTTAGTTGGGACGAAAACATAAGGTAGCTTTGCTACAGGCAGCTATCAAAATAACTCGCGGCGTCACTCTGACAAGTCATTGATCGAAAAAACAGTCTGACGAGATGAAAGACACTATGGTGGAAACGTGTAGATTACTAATGACAGCACACGCTCTTTTATTCAGCGGACGTAGTTGGATCAGGTTATACACCTTAATAGCAAAAGCTGACACAAAGGCATTTAATTTAGTGTTTTACGTGATTTATACGCCTTAAACACAGCATTAAAATCTCCTCTTTATTTACGATAGATTTTATTCATTCATATCTTCTACGAGATGCATGCTCATATGCATAGCACGTATGCCCGTACATGCTTAGCATGCATATTTCAGTATCATTTCTTTGATATACTGTTTTAAGGATCACATGTCTGTTATTTTTTTTTATTGTTAGACATGTACTTGTATACAGTGTATCCTTTAATGCAACGTTTTAGAGACCGCACATGTATTCTATTTTTTTACATATACTTGCTTCACACTAATCAGTAGAAGCAATATAATTCTAACTTCTGTAAAATAGATATAAATAATTCTCGCTTTCTGTATAAAATAATTTATATAAATATAATATTTGAGAGACAAATATAAAATGGAAGGAATTAAATGTTCTATTATTGTATTGGATTTTTAATAAAAAATATGTTGCGTGTACATTTTTAATGAGTACTAGTAAACGTCGCACAATGTTTGAACTGAAATCACTTTTGAGTGATCGATCGCAATTTGATACGCGATCAGTTCCCATTTATCACACGACCTTGATACCGATGTCACACAGCCACATGATATCGTGCACAATGAGCTTGAATTCGCAGGCAGCTACTGAAAGTGACGACCGATAATTCATCGAGTGACTCATTCGAATGTTGCAATACATTATTGCAGTGAAGATCAAGTAAAATGTCGAAACGGATATATTATCTGGTTTTTAACACAACATTTAAAACAAGATTAAATAGTTAAAATACCTAAGCAAATTGTTTGTAATAATTAAAATATATAAATATGTTTACGCTTTCATGTATGTTACATTTTTCACGGAAAAAATACGTGGCGCCATGCGCCTAAAAAATTTCGAAAGCGCAGCCATAAAGGTTTATTTATGTTCACTTTCACGGATTTTAACGGGTCGCACAAATTTGTGAGATGACATCCGTTTAATTCGCGCGTTGGTGTAAAATTTACCGCTCCGAAGCGGAAACACCACGTGTCTGACGACATAGTGCCGTTACTACTACTGTCTCTAGGAGAAGAGACAAGCATTACTTAATGCCGTTAGTATCTGCTAATAGAAACAAATCGACGCTTCAGAAAATCGTCTGACCATACGTAGTTCTCCGACCTCGCAGTTGTTTACATTAAACTGTAGCTCATAAATCATAATCATCGTATCGGTGAAGAACGGTAGAGCGTTCATGATATGAAACTCAATGCGCGTGTAATGAGTTTGAATCCGCGAACATTAAACCTGGATTAGCAGCCAACTTTCTTCGCAACATTTACGCTTTGACCGATATAAATAAATAGATGATGTTGTAAAATTAAAGCACGCATCAATGTGCAAGAAAAATATTATGGTAATTTTAAGTTCTAAATATAGATACATGTCTATATAATTATCTATATAATTTTCTAAAACTAATAGGAAAATAGAAAATGAGAGAAAAATAAAGAATGAAAAAGTAATAATTCTTACTTAGATATAAAACAAATGCATAGATTTAATATAATAAATTATCTATAATCTCATATAATAATATATTGTTTGTTATCTCTCAAACAATTCATAAAGTATCTTTTTTATTTTGAAAGCAGTTTCTATTAATTTAGGAATAGTCGGCAAGCAGCGCTGACGCAAAAATTATAACATAAAACTGCGCCTTCAGAAAGTGACAAAGGGTTTATTTTTCTAAACCGATTACGCGGCGATGCAGACGAAATTCCAGAAAATTGCATCCAAGCGCAGTCAAGTTTCACAAGTCTCATTAAATAAAACGACTTTGGCGATAAAGAAGTGGTTCCCTTCATTCCTGGCAGGATGTTTACCTCTCAGGACCATTGGCTACAGACGTGGATGAACAAGATGAAGTACGAGCATCCAGGGAGAAGGATACACAGTCAGAGGTCAACAAACGCAGGGATCCTTGCTCTGCTGGCAAGGTCGTGGCGATAGAAATAAAAAATAAACTGAGATAAACTTCTCTCCGAGCCCTACCCGTTCTTCGTATCCTTGCTAGCACGCCCGTAACGACGCTGAAAAGCATTCTTCGGAGAAAACCAGTCTGCCGTCCGGTCCGTAACTCCTTAAGTATAGTGTACAACGTAGGAGATGAAACCGTGAATGCGGATGTATCGCGTAAAAGTGTCATAGGATGTCGACATTGGGACATTTGAATTGATATAGTGATATCCGGGTGTTGTATCAAGCTTTCTTTCTCAGGATAACTATCGATAATAATAACAAAATTTATGCTTTAAAATGAAGAATTATTCCTGCTATATTACTCACATTGAAGAAGAATTATGTGTGTAAGGTAATATTTTAATCTATATTGTTTATAATTCATTTATTATTTATGTGTTACCTAAAGAGAATAAATGTCTTAAATATTTAAGTTGTGAGGAAAAAGTTTCTGTTTTTTTCAGTTATAATTAAATTTAATTCTATTCGAATTTTAGTTTACGCTAATGTGTCTAATGTGACGCAATTAAAATATTTTAAATATTAGTACTAATTGTAAGTATATACTATAAAGAATATAAATTTGCTTAGCTCTACAATTTTTATTATAAAAAAACAACAGAATAAGGGAAAAAAAGTTTAACCAATAATTATTAAAATTTTTACGGGAGAGTATACAGTTAGTTTGTTGAAATCTCTTGCGCGTAATAATAAACCTCTCGCACGTGAATAATAGTACTTTCTGTTACACCGACAATACCGTGTCTGCATATGTGGAAGCTCAGTCGCAGACTTGGCGCCAGTGAAAATGCACTGATTAGGAAATATTCTCGCGTAATTAGAGGTGAGCAATTTTAGAGCCTCTTGGCGCGTGCGTTGTGACGGATGCACGCTGGATGTCAATAGACTGTGTCTGCCAAAGAGAAAATCGACCATGTCCATGCTCCGAGTCAAGATGCGCGTGCATTATGCGATCACGTGCGTTGCCGATCCCCGTAAATCGCACAACACATGACGCGGTCATTAACGATTTCACTATCATCTAAGCGACAAAGCGCTTCCGTCGCCAAGCATGAATCTCCTCTGTCTACAGGAGAAATTTATAGAGTTTTCCATGGCCAAGTGGATCGTAAAACTCGATCTGACATTACTCACACTTTCTGAGATAGAACAGTAATTTATAGTACAGTAAGTTATTCATGGTGTGAATCGTTAAGTAAAACACGGTATACACACACGGTATACATAAATAATAGACAGATGCTTAGAAAAGAGTATTTGAAAGAAAATATCGCTTATAATTATTTTCATATGTTTTTATAAAATGTAGACTTTTATAAAAAAGTACCATAACAAAAAAATTTACTTCAATATTTTTATTTTGATTTAATATTACAATACAATGATAGAAGATCAAGTGTGAATGATTTCAATAAACATTTTCAATAAAATAATTTTTTTTTGTAAAAAGATTATTTAATAGTAATTATCTCTGATAGGTAATGCACGTAAAAGTTCCAATCTCACTTTCAGAATAGAAAGACTCTATTTAAATCAGTTTAAATTCTATAGATCAGTGACTCGCATTCCTAATTATTCTATACCGTGGAAAACGAAACTTCTGTGCAAAGCACGTTAATCAAGTGTGATGTACCGATGTCTGTGAATTAAGAATGCGAATGAACATTGACCGCATCCTTAATTGTTTAAGTTTAAGATGCTACGAGACCGCATAGGAACGTCAAATTAACTGTAAAGCGTATGCACAAGAATTAGTTTTATACTCAGTAAAACATGGATGTCTATCAATCAAAGAATATACACCAAATAATCACCTGATAATTATAAAAAAAATTGTAAGAAACACTTTGTTTAAGATGACCATTAAAAATTTTGCTATTATACACTCTCATTATTTTTTACATTGCAAAGAAATTAGGAATGCATCCAAGTTTATATCACGCGGCAGATTCACACACGCACATGACATATGCACGAGATACCCACCCACACACACACACACACACACACATAAAGACAAATGATTAAGAAATCTTATATTCCGGGAGTCCAGCGCGTTTCTCCTCGTTCTCTCATTTCCTTCATTTAGGTGAGCACGGTCAAGGTCCGACCTTCGCCAAGGCCGATATCTACGTAACGTCATGTTCAGGTAAAGTTCACGGTTTTTCCGCTTTTTTGAGGCTAGTGACACATTCACGTGACCCAGACGCATTCTATAACTGTTTCTCGAGGGACTCGAGAATGTTAGAGAGTTCCACGAATAAATCGCGAAGGAATCCGTTATCTACGCGTTAATTGCAAGAATTCGATTGTTTCCTTTCTAAAAGCCCAATTACCGTTTACGATATTCGCTAGTGAGAAAATACCAATTGTGTCATGTGCGTAAAGTCTTATCGCAATTAATTAACATTGTAGATTTTCTCCACATCACCTTGACTACTGTGAAATTCCCCTGAAATCTGCGGCAACTGAGCAATCTTATCTATCGATCTACGACAGAGTGTGCTCTCGAAGCTGCTATATCCGGGCGTAATTATTTTCTTGCGGATCGTGCCCGCGCCGCCGATCGTTTGGCATAATCGTGGAGAAATTCTACCTGAGACAATAATTTGTGCTAAATATAGGTAACGCGTGCTCCGCGCACATTAGCGTACTACAGTTGTCCAGTGAGCTTATACGATGGATGGAAAAAGAAAAGGAAGGAGGAGAAAAAAAACGGATTCTCGAATTTCTTGCTCTGCTCTCGCTGATGTAGACTCGAGGATGCCACCGATGATGATGATGATAATGATGATGATGACGATGTTGAAGATAATGATGATGATGATAACGGCTAGCAGTGTGATTCCTGAAGCCTTCGCGACCAGTGAAGCTGTCGAAGAAGGCAGCACACGTATCGCCAGCGTGATACCGAAGAGTCTAGCCGATTACCACCTGCAGTCGCGATTGGATTATGGCTCTCATTATGCTGGCTATATTTAACATCTAGTCCTGATTTAACTGCAAAAAATGTCACAGATCCTAAGAGAACTTCCACAACCGTTCGCATCATCTTCCGACAGACCAACACGACTGATCGCTTTAAACGAAGCTAATGAGTTGCTTGCCTCGCATAAATTGTGGGCAAAAATTATTAAAAATATTATAATTCTGAGAGCATTAACCTATTAGCAAACGTATATATAACAATAAACTTACGATTCATGATCTTGAAACACAACGAGATTCTGCATTTGAAACGGTTAAGTGATATCTGTGACGGAGCCAAGGGGAAAAGCGTATCGTGCGTTAACGGTGAAAATCAATGGATGGTTGCAAGGAGATCTGCGGAAAAGAAAGAAGCAAGAGCCGTACGAAGACCAAGAAACTCCTCTTGAAGAAATCGCGAAGACGTGACCGATGATTATCGAGCAACGTACGGCATTAGCGCATCGGATCGGCCGCAATCGCATCGGGTTATTTCTGTATACACCAGGAGGAAGAAGCGGCACGCAAGAACGAGAACAGGATGAAGAGTATGAGGCAAAGGCAGAAGAAGCCCGCAACTTCTGCTCTGCTCGGCTCAGGGAATAGAAGCGGTGAGATGCTGTACGCTTGCTCCAGCCACGCGACTACAAAACAAAGAGTTCTCGAGAAGGAAAAGGAAAAGGACGAGGAACTGGCGCCGGCGCTCCGCGTTTCTAAGCGGTCTCTCGGCATGCTTGTTGAAAATTACCCGGACGCACGTGAAAATTGCCTGCCGGCGTGCGAGAGGCGGTCGCGGCCGACAGCATAGACGAGCGCGACCGCCGTCGCGGCGCCTAACGATTTCCAGATCGTAATTCGCCGGGGGAATTGGGTACACGCGGATAATTTCGATTACTTTCAAGACTCGAGTTTCGAGATTTCTTCTCGTCGCACTGTAATCTCGCGCGATCGTTCGCGATCACAGATAGGCGACGGAACGACTTTCTGCTCTTCCAGAGATCTTCGACATCGAGATCTGTCTCGTTATTGAATGCACGAAACGTTCGTTTAAGAGATAACACGAATATTTTCAATTTGTGAGGCCATTTATAGTTGTTAAATTTGAAAATTATGTCGAGAAGTTACTTCGGAAAGTTCATTCAAAATTATTTAATGTTATAAAATTAATATGTGAGGCTTTTGCTAATGAGTACTAGTTATGACTTCCGGGTTGGAGCTGTGTTGTCTTTCTATAATCCGACGTTTCGCAAACATTTCAGTTCATTTCATTAGAGAGAAACCACCCAATGCTTAGTACAACGCGGCTTAGTACAACCCGGAAGCCATATTTAATATTTTGTAATTGTTAGAAAATACTAGATAAAATTCGTATTCTCGTTATTAAAACTGAACTTTGAAATTATTTCTTAGCAAATATATACGTAAATACATTGAGAAAAAGTTATGACTAAATACTCGTACGTTTAGTTGGCAATATTTCTTTAGTTCAAATAAATATATTTTCAAATTAAACATATGTTAATTTATCAAAAAAATATTTTTTTGAAAAAAAGTTAACATATTTATTTGACAATTTTGTGACTGCCGCATATAGCTGAATTAAAAAATATTTTTTTATTCAACACTTTTTTTCTCAGTGTACTGACACTAGTCACAGAAGCAAATTTATTCCGTGTTTTTTGCAACACATCATTGATGTCAACGACCAATCGTCAGAAATGAATATATATATATATATATATATATATGTATATATATATATATATATATATATATATATACAGGGTGGCCCACATAACTCTTAACAGCTGAATATTTCGGAAACCAAACCCGTGAGAGAAAAATTTTTTAAACAAAAGTTGTTTGGTTTCGAGGGGGCCATAAGATGGTACCATTGGTTTGACCTTGAAGAATTATTTGAAAGTCACATAAAAATTACCTCAATTTTTTTAAATGGCATTCCCTATTTTTTATTACATATTCTTGTAGCTTATCTCGAGAGCTTTCCAAAACACTATAATAAAGTATTTTTTTATTAAGTATTTTCCGAGTTATAAGGGTTGAAATAATTTCTTAATTTTACATAAACTATAAAATATCTCGTAAAATATTCACCTTTTGATGACCTTACCTCAATACTTTTATGCACAGAATGATGAGAGGAATCAATTGGTGTAAAGAAAACACATAGTTGTTTTTAATAAAAAATATGCAATTTGTAACTAACAATTACATACTTTTTGTTAACAACAACTATGTGTTTTCTTTACACCAATTGATTCCTCTCATCATTCTGTGCATAAAAGTATTGAGGTAAGGTCATCAAAAGGTGAATATTTTACGAGATATTTTATAGTTTATGTAAAATTAAGAAATTATTTCAACCCTTATAACTCGGAAAATACTTAATAAAAAAATACTTTATTATAGTGTTTTGGAAAGCTCTCGAGATAAGCTACAAGAATATGTAATAAAAAATAGGGAATGCCATTTAAAAAAATTGAGGTAATTTTTATGTGACTTTCAAATAATTCTTCAAGGTCAAACCAATGGTACCATCTTATGGCCCCCTTGAAACCAAACAACTTTTGTTTAAAAAATTTTTCTCTCACGGGTTTGGTTTCCGAAATATTCAGCTGTTAAGAGTTATGTGGGCCACCCTGTATATAATGAATATATATGAAATTTTGATGTCCGTAACAATTTTGCATTGATATCTATACATATATTTTCTTGAAAAAGATATCTGTTGAGTGAGTCAGTTTTGTGAGATTTATTATCTGTAACTTTGTCACAGCGTATATTATATTTGCATATTGTATTGTACAGTTTCGAATATGTCACATTTTTTAATTAACGACACAATAAGATAAAAAAACGATAGATTAAAATCATCTCTTCGTATTATTGTTCTTCTATGTACATATGTATAAGCCATTGTCTTCTAATTTTGATATGTAAGTTGATATTCTAAGTTTGATATATGTATGTTGCATACCTGACGTACACACATTTGCGTCAGCAATTTTCTTGCTCATAACTTTGTTATATGTATATAGACATAAATTGTCCTGAAGTTGTATTTTAAAGAGAACCATATGATGGTATCATTCTTTTTTTTCATTTACATCTGCTTGATCTATTATTATGCATTAAAGATTTTAACCTTTTCTGAGAATATGTATTAAATAATTCTGGAATATATTTTAAATAATTTGCGTATTTATTTGTAAATTTGTAAGTATAGCATCTATTATTTTTATTTTCTGCCTTATTAATTTAAATTATCAAGTTACATGTTCATGTTGAGTTAAGTCTTTAAATTAGGTGAGCATGAATTGTAACTTGTAGAGAGAGAAAATGTCTTCTTTTTGCTTTATCAAAGTTATGCAAAATTTATAATGTGTGAACACCTTTCGCGTGTATTTCCTCATTCTTTCTTCAAAGGAAACAATGATTGTAATGTTCTGCTTGCTCAATGTGACAATTGTTACATTTCTAATGTAATAATTCTCACACTGAGCACATACCGTAAAAATTATATCAATTATGTCAACATTCCGTTGGCATTCCTTCAGTTTCATCATTTAGTGATTATCTCATATAAACGACTATTCTCCAGTAAAACCAGAAAAACCTAACATCACTTTATTTATAGAAATGTAATGCATTTTTCACCACATACATTATTAATGAGATTGTCGCACAGAGCATGTCGGGCAGATTTTGTTTCAGTAGTAAAAATCCTTCCTATTTAAATCCTGTTTGTTCTTCCAAGAGCTATGCTTCTTCGTCGGACCAACCCATTTCCTTCGCCGCCACGAAGTCAGTCATTTCCACGGACAAACAGGTTCTTACCGTAGATTCTACCACTTATTTCCCGATCTAAGGTTGCCTGGTATCGTCATGTTTATGGAGCGTTCGGGGGATCCTTGTTGGAGAAATGTGAGTTATTTCTGGAGTAACGTCCGCTCTGACAGTTGGATAATAAGAAATTGAACATAAATGTGCAGACTTCTTTGTAGACGATAGAATTACAGGAAGTAGCTAACGTAACAGTTGAGAAAATAAATCTTACGTTCGGATAATGAAGATTGATAACTTAAAAGAGAATCTTTCTTGAATAAAAGATTGTATTATTTATTTTTCCTTATTCGTTTATCAGATTATTACTTTTAGCGAACTTTTTTAAAGTTAACAAATTTCTTGTTGTTTAAGTTTTTGTTTAAAATTTAATACTTGTAACCATATTATATTTAATATTCAATATTTATAAAATATTTAAAAAATATTATATAAAAGCGAGTTACTTTTTAAGCAGAATACAACTAATAAATGTAATTTTAAAATAAGACAGTCCGCAATATTATTATTTTTTTTATTATTAAAGACATTTTATTATTAAAGACATGCATTTCACAGTTAAATTTTTATCTCATTAATCATATTCATGTTAAAATTGTCAAATCTGACAGTTATCTGTAAATTGACATATCGATAAGCCAAAGCTAAGAAAATAAATTATCGTCTATGTACTGTAAAGAATAATAGGTGTGCGGTATTGTTCAACGATGCACCGTTGAGTACCGTTTAATGTGCTAACAGCTGAAACACACAACTTTGTTCCATCGTCATCCATTATTTCGACGTCTAATGCGCGACAGAAGTGTCATAGTTGTCGAGCGTTCAATGGTCATGATATCACATGCGATCGCAGTTGCAATTCGAAGAGCGGCGAAAAAAGAACTATTAGATTGTCCTTGCGCCATCATAGCACACACGAAGCCACATTATATTATATGTTTATGGATGACGTGGTGAACGGCTTTGCTCGCCAATACATGTCGACTAATGGAAAGGTGGCGTGTAATATGATAAGAGAACCGTGAGCTCTCCAACACAAAGAGGAAAGTGACTTCTACTCAATACAGGTAGGATATTATCTCTTTGTTGCATTCGTCAGTTGCAAGAATGGCTAGACAATTTAACAAAATAGAAAAAGTTTGATACGTACTGTTGTCGATATCGTAATTAGTGACGGTATTTTTGACCGATGATTATTACAGTGCTTCAGCAATCGTAAGCAGGAAGAAATACACCCAATGACATTGATACTAACAGTAATATTACGTGAGAGTATTATTAAAATAATCGTCGAAAATATTTCAAGATACACACACACACACACACACACAATATTTAAAAAATTTTTCAAATCTACATGATCATCTATAAAATGATCTGTTAAATGTGTAGATAATTTATATAATAAAGATAATCATAGAGAAAATCTATATTAATAATTAATTTCTGGGGATTAACAAATTTTTTGGAGAAAATATTACATAAAGAGCTTAAATAATTATTAAATTATTGAAAACATGGATTATATTACAAAGATCATAAAAAGTAGCACTTGATCGCAACGATCCGTGGAAGTCAAGGCTAAGCGCAATGTCCCTCATCGAGAGAATATACAATAATAATTTAATGACACATGATAATGACACATTAGAAATCTTTCCAATTAGTTTTGATAAGCTACTTCGAGAATCTGTTATTATAGGAAGGACGAATGTTTCGTCAAGACAATTTAATAAATAAAATATCGGAATAACAAATATATTAATTAAAATAAGTGAATTAATTTTAGATAAGTGTATTAATATTTTATCTCTATATTCTATCATAAATTAAATATGATTACAGCAATAAATATTTTCTCTCAAGAATATGCTTTTTTACGAAATCAAGTTCAATTTCTGTAGGCTTCAATTATTAATACTATGATTAGATTCACACTATGATTAGAAAATCGTCTATGATTTAAAATATCGTCTTTATCATTGTGCTTCTTAATATTATTAAATTTCAAAAATGTAATTTACTGACCTACATCCACCATATGCTGAAGAGTCGGGAAACGCCTCTTAACTCGGAGCGAAATCCTTTGCAGTGTAATGACATACGCGAGCACTGCATATCTCACGATATTGCGTCTCATCAATCGCCCTCGTTCATCCTGAAACAGATAAATAAATGTGTCAATTATATATTATACATATTTTTGAACTTTGGAAGAGCACTAATGTAGCACGTTAATGTGTCAATTTTTTTATTAATGTAGTTATCTTGCGCAATAAATACTTTCGTAATAATTTTAGAAACCATTTGATCTGTCGTGTTTAAATTCGTCACTTTGATAAAAATTTCTAATAAATTGGTTGAACGGTGCGGACTTCAAAATTAACAAACATGCCAGACACGTCTCATACATACTTTCCCCTTGTTTTCTTAACTAGGTGTTACGAGCTTCTCCATTCACTGCTACCGTTTTAAACTGTTTTAATATTAGTCACAGAAAAACCTGATAACACCTATTTTCTTCTCTTTCTTGGACATTGACACGCACTTTTGTAACCGATCACGCGTTTTACATTCTATCGACGGCCGCAATCACTTAGAGGAATATCAATTTAATCGGAAATGATCTTTGATGTCGACATTCAGATTTTCCGTATGCTCAAATTGTCCCAAACAATTTGAATGAAAATTTGTTAAAAGTTGAAAATATTTGAGATTTCCATCTATAATTTGCAAAAGAAGTCAGAGTTAGAGTCTATGTTACTAAAATATCTTTTCTTCATGACCGATACCTTATACATCACACATTAATTAACTTCGCCTACGGTTCCTTGCATTCTTCGCTTACAGCGACGATGAGCTATAAACCTTCTCAGGCACGTAGAGCTGTCACAAGAAATTACGTCAAGCTTTATAATTAAAGTTACATTGTATTGAAAAATATTTTGAAAAAAAACCGCAACAATCCTTTATTCTTAAAATGATTCCTTTCTCTTTCCGCATTTTCTTTCGACGTTCAGTGATCTTTTCGATGGCCTTTTCGTCATCTTTCACTTGCACGTACGAAAAACGTGGCAGACTCCTTCCTCGGAATTCTACGACTTACCCGTCACGCATGTAAAAATGTCCAGTTTGGCAGCTTGCAAACGACCCTCCTCATGGGGAAAGGTAGCAGCCGAACACCGATCGTCGTTTTGCATTTCAATTAGATTTCAATGGAAGGCGCAGCTCAGAAGCGCGTGTTGACTACTGCAGTACGCTCATTCACAAATCGGACACTCTGTATTACGCGATTACATGACCGGGTGTATGTATATGACCGTAGGCTTGTTCTCTGAAGCTGAGGACCTTGTCCCCTACCTACGTGCAAAAATTCCATCGGAACCCGTCGTTCCTAGAGATCCACCGTACAATTGCATGCACGCTTTGAATTGAAAATTCGCGAAAGAACGTAACAACCGATTATTTTAAGTATCGTTAATTCGTCTAACAAACCCAGTGCAATTTTTATCTCACTAAAGTTTCCATCGAAAGTTGGTTAACGGAAATTTATGTAATTTTTGTTTGAAACTATAATTCGCAGTAGATTATTTTAATTTTACATTTTCAATGTAAATGTACGTTTTGTTTTATACACATTTTAACTCTGCTTATAATATAAATTAGGTACTTTGCGTTGAGCAATGATAAAGTCGAGATCGTTACTATATTATTGCAAATTGAGAGACCACAATGAATTCACAAATCAGATGATAGAATGAGAAGGTAGACAAGGAATACAGCAAAATTTATGTGATAACATACGTGTATCTTTCTCCGGCATTGCGATGTAAAAACATCAAAAAATCATGAAATTAATAAAGGACTCAACGTCCTTTTATGTTCTGCGGAGTAATGACACTTTGGCTTCGGGTTTAAAGATCCATAACAACATATTCAGCAGAAATAACTGTACGCATGGCGGGACATCGTGCAATCAAACCGCTTTTTCTCGAAACTTTCTCGAAAATCATTGCATTCTGGACGCATGTTCCATGCGATTTAATATATGAAATTAGTGCTACAGTTAAGTGTATAAGGCGAAGAGGGCGGTTGCATAAGGAAACGATTAAATCGTTTAGTGGCGATCGATCGACTCTCGCTCTATTAATGTAACGCCAGTAGCAATTGATTGCAAGCCGTGTGTAGCACTCGATGACCAATGGACATATATTTTATTACAAGTCGTTTGAAGTAATGGATCAGTATGTGTAGAAGAAGGATATACGTGTGTATATGTGAGATGTGCACAACGCGCGCGCGTAGGTTCGTCCTTCTTTTTCGTTACGGTACGTTGCACTTTCACTCCGACACTGAGTCATTGACCAGAAGTGGAAGCTTGCACCAAACCCACCTTCGTTGTCCAAATTGAAGCTTTCTGTCTCACGACTGAAGCGTTGTCAGAGAATTTATCAAAATAGTTAAAGGAGTTCTCTTAAGAAATTTATTAAATATCAGTAAGTCATAAGAGACAACGATTGCTTAAAGTATTGGAAATATTGAAGATAATGTCTATATTTTAATGTACTGAAGATAAGTTATATTTAAATTAAGCAAATGGTTGCGTTTTGATTTAAAGAAGAATAAATTAACTTTTATCGACTTGTCTATTTTAACTTTTATCGCTAAACAAGCATACTTATTACAATTGAACTAATTTTAAATACAAATAAGATATTTATTTATGTCAAGGTCGTAGCAAATAACGCATCATGCTTTGTCCCTTCCGTTTGTATTGCAAAAAACGAAAAAAATGTGAAGTTGCTACCAGCTGCGAAATTATAGGATCATCGTCCAGTACATTTTTTCGCTTCTAGGCGTGGCATGACTGGATTGGCACCTACTTAGGTTAACGACACCGAAACGTGTCACGGCAATTCATTAGCGTAATGAAACCGAACATAACACGAGCGAATATTCGAAGCAAGGCTGCATCTATTAACGCCGTGAGTCTTTCTTTCCAGAAAAAAGGCATTATTTTGTTAAAAAGAATGCTTAAAATTTCTTTTTTTACATCTGAAATAGTTTTATTTTTTGCAATGCTTTTACAAATAAGAAGTGTATCCTTCCAAGAAGAAGAACACTTTGTTGCCACTATATTTTTAATCTTGTTTGAAACCAACAAAAGAAACCTTTTCTCGATGAGCAGGTTCTACTTACGTTTCCAGGAATGGCGGCGCTGATGAAGAGGGCCAGATTATCCGGCCAGGGCAAAAGCTTGTATTGCTCCCACCATCTTTTCACAACAAGGCTTACGTAGAATCCCAGGACGAACGACATAGGTATGGATTCGCTGGAGTTACCGAAGTAATAACGAATTTTTTCAAAAATTCTGTAGAAAAGATAAAAATTTTTTAAAATGATTATAATTATAGTTACAGTTAATTATAGTTAAATAATTATAATTGTAGTTATAAAATAATTATAGTTACACTCTTTCGTTCAATGCCTTCCTTTATGTTAAAACAAAATTTCTTTATCTGCACATACATTTTTTACCTTATTGTATCCCCCCCTACATTATTGTAATATCATAATTAATAAATATGGTAGATTAAAGAAAAATAATAATATGAATAAAGAAATATTTTTTAAGAGGTCACAAAAGGCTAATTCATTATTGTTGGCGTATTTGAATATCGCTAAAATTTACTACAAGTTTTCTATACAAATTCATACGCGTACAATGGAGCAAGGTTGAGGTGATAGCATCACTCACACTCGAAGACAGAGTTCTCAGTTTTACATTGCTATCAGTATTGATAATGTGAATTTCTTTGTTTTTATGGTTGCAAGCGAAAGCGCAAATCTGTTTTATCGAAAGCTTTCTTCGAAGCGAATCTGATTTCTTACTCATTTTGCTCGTCAATATCGGTTATTGCCTCCAACGAGTCATTTTAAGAAGAGCGTAATCACCACGCGCAAAAGTAGTCGTCTTTATTTTTACGACTTCACACATCAATTCTGAACGATTAACGCTGCGATTCCAGGATGTTTTAGTAAGTAGGTTTATGTTGGAATTTCTGAGAATAACTGGCACCGTATTCTCACTCTTCAGGTAATATTGACTTACCGTTACCTGAACGTACAATATCATGGCCACAAGGAACTGATATTGATATTATACGTAGTCATTTGAATAACAACGCAACAGTATCAAATACTTTCTTCAAAAAGACACACTCAATAATTCGTGATAACTTGAAAGAATATTTTTTACGACATATCGTAAAATGTATATTTACATATTTATATCACGAGAAATATTTTACATTCATCTAAAAAAAGAAGTTAGTTTTCAGAAAAAAATACGAAAGGAATTATGATTAAGAAGGACGATTAATCTTGCAAACTACCGCGTGCATTCCGCTTAAACCCTCTTCAGTAATGTAGAATCGCTTATTCCATTCTTTACCCTGGATTCCAAACCCCCCTTAAACCATCTCTACAGTTCTAAATTTAGCACGGACGAATCGAAGCAATTTAGAGAAGAAATCTTTTTACATCCTTGCGCTTTCTTCTGACACTTCTTTATCCCCCTTTTCAGTCCTGCATAAATAACAGGTTACGTTTTTTATGCCCTTTTTTAATGCCGGACACGGACGCTTGTCCAACATGTTTCATGAGATGGTCTCTTGTGTACAGGATCAAGAGAATCCTTTAAAAAATCGCCTACATTGTAAGAAATTAACTGCATCGAGGTTTTAATAATTTAAGTAAATTATAGAAAAAAATTATTACATTTTTGTGTGTGTGTGTGTGTGTGTGTATATATATGTAGTAACAGATTGTAATTTCTTAATACAAATTTACCACATCATAATAATGTCATTTGTACGCAAATGTTACAATTTTTTAAATGTAAGCTTATCGCGTTACTACTTGAATTTGTAATTATACTTGCAGTTAAACAGTTTGCATTCACTGTAGGAGTCCATTAATTGTCCTTGAATACAAGTCGCCCGTAGCGATTGTTTAATGAATTCACAGCGACGACACAAAAATGTATTTTATGTTGTCAAAAATAGAATGTTTTGACTAATTTTACAAACAATGCGATAAAATAGTTTAGAAAATTAGTATGTAAATTCATAACAATAAATAGTTAAGGACTCGATAAACAATTTCGCATTTTTAATATTATTATATTATATTGTATATATTAGAATTCTTTAAATTTAGTAAACAATTTTTATATTTATAAATTGCTATTTACTAAGATATGCAATAGACCTTCGTCGCTTAGTCCTGCCATTTACAATCGAATATCACAAAGGTAAACGAAGGAAAGGTTACCAAGTATCCTGTGCGCAAAAATACAACAATGAATACTAATAAAAAGAAGATATTGTAAATTCTTCGATGTTAGTCGATGATACGTGTGACCATGATCAAAGTGTTGGAACCTTCGGATTTGTTGACGGGCCAAGGTTGATATTGTACAGGTTTATCTACGTCCATAAAATACAGTTATGGCAGGCTCACGCACCAACTGAACGATCGTTGAATTCGGCGTTATATTCGTAATAAGAACGCGACAAACGAGTTAATAATCAGCGGAAAGTGTGGGATTAAATCGCTGTTCTCCTTGCACGATCAAGAAACGAACATTGTCTGCTAAAATTGTTTATACATTGAACATGTTTCCTACCCCGCATTGCCTTGAGTTCTGCTAAATCGGGCATTATGCTTCTTGCGTTCCGAGGCAATTGCATAGCATTAAAATTATAGCCGGGAGTAATCGTCACCGAATACGAGAAAAAATTTAGTAAAAAAATATGTGCTGTCGTCCTAATATCAATGTACGAGGATATTGTTTCGAAACATTCCTTTTTCTGTTTGATATTTCTTCAACCTTCCGCTCCCTCGTAAAGAATGGAATTTATCCAACGAGAATTATCACTTAATTCCAGGAATAGTCTTGTACTTACACCCGTTGATCTTCATTCAACACGTATCGATATGTAAAGTTGATGAGGTAGTAGAAAAATAGGTAAGCCAGTAGTTCTCGCCAAATTAACTTGTAAACGGAGCCACGCCATCTGGAAGAAAAAGCAAAGGATTTACTTAAATAAATTACATAATAAATATAATACAATATAATAATAAAATATTATATAATATAATAATAAACCTTGCCTCACTGTGAAAATCTACTTTGAACATAAAACTTCGATTTCTTTAAACATTAATCTTATGACATTCGGATTTTTTCGCAAAATTGATTGATGTATAATGGCACATCACACTTTGAAAAGAAATAGTTCTATTTCTTCACATATTTTCCTCTTGCATTACGTAAATTATCCACATTGCACAAACGTTATTAAAAAAAGAGACATAAAGCAATCATTATACTGACCGAGACTTTACCTGAATGTTTTGTGTTCTTAGCTAGTCTGAAGTATTAGCGATACATATCTGCGATATGCTTTGCTTAATAAATCATAGTAGCAATGTAAAAATTCGTCATTCTCATAAAAATGGGTGAAATCCATCTTTCATTTCCAAATCCATTGCTAGAACAATATCTTCTTAGTTATGTAAATGAGCTTTAAAGTATTGGCCACTATCTGTGCTCTTTTCTTCTTGTATTTTTTTTACTTAAATATTTGAGAAATGTAACATATCAGTATTACCTCGATTTTATAATCGAGCGATTTAATCGTTAATAATTTGAACAATCCTACACTACACACATGATCGCTCGCTTAAAAAATATTGTCATAATTTATTGATTAATTTCAAATGTCATGGATATTAATAAATCGATGATGCATCACCTTGAGTGACAGACACACGCAAAACAGGTTTTGCCTGAAAGAGGAAAACGGAAGAACCTTATAAACGAATTATCTCACAATTTCACTTTCAACGAGTTACCGCTTCGTATCAATACGATCAGTACGAGCACACAATCGGTAACAGCTAGATCATTCTACAAAATCGTAAACAGCATGTGCGCTTCGGAACCGGCTAGGGAATTAACGAAAAGTGTGTCACGGCTAAATCGATTTTATAAGTTTCGAAGATAACGCTGCTTGCGCGCGATGTTCCTCGAACATAAATTCACCATGAATACCTTATGGTAAAATCAGATATCAGTCGATCGCTGGTGACGTAATATCAAAGGAAATATCAAAGACGACATCAATTTTATCTTTTGAATTCTCTCCCTCTCCAAATATAAATACATTTAGAAATAAACACAAAGCAAACGAATTATTTTTGCATTCAAGAATAACTTAGTTGCTTCAGAAACAATGACTTTAAATGCAAAATGAATTCCTATGTATCCAACGGATGCAGTATAAATGGAGTCAGAGTGAAAAGCAGTTTATAGATGTTGTAAAGTAGGTATATCAACCATTGTTTGATAATGGAGCTATGAATGTCATTTGTCTCCATTCATATGGAAGATGAATGATTCATTTATTGGAATTTAATATCCTGATTTACTATAAGATTTCATATTATAAAGTGTGTTAATTTCAATATTATGAAACTTCGCGAACATTTATCCGTGTAAAATATCAATATATATTTTTAATGTGACAATTATTTGAAATGAAATGCTCAATTTTTCATTGCACGTTTAACAAATGATGCGCATGTTAAACTGTCTGTCTTACAAAACAGAACATTTATACTTGGCATGTAAAATTAAAAAAAACACTATTCAACATACATCACACTTCTCTAAAGAGAGAAAGATATGAAAAGTTATACCGGATGTCCGCCGCATTCAGGGTAACTAACTTGCTGTGCTCACAAGACCGTAACGGTACTGAGTGATTATTGTGTACGATAAATTCATTCGCAACTAATATGACAAGGATCGAAAAAGCGAAAATCTCGAGAGAGTAATTGAGGTGACACGTAAGGTGGAACAATAAATTGCGTTAACCGCTTAGATCAAAAGAATTCTTCTGATGTGATTGTATTCCAATCGCTGGAATTGCGTAAACAAGATTATTTCCTTTCAATAGTGACTCTTTTGCTCATCAGCTAACTCACAATTACGGGAAACTGCAACGCCGTGTTAGCTGTATTTTTTTGACGCGCAATACACACTAATTAACATTCGTGATCACACGAATGCAAATTGTAATTTTGCAAAAATAACTATAAAATTGATACACACATACTTACATAGGACACAATTACGCCTTTAGTCGTCGATTAAACTATTTGCCTAGCGTATAACAAATACTCGTTACCGTTGTTATTCATTGGACAACTTAACCTATTACGCGGAAATAATTACGTGAATGCATTTCTTATTAAATGCTAACAATAAGCGTTTTTAAGTATCTTTATTTTTATCTTCGCAGAATAAACTTATATAAAACGCATTTAAATTATCTAATTTATAACTTGCAGGTCATAATTATAAATGATATTTTGTTTTTATTAATCAACTTTCATGAACATTTACTTATATTATTATATTAATATTAACTTTATATACCTTGTTATATTAATATTAAATCTACTGGTACTAATAATGGTTAGTCTTAAGATTTTTTTTATAGTAACATGATTAATAGAGAAATATGCTTTCGGAAAGATTTGTGCACCAAGTCCAATAGCTACTCCAAAAGATTAGAAATTATAAGTTTTTAGAAAACGTTTGTAAATTTATTTACACAAAAATTAATAATTAACTAATGCATTAATTGATTAATTAAAAGTTAATGCATTTTTTTTAAATATAATTTGTATACAAAATTAATTAAAATTAATTTTAGTCCGTGGAAAAATGAATAAATGTTAAATAATTTTTTTCTAAAGAATATATCGATTCTTTGACACGAATCATAAAACCATAAAGTTATTTTTGCACAATAATAAAGTGCTCCTAGGAAACCTATTAAAGTTTTTAAACATGGCTATAAAAGAAGTTTCTAGATGTTAATAAAAGTGCAAAACAATATCTTGCATTACAAAACCTTGCATTACAAAAAAATTAATTTTTTAAATTAATTTCGACATTCTCAAAATACATTCCGAAACATCGTTATAAACAGATTGATTCAAACATTTATAATTGAGTCCTTGACACCACATTTCTCCGGTGATATTTCTCAATTATTTAAAAGCGCAAGATTTCGCTTGTTAGGAAAATAAGAGTTATGTCGATTGCTTTTAGTCTTACTCGTAAATACGTGGTGAGGCACTTGTTACGATATATTTGATAATGACGGAAGGGCATTTGGTTATTTCGTTATTTGTGTGTCAGTGGGTCATGGTAGGAGACAATGTCCCACGTTTTTCATACATATACGGCGACACGCCCGCGAATTCCCTCATATGTTTCATGATACGCGCATATACGCACATATGCATGGGTAACGTAACAGTCATTACATCGGCGTAGCTACTATTGGGAGAAGCCATTGTATTGTTAATCAATCGATGACGACCTTCGTCTGGATTATAATTTCTTCCCAAGGATGAGAGATGCTTATATAGCATTAAAGGATTGATCACTACGATACAAAAATTGTCGAAATTTTCAATTGCATGAACTATATTAAATAATTAATTGTCAATCTATGATTTTGATTGTAGATACACATATTGTAGATTGTAGATACACATATGTATTGCATTAAGCACTGGATGCAACAATAATATCAATTATTTACAGGTTATGGGAGTATCTTGATCAAATCGTAATCTCACATTAATTAAAGATAAACATAATTATAGATTGTTGATACGTTGGTATTGTGTAACAAACTGTACCAAAAATAATCACTTATTGTATGTAAAATATAGTAAACATTAATAACAATTTAATAAATTGTAATTAATATTGTAAAGTAAAAAATATCAATAAAAGGATTATAAAAATTGACTTAATATTTTAAAGAAGTGACATTTAACACTTTTTTAGATGCGCATTCGAAATCTGATAGCGGATTGATGCATTCAAAACTCGCACCCTTTTAGAGGATTGAGAGACGGCATCCAAAATGCTGAATTTAATGAGCCATTATAAATATTTGCATATAAGATATTTTATTCTTATTCAGATAAGAGCTTAGCGAATCATTTCCGTGTCATGACAAGATCTTTCTTCTCTTTTTCATTAAAACTAGTTCTCAGACGATCCCAAGTAAAAAAATATTCAGTAATTATCTGATATGATCTTGCTTATCCAACAAAATTGCGAAGAATACTATGATTAATTTTTAGCAAAATATCTTTGTTTTACCAATTTTGAACAATAATAAGATCTTATTCTGTGGATTTATTCTTTCAACAATTAAAATCAGTAAATCAATAAAAAAGTTGCAAGAAATTCGAAAAGAAGTAGAATTGTATCCATAACTTGAATGTTTCTTGAACACGCTCGATAAGCCTCATTTTTATTCCGTGCATTGTCTTCATTTTGCTACATGAGCGATAAAAAAGAGCGTTGTAAAAGAAGCGCATACCAAAGCGTCGTAGCACGACGGATAACGCGACTTGCTGCTCATAAAGTATCGTGTTTTAAGGATAGTAAATTAGCACATTCTCGACGATACATTTTTTATGATCGATCAGACGGTATGATCTCTTCCCGACGTGAGCTCGAGGAAGACGTTGACGCGGATCGTAAAGATTGACGCGCGAGTGAACGTCAATGACAGACTCTCGCAGTCCCCGAGTGAATGGGCGAACGTTGTGCGATGGCCGCATATAGCGAGCCAGATGTCGAGAGTTTATGCAAGATCGTTATAACATAACGCGGCAATTTAACCCGGTGCAGCAGTGTTTTCTTTTTTAGTCCTTTCTCTATGCGTTTCATGGTTTCAGTACGAAATCGAGCACGTGAATTTATGTGGCCACTTAGATGCGGCGACCAATTTCTAACTATTACAGAAGTGTCTGAGTCTCACAGGTAAATACAATTACATAATTATGTCGGATGCTCTCCGAGTGATGCTTAAAGACTGATGCTGAAAGGAGCATTTTGCAAGTATTAAACGATAACATTGTAGACAACACAACGTGTAAAACTGTCGTAAAGATGTCTGTAAAACATTTTAATTTTCCAAACGTGTTTTAAATGCCTTTCAGAAGCCTTTCAAATATATTCTGATACACGTGGTTCTGTAAACTTCAACTGTGTGAGATGCATACTCGTAAAACATAAAAGAATCATCCAAAAATGCAGAGATAAATTTTATCTAACGCCTCGAGCGTGATATAGGTGACCAAAGAGCTGTATAGGAAGTGACTGGTTCGTCATACTCGCTTTGTATCACAAACGGAATGCTAAATATTACTGAAACGTGAATCACTGCCGTGATGTCTTGCAAGCTAGGCAACGATATCTATGTACATTCTATTATACAGAAATCGTGTAAAACTGCTGTTTCGCCTGAATGCTTGGTAAAGACACCTTGAGATAGAAAATAGTCTTTAAAGAATATCATACTAATTTTGTAAATGAATGAATATGAATGAAGAATTATCGTACGTTTCGTTTGTTCCTATTGGTATTTCCTAGCACAATACAACAAAACATTATGGTCATAGGAGCATAAAATCAAAGAATGCATCACCCAATTCACTTTATCAATATTTACTCGTAGATAGGACATTTAATATTTCTCAATTTAATATTTTGTCAAAATCGAATGCCTGATCATTCGTTAAAAAATTAAAAAAAATATGACATATTATAAAATGTAAATTTCTGAAATGTAATACACTGATGGAAATAGTAGATAGAAACAGCAGTGCTAGTAGATAGAAAGCTGCAACAGGTATAATTACTAGAGAATGTCAAACTCTTTGATTACGTTTCTATTAGTCTGCAATTGTGGTTACAAGTAACGTAGATGTAACAAAGCATCGTAGATTTGTATGAATGAAAACTATTACGCAACATAGCGCATAATCGTAATTCACGATCAGTGTACTCCAGTCTACGGAAATAGTATCTGTATTAATTTATCAATCGTGAAGGAAAACTTCAAAGGCTCTTCTCTTTCCTTTGCGGCATGTAACATGATCGTTGCGGTTACTACTTATTCCGCTACTAAAAGATTACGTTTTCTATGACTAATCAATGCATTATCAAACAAGAAATAGATGACGAATTTGAATTGAAAAGTAGGAATGGATGAGGATAGCCTTACAACGAACTGTGCTGGTAAAAGGAAAATAGGGAACCTAAGTCGTTATGGATGGCGTAAAGTAACGGTCCACCGGTCAAGGCTCGCCAAGGCCTTTTATCGTTTTTGCCGGCCAGACAACCGCGCTATGTTGTAATTTTGTTTCTTCAATTTCTACTATGCCTGTCCTTCTCCATTTCTCCGCGCGGTTTGAATTTATAGTCACGCTTGGCAACCGTACAGATCCTTTCGACGCTGGAAAATGTTCAAAGGTATCGAATTATAGGTATCGAAAGAGAAATACGAAGCAACAATACTTTAATCTCAACATACTTAAGATACATAACGTAGTACACTCATTAATGCGAAAACATTACATATTTTATGTCTTTTCTTATTTATTCCAAGATAATATGTTAACACTGTATTAAACATTTTAATGTAAATGTATAAATGCATATTATTCAGATGACGTACTTCCTTTGTGTTCCAAGATAAATCGTGTACACTACGTGCATGCTTTGAAATATGAGATGACTCGAGAGTATAAGGATTTGGGTGGGCTGATATATGAGAACAATGAGACGGATCGAGTGAAAGCGATTGCAAAAAAACACTTTCGAAAATCTCTCGATATAATACATGGACGACGAAGTCAAGTATTGCAAAATGAAAAAATAATATAGCACTAATGCACTAATAAAATATTAAACAAAACTTTTTAATCAATGTTATTTGCATTTTTAATATACTTCTTTAATATATTATATTTATTATTTCTTGATATATGTTATTTTTGTATTATTTAATATTATTTAATATTTAAACAGCTCACATATTTATTTTGTACTCAAGATACATATAGCATAGATATACAGCATTGATGACAATAGGTAAACTATTTCTATTATTTGAAAATTCATTAATTGCATTAGATCCTGCATTAGATTGAATAATGATCTTCCATCATTAACGTACATGATATCCTCGGCATTGAGAGCTTGACTAACAATGAGCAACGGTAATTAAGACGTTTGTACAGCAAGTATCCTTGTTCGGAACGTGATTGATATATGCTCGTTAACGTAGAAAGAATGTGTATTCATCATTTTTATTTCTTACTAATCACAAAATCAGAATATTTCCTATATATATATATTTAATTTGACGAATAAGAAAAATAAGGTATTAAATGTATGCAGGAATAATAGTTTATATAGTTTATAGTACCACTAAGTAATACGTTTATATATAAGAAATATAAAAATCATAAAGATAATAATTATACTTGATAAAATTACATGTTTAATTTTGGTATACAATATTAATATTTTATATTTTTATCTTTTCTTGTATCTTTTATTGTGATTACAAATAATATATATTAGGAATAGACACATTTTGTGTTAAGGAGAATTGAAACTAAAGAACTCTCTTGTATATAAATATTCTTAGACAATTTTATAGCCATAAAATTTATACTCACTTTTATTCTATATTATGTACTATCTTCAATACAAAATATTTATCATATTTTTCGATTATTTTTAATATGATATCATGAGTTTTGCACGTCTGCGTTCAAAGTAATCGACTGAATAAAAAAGATGTTAACGATCACTCGATCGTCATTTATAAACAGAATAGCTGATGTTGTATGTCTGCTCACGTTGCGTCAGCTCCATTCTAGGCTTCTTCATCGTGTCATCTTCAGTTGAACAGTTTCTACATTCGAACTCGGTTTATTTATTATATCGGTCAATTTAGCTGATCGGACCATATTTGGAAGTCGGTGATTCCACGACTGGTCAAGTTATTGCCAGGGTGGATGTGCTTCTTTATTAACTATCTGTTGTGATGGTCATTATATTCACAATCAGATGCATTCAAACTTCCACGATTTGAATACGCAATGTATAAGAATAAAAGAGTAATTCGTCGATAATAAAGCTGCAGTGTTTGTTACTTATAATAAATTATTATAGACTAGAATAGGCCATATATAATATTAATAAATAATTAGGCCACATAATAATAATAATATTAATAAATTAATAATTTGGTTAAAAGACATTGTTGCTGTTTTCTTTTTAAATAAGAATTTACAAGCAGTATAATTTAAAAGTATAACAAATTCCTCGCTTTACTACATAGTGCGATATGACGATTTCAAACTGCAACAATATAAAAATTTCTAAGAAAATATTTACTATGCAACATAAAACTTGTTGTTTCTGTATCGATATGAGTATAACGCAATTATTGGAACTATTTATTTTTATTGCTTCAACAATAAACTCTAAAACGATTTCTTTAACGTGAGATTATTCCTTGAAATATATTAAAAACTAGTTTATCGAAAATTCTGCGATAAATCCGACAACCAACAGAAACAAAGATTGAGATTCCTACAATTTTTTTTCGCTGTGATATTTCTGCGATTTCTTATATATTCTCTTATAATTTGACATTGAAACATTGTTTCCAGCTGAATTGTCAGCTGTATTAAGTATAGAATGGTAATCACCAATTCTAAAACTTTGTTTCTCGTCTTCTTTTCTTCGGCAAGTAAAGACGGAGCAACTCATAGATCTTCCTGCAAACGCATCCTTCGCAAGAAACATGGAGCTTCAAAAATGAAACGAAGAAAAATAAGACTATTACCTCAGAATGAATAGGACTGTCCGTGTATGGTTTGCGCCGAGAAGGAATGCAATAACTTGAGCCTCGGCGCTCGGCGGTGTAGTCTCTTTTTCGTCTGTCTTTCGTATCGCGACTAAGACAATACGAAATAAACTTTGTACGCACGATAGAGATTTCTTGAACTTATGTACAATGGCAAAGGCATCGATCCTTTCCACGCAAGATCAATACCTTATTTATGGGATGCCTGTCTCGCGCGATAATCGAATTGAATTCCACAGCGATCGAAGAGAAGAGAAGCGTGCGAGTGCGAGAAAGATTCTTTTCTCTAGAGAGAGAGAGAGTAAAGTTTATCTCCTCGTAACATTTTCATAATACATTACTCACGCATACCGCGCACCAAAAAGATTCGCTAATTGATGTTACACGATTATATCATACTGCGCACCAAAAAGATTCGCTAATTGATGTTACACGATTATGTCAATGTTGATTTGTAGTGAGCAAATAATTGCCAATCTTCCGCCTGAACTACCTACGGTTCAACCGATTAATTTGAAGATTTTATTTCTATTGATTATATTGTGTTTATATCACATTTTTTATATTTTTTGAATTATATAAGATATACTTTATCTAAATTGCTACAAGGCATTTTATTTTCTAACTTTCCTAAATTTCACAATATGCAAATTGTGACACTATAGAAAGCAACTTGGATTCTTTTCTGTAATGGCAAGTAAACCAGGAAGAAAACCACCGATCATTCACCCACGCATATCAAATTTCATGCTAAAGGCACATAACAAAATCCCACGTATTGGGATAAGCATTGATGCAAAGGCGGAATCGAAACAGGTGTTTGACAAGTTGAATCTGATGTGAAAATACGAAATTTGTTTACGTGGATTGAATCCGCATTTTTTTCGGGCATTGCCCTGTCGAACTTTTATGTTCAAGTTCTCTTTAAAACACAAACACAATTTTATTCGAAAAAAAACCTATATGAAATTTTGAAATCATCATAGTTTCTAAGTACAAATCGTTAATCAATATGCATTTTTTTAACTTAACAAATTTACAATATTCTACTACTTTACTATCAAATTTTTAATTTATTGATTAAAATGTGAATCAACGAATGATTCATAGTCGAAATACAATATACTCTGTAACCACTATTTAAATCTTTTTAATGAAAAGTACAAGAAAAAATAACCATTATGTCCCATAGAATTAGTAATGAAATATTATTTAAAAGATTTTTAATAGATTTGCAATAAGAATGACGCAAATCTTAATGGAATAATCAATAGAACAAGGTACATTATATAATATATTCTTTTGATTTTATCAAGAAGATAGTAATTAGTACGATAGACGGATGTTAGAAAAATAGCCGTTGATTTTGATGATTCTATCGTTTCCGTACTTCCAGGAACACGATGACTAGTGTCTTGCTGTTATGAAGGGATAGCATCAATTGAGTCATTCGATAATTGTCATATTCCTGGGTGTAGGATTATACAATCTGTGTTAAAAAATTGATGAGAAATTCACGAGAATTGCAAATTATGAGCAACATTGCCTACAGTAAATGATACATTTCTTATCATTAGGCGCAAGTATACTATGCACGCGCAACCTTAACATGTATTACATATTATATGTTACATGTCACATCATATATATTATAATATATTACACACTTATAGATGTTACATCATGTAACACATACATATATATATATTCTTGGATATAGAAATTTCTATTGTAGCATTTAATTGCTATGTATCACTGAGGCTTAAAGCATTTAAGTCCCCTCCCTTCCAATCATATTCCATGTCACTTTCAAACTTATTATAAGAATACTTAAGTAAAATATAGTAGCCGTTATTCAACTTGGATTTTTTTCCTACATGTAACTTTTTTCCTGTCACGTATACTATTGTGATAAAAAAACAGTAAGATAAATACAAACGGCTTATTCAAACAAGTTAATTTTTTTTTTGTTAAGTTGGTAACACTCTAAGAGACATTTGTGTTAAACTTCATGTCAATATCTTCAGTAGTTTAGATACGCTTGTTTACTTTCATGTAAAACAGTGCTTTCGGCGATTTTCAAAATGAGTGAAAAATGGCGTGAAAAATGGTTGTTCGTGACTATTTGACCAAAAATTCGACCCATATCGTTTCACAACCACTGTATTCGCCTCATTTAGCTTCGGGTAACTTCTTCCTATTTTCTCGGCTTAAAAGATCTCCGGGGACACCGTTTCTCTATTGAAGAGATTCAACGAGAATTGCTGCGCACCTTGAAGGCCATTCGGGAAATCGAATTTAACCGTTGTTTCGAAGATTGGAAAAAACATTGGCATAAGTGTATCGTCTTCAATGAGGATTACTTTAAATGGGGTAAAATAAATTTGGAAAATTAAATAAGCCGTTTGTGTTTTATTTGAAGAGTCTTACTTTTTTTTTATCACAGTAGTAAACCGAAGTATACTGCATGCGTGAAAATTATAGCGACTATTAATAGAATTCCAAGAGAGAAAAAGAATGAGTGCATTTTTCGTAGTTAGAAGGTGCACGAAAATCTTGACGCGACTCGCGCGCAGTACGGAAGTACATGAATCGTCCGAGTGTTACAAGCGAGAGTCAGTTCCTCCACGTTTACATAAGACTACTGAATGATTAACATCAATCGCGGCCGCTAATGAATTAATTACGTTACTAGGCGATAGACTGGGTATCCATCTCGGCACTGAAAATTATACTCGAGCGTGTAGCAAGACCACGCCTCATCTGCAGCTATGGGAAACGACGAACTCAACTATTTGGATTACTAATGAATCAGTGCTGCGTAATAATTTTATATCTATTTTATATCAGCTATGAAAAATTGGTAAGACCACCGTTAGATGAAAATATTTAATTGGTAAGTCTATGTGTATGAGATAATTATTGGAAATTTATCTGAAATATATTATAAATCAAATAGTATACATATACATTCATAAATAAATTGATATATGATTGTTAAAATTAATATATGATTATTAAATTTATTAATTGAATTATATTATTACAAGAAAATAATTATTATTTAAATCTTCCACTTTGCTAAAAATGGCTTTAACGAAATATTTAATTACACGGCGTTAAACAAATATGCAAGTTTTTTAATATCTCAAACTCTTATCTTCATTTACACTTTAATATGATATACGAAGTATCGGACTTTGATGTGACGAATAATTCTTCACAAACAGATGGAGTCATCTTGAAGTTTACGAGTATAAGCATAAAGTAATGTTCTTCATAATCATAAAGTAATGTTCTTCAAAAACATGTCAGACCAGGAAGTGAAATGGACTAAGAATAGTCCAGCATTAAAAAATAGCCATCGTATTTTTTACATCATTGGTATATAAAGTTCTACCGACGGCTATAAGTGATAGGTTAATTGATGGCAATCGAATCCAGAAACGATGTGGTAAGGTCTTTTCTCCGATCGGACCATGAAGATAATTAAGTATCCTGGCACAACAACTACGTTTGGAAAGCGTTATACATACCGATGAGTCTGATTGACAGTGACATAGTTACGGACAGCCTTGTATTTTAAGCCGCGGCGAAAGAAGTGCGACGATTATGTGTAAACGCTGTTGTTGTGTTGCTTGCATTGCGTTATTAATACGCTAAACAAACATCCCATTTTTTATGCGATCATCAAACACGCACGTGCAAGTTTTAAAAAACATGTAATAATTCAATATGTGATCAATACTGATTTCTATGCGGAAGCATTTATGCTATAACTTATAAATAACTTATAAAGAAACTCTTTAGCTTGTTAAAATGAAACAAAAGCGAATCTCTTTGAATAACTTTAAGATATCTTTGTTTCACCAGAAATCGACAGAAAATTTAGACATTCTTTCCCTCATCATGGATAATTTCACTGTTTATTATGATACTTAACAAATTATTGTTAGTAAGAAAAGTAAGACGCAATCTAATCAAAGAATTTGCCAACACAAATGTACAACCGATGGTATAATTTCTATATTCTCAAATTATCTGTAGCTTTAAAATTATGAAGGATATAATATAAGGTAATTAAATATAATATAATATAAGATATAATATAATATAATTAGAAGAATATAAGAAGTGAATTTAGCATTTGAAACAATTATGAATAGTAAAGAAAACATTCTCACCATTTATAAAGTGTTAAGAATAGTTGCTAGTTGATTTATCGGCTAGCATTATGTTATACAACACTTAAATTATAGTTTTAATAGCCGTTGCAGGATATCTCTGAAAGTCTTTTATGAGTGATAGACACATCTGTCACGGATTGCGGTTAAACTATGTCGGCGAATAAATCAAGCTGATTTTTCACAACCTCGTCTCGTTTTTACCAAATCGAATCGAAAACTTCGCAGTTTTTTCCAAAAACTGCGACGGCATACTTTGACCGAGATTGCCAAGAGTCTTTCTCCCCCCTGTTTATCTTTCGGAAAGATACCATCGTCAAGGCAACAAATTGTAATTGATTCTTCGCTCTAAGCTAGATAATACCAATGCGGGCAACAAGGACGCAAGACAACAAAACGTTGCATAACTAACACCGGTCACGCTTCACGGCATGATGCTCCACGTTCGCCCTCTCTTTGCTTCGAGATCTTCGAGATTCTTCCTCGAAAACTACTTTTCCACAGTTATCAGGTTGATGTACTAAATCGAAGGATCAGTACAAAATCGAAATCAGTAAGAATTCAAAATATTTATAAATCGAGATTCAACACGTCAGAGAGGATTATCTTTTTTCAATATTAGTTGGAAAAACACGGGAAAGTGCACAATGTGGCTTTACATTTTAATTAAAAATTAAGCAAAATTAAATGCGCAACACAATCAGATGATTATATGAAACGCCCGTTTCATCGTCGCCTCTTACGAGATAAGTGTCCCTGTGACATGCCGTTTAACTCACGCACGAACATTCGCCGGACCGATCAAGGACCAATGGAAATTTTCGACGAGACGGAAACAGGAACAACAAGTTCCTCTACTCTCGAATGCAATCGAAGGTATTTTGCGAAAGGTAGATACGGAAACAATTTTCATTAATGACAAATTTCTAAGTGCAAATTAAAACATTGTGAAAACACCGAAATACTGAATAAAACTGATTACATTTATTTTATAACTTGACAATTGAATTTTTCGGAGAAATATACAGATAAATTATGCATATTTTGGAAAAAAGATAACCATATTGCAAAAAGGACAATTTTAAATTTATCCCTTATAAATCTCAGATGATGATTTGAAAGTCAAAAGCAATAGTGTTTAAAATACAAAAAAATATGTAGTTCACAATTTTTATAATTATAGGGAAGTGATTATATATTATTATTATTATTATTATAACTATTATACAATTGGAAATACTCTCACTATCGTGTTAACGGTAGTGATGTTTCGAATCGTTTCAATATGGTTGTCAAATAGATAAAGACACCATTTGTCAGTCATGACCAGCACGTTTAGTTAGAGTCCCACAAGCACTCCTATTGAGCAAATATCTGTTAAATCATTTAAATCGGTTGTTTATTAATATTTTATCTTATATATTTCCATAAAAATATAACATGCAAGTAATAGATATCATATTTCTTTATTTTTAATGTATATCATATAACTTCTTGGATGTTTAGACCTGTTTTGAGATGTCGTGTTGTATAAATATTTCTTACCATTATATAAAATATTATTAATTATAATTTTATTTATCACATAAAGAAAGAGAGAAAAAATTTTTACAATAAGTAACCCGAAAATTCGTCAGAATCTTCACGTTGTAAATGACGGAGGCACTGGACCAGTTCTAGTTTCCAGGCGGTTCAACATACCGAGCAACATGAGGTGTCGTGAAAAGTGCTTATACGCGCGAGAGGTCGACGAAAGACAAGTCAAGTGAGCGAAATGTGTGTCATGCGATCAAAGTGCAGCGCGCAGTGCGAACCGCCAACACTCGCTCGTCTTCTCATTGTCATTCGGCGTGGTGCAAAGCGACCAGCAACGGATGCGAGACGACGATGCGATAGAACTCGTCCATCGCGACGCACAAGCTCGAACGTGACCAATCGTTGTGCTCGTCTCGATGCGAATAAACCGCAGAAAGCGCTTCAGTCTCGATAAGGCGAGTGAGAGATAAACTCCGGCCTAGTTTTCCGCGAATTAGCTGAGCGGTATGTAAAAATGATGATGAGAAAACACGTCGGTGTCGACGCATCGAAAAAATAGCTCAAAAATATGAAAAAAAGGAAATAGTAGGAAGTTATTACTAAAAGAAATTTGTAGAGAAATGAAAAGCGAGAACAAAGGGTGATGGTTGGAAAAATGAGTTGAGGAATATGATAAAATGGATGATAAGTCATAAAGTAAACGTGAAGTAAATAAAAAATACAAGTACATCCTAAAATACAAAATAAATGTAACCTATCGGGTTATAAAAAATAACAAATAAGATAATAAATATAAGTATTATGGCACAGAAATAGTTATTTTTAATCTTTGGTAGTATAGTCGGATTATTTTTATATGTTTCGAGCACAAGTGATTTTATATTAAAATTCGTGAGTCATACTCCAAAAAAGTCTTTTCTAAAAAATTTCATCGATCGTTTTCACCAAGAATCATATATCAAAAAATGTGGCGCAATTTTGACATTTCTTTTACTAAATGTTATTTCTGTTCCTGAAATTGTATAAAAAAGTTTCTGATATTTCTTTACATCGATTTCAAATCGATTATCCATTTTCAAATTATCCATTTCCAAGAATTTTTAAATATATGATTTATTCGTCATCTTAATTATTAAAACAAAGTTAATTTTAAACTATTTTTATTCTTCTATCATATTATTTTTTTGTAAAAAGAACAAATTTTCATTCTATTTTAAGAAAATGGTCTTGGTAAATTTCTTATATATATAAATAATACAAAAGATTACTCAAAGATAACTCAAAATTGTATACGATTAAATAATATATGTTTTATTACTAAAGCTATAAAATAAAATGAAAATCTTTTAACAATGTCTGCGTTAAAAACAAAGTTATATACACGTACAGAAAAACATTAGTAATGTTGTGCACACATAACTTTCTTAAAAATCTCAATGCTGTACTTAAATTTTTATAACTAAATTTTTTATGTAACATGTTGTGCTATATAAATAGATCAATAATTTTAAAAATTACAGGTTTATTTCAGACTTAATAATCACGTTAATAATTTGGTAATTCCATATACCTGCGTTTTTCTTATTTCAGAACATTTTCAACACACACGTGTCTTATTTCGCGTCCTACATAAAGTACGTGACGATTCATCATGATTGGCCTATCGTTCAGCGACACGCGCTTTTTCATTTCACAACGAGCTGTTTGTAATTCTGCAAACATCTGCACAAATTTTGCCCGCGTAGGCCGGCCTTGCACATCGTCTGCGTTAAAGGAAACGTTGTTTTATCAATTTATCGATCCGAAGCTCCGATTTCGTATCGTACCTTCTCGATGAATCTGAGAAGGCAAACGTGGTAATACGAACGAGCAGCTCCACAGTGGCGTGAAACTGTTCTTGCTTTCACGCGTGCGATTCGCTGCCATGGTTCTTCCGTTCATGCGCTGCGAGTATTTCGCGCGCGTGATCGAGACAGCTGTAACAGCGCGTATGTAGACACTTGTTGCAACAAACGTCATGCCTGGAGCGATAATCGTTAAACATGGAAATACTTTTTAGATTCAAGTTTCGCTTTTGTGTGTCGTTGACACATATTTATGATAATATTCCGATTATTTATTAACCAATCCTAGGTGGGACACAGAGAAAAATAATTTTTTTGCCTGATCCCGAAAATTATATCATATTAGTATAATGTATAATGTATAATATTAATATATTATATTATATTATGTAGTATATTATATCATATTATACAATAAATTGTCAAATATAAGCAATTACATGAGAATATTAGAAAGAAAAGAATTGGTAGAAAAATTGTATTGTTGACACATCATATTTATGATAATATTTCATACATTCCGCTCATTTGTTAACCAATCCTAGGTGGAAAACAGAGAAAAATATTTTTTTTGCCTTCTTCCGAAGATTATATTATATTATGTTAGTATAATGTATTATATTAGTATATATTATATTATGTAGTATATTATATCATATTATACAATAAATTGCCAAATATAAGCGATTACATGAGAATATTAGAAAGAAAAAAAAATTGATGGAAAAATATTTTTAGATTACAAATCAACGATAGAAGTCACGTTGATTTAACCTTCGGAAGAAGTCGAGAGAGTTGGCCCTTAGCCATGCACGTACATACACGAGGGTCTCTCTACGGTGTAGCAGAAATTGTCCTAACGATCACATCATTAACCTCGTAATAGATTTGCTCTACGTGTGAGAATTCGTCGGCTCGATCGTTATCAGCCGTTATTGGAAAAGCAGGTAAGATTTTCTATTCCTGGATATCAACTACGTATTTATAGTACGTTCCGGGGGCTCTGCCGGGTATTTATAGATCGGCGATCGTGCTGTTTCCTTTTTGCCAGCAGCACCGGTAGGCGGATAAGAAAGCTGGTATGGGTCACTACGGAAGACTGTAACGAGAAAAAGGAGAGCTACGCGTTTCGCTGCGTTTAAAGAAGCAAAACGCTGGCAATGAAATATCGCAGAGCGAAATTGCCCCGTTTTGCACAAATAGCGTAGATAGCAATCTATTTTTTACACAAATGGCGCCTATCTTAATGTATCTGTTCGCAATTCGTTCAGAATCGAAATAATTCAATTCTACACGAAGGGGTGATCGGAAAGTTGTCAAAGTTAAGAACTGTCTCAGATTTCAAGAATCACGAGAAAACATATGAGAACTAAATATTCCTTTTTTTTATTACAGTTAATCATAATTTCTGTCAGGAGAAGCGACTTGTATACAGTATACATGCATACGCGCTCTCGTTTGCTATCGCGAAAGATTTTCTATTCCTGGACATTCCAGTGTATTTATAGACTAACCGCTGTCGTCTTTCCTTTAACTACTGCAATGTGTGGTATAACGCGCATAGGAAAGCGAGATTTTACGTGAAAGCCGTTAAGGCCGTTTCAACTGAGGTGCATGGAGAGAAACCGAGACTAGGGAGCATCCACTAATACCATAATGTGTAAAGGTCGTAGAAATGTCAACAATGGGCTTGGACAAGGACACCACGAATGACAATAGGATGATGCTATTAAGTGGATTTTTGTGGGGATTAAAAAATGTGCGAAATATCTCTTGATGCATTACTACATTATTTAAATTTATAAGTTTTTTAAATATACATATATATTTATTAGCTTCATTGAATGTCAAAATATGTAACATATCCGAAAAAGGTTCACTTTTATATACATAAATAATTTTGTTTTTTATACATAAATAATAATTTTCAATTGACTTTTATATTTTTAATAGTTGTATGAAGCTGTATGTAGCAAATTTTACGTAAAAAATCTTATTTACGTAAAAATTTTACGTAAAAAATCTTATATTCTATATTAGATTTCTTTAATAATAAAAATAATTTTATATGAATTTTGATCTTCTATTCAATAATATAAAGAAATAATTTAATTCGTTTATTCATTGATATATTTCTTCGTGCATCACTCATATAGTCGATAGCAGTTAATGTTATACAAACAACTTAGAACATAATTGGTTTTTTATGATTTCTTCGGTTATTATCTTGATAAATAAAAAGAGGAATTACGTATATTAATAAAAAAATAAGGTAAAGATTTTCTTATTTAACTTTTGTCGATACGTTTCTTCTTTCTTCTATTTGTTAATTCGACAAGCATGATGAGACAAGTTTGTATTTTACGTTTTATTTTGAGATTATGTTTAAGAAATGGTCTTGTACATGAGAAAAAATTATTGACGTATCCATCTTATAAAGAGAATTCTATTTGATCAAGTGATTCTGTCGCTTTTTCAGAAATTTTTTAGACATCAGTTATTGTATTCAAATATCTCAGATCATTTCCATCGAAATCGCACATTATCGTACGTTATCGCACATTACCATAGATATCTATACCATATTTTAAAAAATTTCCACGTTGCATAACATTTAATTCCATACGTAATTGTCGAGACTCGTGTAGACGCTCTCGACAAGCATTGATGTCACCGATTACACCGATTTACGAGAATGATTATATAACGACTTCAAACGAACAGAAAAAAAGAAAACTTTGAAATAATAATTTCATATTATGGATAGCTTAATATTTACATTATAATTGAAATAAGAATAAAAATTGTTTTCAAAAAATCCAAAATTATCTGTAGTGAAATGCCACCGAATTTATGAAGAAACATTTGTTTTTATTATTATTAAAGAAATAATATTTCAATCCTGTAAGTTTAATAGATAATTAGATTAATAATTAGTAATAATATTTGCTAATTAGTATTTGTTGCCATCACTTTTATCGTTTCAAAACATGTATGTTAGTGAAACGATGAAAGAGAGAATCCAATGTCATTAATCAGTTTTCACATCGCACTCTCTTTAAATTAAAAACACCTGCGAGAGAGAAGCATCGCATAATTTATATGGTGTTTCACACTCCATTCAAAAGATACGACTTCAATGATATCGCGCTGCACTCCGAACATATGATAGGTTTACATATGCATACGAGTGGCTCGATTAAACACGTGTCCGGCCAATGTTGTCATGTCAATCTCTCCAGCATAAACATTACCATTGTTATCCATTGCATGGCAGATAAGCGACGCACGATCCGGTGTATAGTAGTGCAATAATTTTCAGCGATATATTCCGGGCACAGCCGGTCGTGCACGCCGTTACGTTTTAAAATCGACGTATTGACGACCTTATTTCCTTAAAACGCGTTTACCGAACACCATTTCTGTGCTAGCGGGTTTTACGTGCTCTGCTACTGTGATTCAAGCAAATCGCGTTTTCTGTAAATCCTGGATATTTCCAATCTCAATTTTACTAAATCGACGATGCTAATTCTTTAACAAATTTCAAAATACTGGTTAATTAAAGGACTATTGAATGATTAAAGGACTCTTGATTTATACTCAAATACTAGTATAATTCTAAATCATTTTCTGTTTTTGGCACGATTATTTATTGAATTCTTGTTTAAGAATATTTTGTTCTTTTCTCCTACGGTGTAACTAAACTATAAATTGAGAGCGTGGCACATTGAGTCGAAAGTTAAACGTTGCACAACGATCAGCCGGTCGTTATAGTGCAATGTCTTCATCTTACATAGCATACTGACAATAATGTAGATATCTAGAAGTCTAAACGACTAGATCGTTCAATTTCATGGGTCATTCTGTATCATAGATGATGAAACCTTGATCCTTCGATATATTCCGATGTTCTCTGACAAATTCATATCACGAAACTGCTACGTTTTGCAATAATCGCGTAATAGTGACAGTCGAGTTCGGGGTTTCAGTTTAAAATACTATACCATGATTTATTTATGCAACTTAGCGAAAGTAAAAGTAGATCTTGTAATTTTCGAAGACAATTACAAGTTATAAAAAAATTTGTTTTTATGAAAACAAATTGTTTGTAATATCAGAGATAAAGCTCAAGCTACTACTAAATTAAATTAACCACAAATTAATTACATGCTGCCAAAATCGAAACAATGTACAATGGACAAACGATTAGAATCGAGAAATAGCGGAAAGCAACTCTCGACAAGGCTCCACGCGCCTATTACCGGTCTCACCTATCAGCTGCTAGCCAGTTGACAGCTCCGATGCCTACGTCAAGCGTAGACCGCAAAAAACGCATACATTCATTCAACATGTTGAAGCGAGCTGACTTTGGACTTCGCGGATTAAGGCGAGACTCACTTGATCAGAATCCTCCAGAAGCAGCCAAAGCTGGAGCCGTTTGGCACTTCGCTCGCGTATGATATGGTCATTTCCTGTCCGATTGCGCGCGCGCAATCTCTTTCCCGAGTTACTACCCTCTTCTTCCTTCTTCAGCGCGGTCTCTTCTTCTATAGACGACCTGGTCCCTCGTACAGTATCGACAATGTTTCCGGTGAAGATGCTGCACACTCGCGCACATGCGGCGCGCGGGCCGCCGATGCTCTGTCCGAGAGATGCTTATTGTTAAGTATTAGTTAATTTGATTTGAAGGGTGGTTCGTAGACACCGGAAGTTCGGTAGCAGGATCTACCTAGTCGCTCGCGATGAATTTACCATCAGGGAGATCTGTAATATACGTTATGGTTAAAACCAGCTGACCAGGCGGATCGACTGTCTACTGACTGAGCTCCACTAAGGACAGCGGGACCAACAGAGAACGGGGCCCGGCTGTGCCACCTCCACCTGAGAGCCAGGGATGTGAACGTTACCTGCAGAGCCCATTTCGTATTGAATCTGCTTGAAGCAACCTGCTTCCGAGTAGAGCACTGAACTTTCTTGGACAGAAAGAAGCACACAATGAGACGTATAAATTTATCTTTATATTCTTGAGAGATTTTGGAGATGCTTTTGTTAATTAAATTTCGAGAATTTGTGCAAACTTTGAATTTGCATTGAATGCAGAAATGTTAGACATTGAGTATATAGATAGCTGCTTAAATTCTTCGACTAAACATCTGTGTTATTCCTTTGAATATTTATTTTCCTATCTACTTATTTATCTTCTTAATTTTTCAATCTTGGAAACATATCAAACAATACATGTAACTTCAATAGTAGCCTAAACATCGAAAAGATTGCAAAGAAAGAGCCAATTTTTATTATTTATTTAAAGAGTCAATCGCATATCATATAAAATTTCAAAAATCAACATTTCCTTTCGCAAGAATTTCGTGATTGAAAGATAAGAATGAAACAAGGACTGATTGCATGTCGAATAAACCATCGATTTGACATATTTGATTGATTTGTCTCTGGAGTGATATTAATATTATAATTTAATATGCAGGTAAATCTTGAGTAGCAATTCTATTTCTGTGCTCATTAAACGACGCACCGGTTCGAAATCGACATCGAATTAGATGCTGGCTTCAGATCAACCCTAGGTCATGTCTGCTGTTCAGAGTCAATTAGGAATTTATGTAACTCTGTCACAAGTATTTGTGACATATGGTTTACGCGGAATTTCTCTTTCAAAACGACACGCCTGGCCTTTCAAGTGGACCTACGACGAGTAAAAGGGGAACGGTTCAAAGTGCCGCTCTCCTGCTGATATTAGTATCAGTATCATTTCATTATTCTTTACGCGCTAGTTCTGAATCACTTTTCAACATCCACTTTTTTATTGTCCGTATCATTATCATTATCGAATTATCGAATTATACTTAACGATAAATCAGGTTGTGTGATTTCGTCACAAGATGCTTGGTTCTTCAAATGAGTGACTTTCTTACGGTCCTGTGCCGTTCAAACGCAGGTGGATGCAGATATTAAGGTATTACTTCCAAAACGCCATCTTGCGCACGGTTATCGCATCCTCCTCTTACCTTGCCGTGGCCTAGCCTGCGGCGTAATCATGGCCTTCTGGTACCATCCACCGGTCACCTTTCGCTCGTTTCACGCGCTCGAGAACACGACGTGCTCTCTTACCGCCTTCTACAAACGCCAATAATATTTATGCAACGGGAAAATCCGAAAATGTACAGCCACAATCCGCCGAAAGATTTTCTTCGGAAACAATAAGAGATACGAGTTGCGCAAACAAAACGTCACGTGTTCCAGATATCGCACGTCAAGAACACGATGACATGCACTCTTACCGTTTTTTTCCGCAGACGCCAGTAATATTTATGCACCGGGAAAACCTGAAAATGTGCAACCACAATTCCAAAAGACGCGGAAGTAACAAGAGAGTTCGAACTGCGCAAACAAAACGTCATGTGTTCCAAATATCGCCAGATATTTCATAAGATAGGTCATTGACGTCATTAACTCGTAATCCGACGGAATTCGGGGGAACAAAAATTCGAAGAATTTATTGGTAGTCTCCGATTTGCATAAATTAGCAATCGGAGCATTCGCGGTTGCCGTATGTCTCTCTGACCAAGTCGGGAAAAGATTCGATTGTGCTGTAAATGGTTTTGTGGTGGCAATGGTAACGGGACAAAGCGTTGGGACAAGCTACATATAATTTATTACACTCGTATATTTTTTTTACAAGAAATTAAACACGTTTGCACGATCCCTTTTCACACGCCACTCAAGACTTGACTTTGATGTCCTTCTGCACGTTGTATACGATGTTCGCCGAAGCATGGAACAACTTTTTCTCATGTTCGGTTATGTGCATTCGTACTATCTGTGTGATACCATTTTCGCCAATTGCGCAAGGCAGAGACAGAAACATATCATGACATACGTCATGATGACCCTAAGAAGATGATTTTAATTGAAATAAAATGTTACAGTTTGGATTTAAATGCAGTAGGAATTTCTTTTAAAAAAGAGATTTTAGATTTTATGATATTAGGTTAAGATAATTTCGATTTTATTTAAACCTTGTTTTTTTAATTTTTAAAATGCACGAAAAAAATTTGTGATGTTGAATACTAGTATAAATATATGATTTCTTTATTATAAATAAAATATTTTTTGATTAAAAGTTAAAGACCCTAAAATAAATACTAATTTATACCTGCACTAGAGTCGAAACTGGTATAATAGCTTGTGTATTTCGTAATATTGCTATTATGATGTCAGCTGCAGAAAGTCCAATGGCCGTATTTGAATAACCTTTTAGACATCGCACCATGGCACCTCTAAGAAAAAATATTAAATTTGTGCAGAATGCTACTCTAAACATACATAAAACTATTATTTACCTATACAATAATTTTTTTTATTTTGTACAAAATAATTTAGTTAAATATTATTTGTAGAAAATAAAACTAAGATATTAATTAATTTAAAAAAATTGAATCTTTTCAAATAGATATACTATTCGACAAATGTGCAAATCAATTAATGTCATTGATATTTTTGTATAGAAACTGACAATTTCTCTGTTTATTTTAAAATTATTGAACTTACAGTTTCACTACATGTTTTGATAATTCGAACCATCTTTCATCGTCTGTCTCTAAACCGATATTCGAGATAATATCGCGGAATTGCACTCCCGCAACATTCACACCGGACCAGAGCGGAACTAGGAAACATCAAGTTATAAATCGAGCTTAATGCGTAACGTCCAATGACATATGTATATTACTAGACTAAGTATTTACATAGTTTGTAGACGAGGGGGGGTGAAGCCAACCGTTGGCAGTCAACTTGACAGCCTACGAGAGAATGAGAAAAAAAAACAGCGGTTTAATGTTCTCACTCTATCTTAAACTGCTAACGGTTGACTTCATCCCCTTGAGGAAATGCTTGGTCTAGTAATATATGTCATTGGTAATGTCGCCTTTCTCTTTGTGTCAAATGTCAAAGATCGATCGATAGAGCTCACCCATACTGTCTCCATGTTCACCGATAATGTATGCTTGGACTGATCTTGGAGCTATTCCTAATCGATCAGCAATTAGATAGCGAAATCTTGCGCTATCTAGATGAGTTCCGCTGCCGAATACTTGATGAATCGGAAGTCCGCTTATTTTCCAAGTAATCCATGCCAAAATATCCACTAGACAAGGAAATCATTTTTATATTGCGTCAAATTTTTTTGCTTTAATATTATTTATGTTCAACATTACATAAACTAATAACACAGTTTGATATATATATATATATATATATAAAATATATTAATAAACAGAATTAAATTAATTAATTAATTTTAACCTGGATTACTGATAACGATAAATACCGCATTTGGACTATAATTTACTAGAGGTGGTATTATAGTTTTTAATATTTCTGTATTTCTTTTCACCAGATCAAGTCGAGTTTCACCCTTCACTGGTCGTACACCAGCACAAATAGCTACGACTTTCGAATTACTCGTTATACAAAAATCTACAATAAAGATACTTTTGTATTTTTATGTAACAAAAAAGTAATTGTCGTAAATAAGAAAATAAATGGACAATATTCTTGTAAACTATAAAGTTATAATTATAATCGTAATGTGAGCATAACTAATTCCATTACATGTGAATAAATAAATTTATTTTCGTAACTGATACATATTCAATGAATCCATTACCTGTGTCATACTCGATCTTTGGATCTCCTATGAATACGGAACTATGATTAAAGTCCATTCCTTCGCCTTCCAATTTTTTAGGAAAGACATCTACCATCGCAATATGCGAAGTAATTCGCTAATATTTCATAAAACAACAATAAGAATTAACAAAATATATTACTAAGAATTTAAAAATTTTAATATTTCTATTTTTACTATTTTTCACTTCACACTCTCATATTCTTTAAAACACACGATAGAGCTATGTTTTTATAATATCATTAATGTAAGTGTAATAATATTATAATGTTGACATTTATTTTCTTTGATTGTATTTATATGTAATATACAAATTTATATAATACACTTTTATAAAACAATTTTTGTTTTTATTTAAGATAAATTCCAAAAATTCCATATAATCCAAACAATTCAAAATTTTAATTGACAAATACTTAAAAGAATAAACCTGAAAAAGGAGTGCATTGGCAAGGGCAATGCCGACCATACCAGCACCGACAATAGTGACTTTATGGCCACAATCTCTAACTGGTTCTGACATCTTACATAAGAGTTCTTCTCGTAAGCACGGTGAGCTAAAATTCAAATAACTCGCTTTTTAAATATTTTGACGAAATCTTATATCATAATGATTCATAAATATTTTTTAATTATAATTATCAGTTTTCTCAGTACAGTTAATAATGACTTTTTCGAAATGTAATTATATTTAAAAAAAAATCATTAGAAATATAAATTTAATATATTGTCTTGTATAATATCATAATTAATTTATTACATTCTTTATTTATATACATTGTATTTTTTTATATGTACATATAAAATAAGAAATTTATTTTATAAGAAAATATCATATAAGATTGTTTGGAAATAAAAATGATAAGGCATTAATAGATAAAAGTATTAGAAATTATAATTATCTAAGTTTGTGATGCTTTTAACCAAGGGTCCAAAAAAATGTAAATCAAATGTAACCAAGAAAAACTACTAATTATTTAAACAATCTTAGAATTTTCTTCTCTTACATGAAATTAAGTGTTTTCTGTAAATTCGAACCAGAAGTCGCATTTTTCCCGAAAGTTTTTCCTTTATTATTTCCAAAGATTTTCGTCAAAATCGTCGGCGGTAAAGCGCGTGTATATCTGTTCCTGACAAACTCTCTCGTTAATGTCATGCATGCAAGATTCCTCAGACATATTGATAGTAACGAGTTTGACAGTAGAGGTGATAAAATCATTGCTTCTGTCACTCATCGGTTTTGTAAACGTCGCACGATCGTTTTCACCCACGCCCGTCACATTGCATGAAACCGTTTGTTTTTCTTGAAAAGAGAGAGTATACTGATAATCGACCGACATAACATTCTTGGCATACGGCCATTAAGTCGGTTCGCCAATTGTTAAACGCATCCATGGTTACTAAAATTTATTATAATAGGCGTTCAAAAAAAAGTAAAAAGAATTACAAAGTTCAATGGTTAAACTTAAAAATACTTAAAAATACTTAAAAATACTTAAATATTTACTTTACTTTACCTACTTTATTATTTATATGCTAAAAATACTTTATGCAATATATTAATCATAATTTAAATTATTAATAACATTAAAATTGGAAAAATTATATATAATATAATATATATAATATAATATAAAAATATAAACTTTTTAATAGAATTATTTATTAGATTAGAATCACAGAATAAGTAGCATTATTTGAATAAAATATGCAGGGGAAAAGTGATTGATATAAATTATATACTTTTTTCTGTATTTATTTTATATATTGTATATATATATATATATATATATATATATATATAATATATATTGTATATAAATATCCTTGTGTGCTTTATTGGAAATACAGTATTGTATTTGACATATTTGACATAAAATTGCTAGAGATGTAAAAGAAGAATAACATAAGTCTTTTAAGAGCCGGCCAATAATGACAAAATTGATTATAATAGTTTAAGTTGTAAATTAAAGGTTGTACATCAAATATATAAATGTCATACGCGTTTCGAACTCACGGAGTCCTCTTCAGTGAACGCAACAATACTCATCTCACACAGAAATTCGAAGTGTAGAACGGCATCCTCTTCGCAGTGAGGATACCGTTGTCATATTATAAAATTCGGAAGTCATAGGGTGTCCTCCTAACTGGTAGGTTCGGTGGAGCGATAACTGTCCCAACATACTCTCTTTTTTATTGTCTTTAAAGTAGTTTATATTGAGGAGCTTTTTATATTGAGGAGCCATATGTAATTTATTTCTTTTATATTTTGCTAGAGATGATTAAATCGTCAAATGTATTAAATGTGCAACTTTTCTATATATATATATATAATAAATAATTACAATATTATAAAACAAAGCATCAAAATGGACGTCAATAACGAGATGTATTCTCACAGACTAAAATAAAAATTATAATAAAAGACAAATATAGCACCGGAAGATCTTTATATGCCTAGCTTTTCACACATACGCAAACGGTACACACGTCGATTAGTTACAAACAGTCATAAAGTTATTTTATTAATTTAATATTTATAAAACTTGTATATAATACTTTCATATAATACTTTTCATTTAATACGTCTAAAAATATTTATAAGTTGTATATGGAACGACACGGAAAACATGCAATAAGATAAAGAACATGTAATAAAATAAAGAATGAAATTAAGTTAATATATTTTTAAAATTTAAGGCCTTGTTGAATTGTGTGCATCATTACTGAGGATTTATGCAACGATGCAAGTTCGTCGTCTGTTAACTTCTGTTGAACGATGTGTGTGACGCCATCTTCACCCAATGTGCAAGGTAAGGATAAGAACACTTCTTCATTAACTCCATGGTGACCCTAAAGATTACTGAGTGTTAATTTCAGATAAATAAATTTCTTTGTATGTTAAATATAAGAATAATTAATATTAATATACTTTAATAAAAAAATTAACATTTAATTATAATATATTAATATTTATATATTACATGTAATAAAGTTTTAATATAATTAATGTATAAAAATAACATATTTTTATTTATATTGTAGAATTTTAAAAATTATTTAGAAAACAAAAAATAAATTAAATTTAAAAATAATATAAAAATTAATTAATAAGTTTGTAAAAAAGCAAAATATAAATTTTGATAATTCTTTAATCATATTATTATGACTAAAGAAGCATGAAAATATAAATTTTAATGAGATTATAAATTATATTTATAGAAAAAATGTGCAAAATACTGTAAGTTAATTTAGTAGAAATCCATATTGTCGACTTACAGTAACCAATGTAGACACAGCGTGCACTTGATTGGAATTTCTTAATATAGCTGATGCAAGTTGTGACACACTGAGACCTATGGCCCATGAAGTGTAGCCTTTTAATTTGATTACTTCATACGCGCTTTGTATCACCTGCTTATGCAACTCGTCCCAATGTTCCTCATCTTTGTCAGTACCGACGTACTTGTTTAAATCACGTAAACGTACTCCAGCAACATTAACTCCAGACCATACAGGCACTGATATAAATGCAAAACAAATATCTCTCGCATAATCACAATATACTAAAAATTTTTTACTATTATATGTTGTGTATTATTATTTTATTATTATGTATACTGCTATTTTATATATATATATATATATATATATATATATATATATATATATATATACACATATATACGTATACACATTTGTTTGTTTAATAATACAGTTAAATTTTTGGCTGAAGAAAGCTATATTTTTTTAAATTGTATAATTTAGTCATCAAAGATATAATTACTAATCATATCTTTACTTTTATTTATCTGTTACGGAAATTTTATTTTAAAAGAGCGTTTTACGTACCACTGGTATCGCCATGTTCTCCAATAATCCAGCCATGGCAAGACGTAGGTGCGACATTAAGTTTTTGCGATAACAGAAAGCGGAAACGAGCAGAATCCAGATTCGTACCGCTGCCAATAACTCTATTCTTTGGCAAGCCGGAAAGTTTCCACGATACATATGTCAAAATGTCCACCGGATTGGAAACGATAAGGAGAATCGTGTTCGGGCTATATTTGACTAACTGAGGTATAATGCCTTTGAAGATGTCGGTGTTACGTTGAACTAAATCCAATCTGGTTTCACCTTCGCGCTGACGAGCACCTGCTGTCACGATACAAAGACTCGAATTTGCAGTCATGGCGTAATCTGTGCTAGCGGTCACTTTTGCGTTCTTCATAAACGTACTCCCATGTTGTAAATCTAGCATCTCTCCTTTTAGCTTGTCTACCATCACATCGATTAACACGACGTCGCTCGAAACATGCTGCAATAATTTACCGAGTGATGAGTAATCTTGTATGTCATTACGATTACATAAATATAACATATAGCATATATACAATTATTTATGAAACACTATGTTACGCTATTATTTGTAAAAAAAATAAGAATCATATGTGTTTAAAAATTGATTTTGTATAAAACCACATATTTTATATAAATTAAATTCAATAATCTGATTAACTTACGTTCGTCAAAATGCTGAAAGCACAGGCCATTCCAACTTGACCGACACCGACCACTGTAATTTTATTTCTACCGGTTGACACCGGTTCCGTCACAGTAGCTAAAAGTTTCCCTTTTAATGTTGCCATTTTCTGCAAATATTCATCAGAATCATTTAATAATGCATTAATCAATATTTCCGTAAACCTTAATCTACGTTTTAATCTACACCGATTACATTACCTCTTTTTTTATTTATTAATTACAAATAGAGTAAAAAAAATAAATTTAAAAAAATTAGTAAAAAACGGTAAAAAGCCACTAAGTCAAAAGTCGAAGATTAAAAAGATTATGTATTGTTAAAAACATTCATTTCTGTCCGTTACTACAACATTCAACAGAATTTCTTTCTAATAATAATTGTCTTTTCTCGACTGCAATCGTTAACACAAGTTCATGAACCTCGTTAATAATCGGTGCTTTCCATCTAGCGACACAAGTTGATACAAGTGTCATTCTATCTTTGTTATTTATGAATGTTAAAAAAAGATAGAATAATGCTTGTGTCGACTTGTGTCGCTAGATGGAAAGCACCGAATATCAACTTTAGCTCGCATTTTTTTGTCTGTCACGTCAGCAAATGCCATTTCAAGTAATGCGATTGTAGAGTGTAATCATGCAATTTCTACTTGTTGCAACGAATGCAATGGATGATACATACAGTTGTCAGATGGCAATATAAGTATAATCAACAGATACATACCGGCATTTTCCTTTCTACTAGGAATTGTGTGAAGCGGGAAACATGTAGAGTACGTTTAACTATACATCGATTCGCAGAAATCGCGGTCAGATAATTAATCATCAGATAGTAAACTAACGTTTGACCGGTATGATATAGTCGACGAAAGCCGAATGCAGTTTTCAATATTTCTAACTTACTTTATATACAAAGGAAAAAAGGCAGTAACTGACTGGCAACAATGATATCTTATTGTTAGTTAAACGTTTATTGTGTCATCGACGTTTCGACCTTAGGTTTAGGTCCTTTTCAAGAATATCTATAAATATGTTATGTTGGAATAATACAATTTAAAAGCGCAAAATAGTACAACATTCAATTTACGACTTACATGTTAAACAGTCCAGCAATACATAAAAAACTGATTATGCGGTAAAATGTAACAACCAACATTAGTTAGGAATAGAGTGGACGTGAGTGACGTCTATTGCTGATGACGGCGCAAAACGGACTGAGAAATGAGTTTCACAGTCAGAGGAACGAAATATAATAAATAAATAAAAGCAAGGAACGCCAAAAAGCACGAAGTGTATAAGTACAACAATCAAGTCAAAAAACTAAAATGTAAATAATAAATAAGTAAAAATAGGTAAATAAAGGTAAATAATAGATAAGTAAAAGAAGGAAAAAATGTCAAATATTAGAAATGTCAAGATATTAAGAATTATAAAATGTTTAGAAGACTGTCGTATATAGCCGTTAAATTCTCCGTGTCTTTTTGAGAGTTAATAGCAAACCTGCTTTTTTTAATAAAAAGCATCTCCGCTATTTCTCTTTTCTTTCTATAGGTTTCCTTATGTAAAATTTTAGGGTGATCCCAATTAAATTCATGTCCGAGAGAAGTTCTATGTTTGCTAACTACAGAGTGATTCGATATGGGTTTTGGAATGTTGTACTATTTTGCGCTTTTAAATTGTATTATTCCAACATAACATATTTATAGATATTCTTGAAAAGGACCTAAACCTACCCATACAGCACAGACTCTTGCAGCAACATTGCTGCAACATTTCAACATTGCAATTGCAAATGCAATGTTGCAGAGATATCACAAAGTATTGTTAAACTTGCAATTGCAGTGCAATGTTGCAGAGATATTGCAAAAATTGATGTATATGTTTAATTTTATTATTTTTAGCATACTTTGCGTATTATATTTCGTTCATCCAAAGATATAAAAGAATTTTTTTGTTTGTGTTATACGATATTGTTTATCGATTTCTGTACATGTTTATAATTTTATTATTATACATAAATTATAATAAATAAATATATATGTATTATATAATTCAGACTCTTATTATATTTATTATATAATATTTGTACTTTATACAGTATACATATATAGACGATCAGTGTTATAACTTTCAATAATAAAATTATACCATTCTCAAACTATGGAATGATTTAATTTTTTATGTTATTAAAACTATTATGCTCCGATATGTGTGTGTATATATATATATATACATACATATATATAATACATCGATATATATGTTTTATAATGGACACCCTATATATATATATATATATACATACACATATTGGCATGATAGTCTTAAAACATATGAAATTAAACCATTCTATAGTTTCAGAATGATATAATTATGTATACAAAATATTATTGCATACACATTGTATTGCAATGTTGCTGCAATATTACATTGCAATATTTCTAAAAGCGGACATTTTATTGTTGCTGCAATGCTGCAGCAACGTTGCTGCAATATTTCGCAATGTTTCTGCAATGTTGCAATCTTGCAAAAAAATATTGCTGCAATGTTGCTGCAATATTGCTGTGCTGTATGGGTAAGGTCGAAACATCGACGACACAATAAACGTTTAACTAAGATATCATTGTTGCCAGTTTGTAGTCAGTTACTGCCTTTTTTCCTTTGAATTTACTATCACTGGCGAAGAAAAGATTTTTACATTTTTACTTTATATACTTTGTACAAAAAGTCAGGAAACGGTGTAAAATTATAACTCACAGTAATTACGATATGGTAATGTCTCACACGTGCACGTTATCAGCATAACATTATCGCAGATAGCGAGCACCGGCTGATAGTAGCTAATCAAGCAGTAAAAAACTCACTTAAAAACGTAATTGGCTCACACACTCTTTTATTACACACTGCATGAATGGTTAACTAAAAATAATTTTATTGATATAATTGATGAAAGTTTTTACTAACCTCAAGTTTTCTCTCTACACTCTTCTTCGACACTGTTGAGCACAGACTGAATCCGTTAGAGCTAAAGCACCGCTATTGTACTGGACTGACAGTTCAGGGATGTGGAGTCGCTAAGGTGACCTTGCCCCCACTTTATATAGCTTGTACGAATGACAAGGCAATGATGAAATATATGAAATCCCTTTGATCATCCATGATACTGTCCTCAAAATTGAAATGGTAATTTAAACGAAAATTTAAAAGATTTAAATTGTCACGTGATTCCAATTTAAATGTCACATTAAATACAGAATACTTTGAATCGCTTAGAATAAGGAAACGTGACATTGCGCACGCGTGCAACGTGACGCAACTCACGTGACGGCGTATATTCACCATCGATCCAGGCCAAAGAGACTTTCTTCTCTTGAAATCTTCCCACTATTCACCAGTCATGAGGTACTAGGGAACGTCGAGAGTAGGGGCAAAAGTATTTCTGGAAGCAATACTTAAGTCGTGGTCGTGACTCCCGCATTTTATAGCACGAGATTTTTTTATGGCTGTCGACAAAGTTGTCGGTAAATTTGTCACGACGTTCTTGAGTTTAAAATACGCACCAGCTTCTTTAACATACTTTAATACACGTACATTTCTTTAACATTTTAATAAAAAAGAACAAAATTCCAGAAACTTGATAAAAATATTTGTCTTTAAAAATTAACAAGATTTGCAATTTAATTTTAAGATTGCAAATAATAAAAATGTCATTGAACTTTAGCAGATATTTGTTATACAATTTCACTATTCTAAATGTTTTTTAACATTCAAAAATTAAATATTAAAGAAAACAGTATTTTATTTTGTTTTAACTAAAGAAAAATTGACCCAATATACATTGTAAGCACCGTTATCGAAAAGTACATATTTGGTACTATATATACGTAACGTTATCGATATCTTTGAAGAAGATTAACGAAATGATATTAATAACAGTATTTGGGATAAAATAAGATTGGAAGTAGATATCGCCGACACAACAATCCATACATGGAAAAAAAGATTAACTACTATAACAAATTTATTCGTAAAAATGTGGACAGCTAACATTATTTGTAGCGAGAGTTATAATTTTGCAATAGCAGCAAAACTTTGTCAATACTTTAGTAAAACCTTTTAATAATAATAGTTAGTTGTGACTCTCTTTTTCTCTCTCTCTCTATATTTTACAAATAGTTTTGCTATAGTAGCTAATCTTTTTTTTCCGTGTACAATGAATAAGCGACAATTTTCGTGGATATTGTAAATGAAGATGAGTCACAGTGACACCAGTTGCATGTGCTCTGATGCAACCTTCTCCACACGGTTGTAATGCTTCTGAGAATGGTCATCGATCCATTTTCGGAATTTATGTAGTTTATTCAAGTGTCTCGAACGTGGCGTTTCCTCTTTCCTCTTATATCCTGTATTATCTCTATCCTATGTGTATATATGTTCTTCTACATATATATATATCTACTCCGCACTTTGAAACGGCTATACTTAGCTATACTTAGCAGAGTAAGTAAAGGCATTTTGTTCATTTAATTTCATTGCATAAAATACAGTATTGCATCGCGTGACATACCAAACTTACTGCCAAACACAATACGCGTTTTTGTAAATAAGTTTTCAATAATCGAGAAATTATCGAAGACGTTACAGACTAAATTATAAATTTATGTAAAGATTTAAAAAAGCAAAGGACAGCATTGTAACAATTTAACTGACATTTCAAAATAGTTTTACAATACAATAAGAATATTTTTACTATAGCTTTATTAGAAATAACAGCGCATTTAATATTATTTCTTTAAAAACTACGTTGTCAATCAAGGTTGTTACAATTTGCGTTCAATTACTGAATTTGCAAAGCAAGTTTTATAGTGTATATATACATACATTATGTATGCCAAATACACAAAAACTTGAATTGCGTGTTCTACAACAACTGAAGGTTGATACAGCTTGGTGTTCGTGACAGTGTTGAGCGGTAAGACAGCAGCACTAATAAGAAGATGACATATATAATGACAAACCTGACAGTCTAAAAAGTCAACGTCGCGAAATTAACATAACTGTGTGTAAATGTATATAACAAAGGTAACCGCCGCAATCCTTTTGCCCTACCCGTACGTACACATTGTTCGTCACTTCTGCAAAACAAATAGCCTGTTCATCATCACTGCTATTCCAAAGTCCTGTCTCCGTTAAAGAAAAAGAGGTCGTAAAACTCCAGATGCTCTTTAACGCTGGATGGTGTTAACGGCATTGTCACGTAATAACTCTTGCATCATTTTAATGAATGTGCGGACATTGCTATTTGCGTGTATTGAAGTTTACCGGCGATAGTCTTCAATCGATCCATTCAGTTAGAGTTTACACACGTCTATAGCGTGCTGATAAACTGTTGCATTGTTAAGGTCACTTCGTGACAATAATAATAGATGACAATTTATCTCTTAAGAAAATATTTTAGTATTTATTATTATTATTATTTTACCTTATTCATGTGTGCAAATTAAACATTTTTAAAGATAAAATATAGAGGCCGAAAATTGCTGGGTATAAAATATATTTCGTTATAATTGCACGATTATATACATACATATGTATTATCACATGCTGAGACCTTCGTCGAAAATGAAATTTCGTGAAGATCAAAGCCCATATTTCTTAACTATTATCATTTAGCATTTTTGAGTACACACACATGCCCTTATTCCACGCAACGTTGATGATGCAACGTTAATCTGCAACATCAGGGCGCAACATTGCTTTCTCCAAAATGTGACCACTATGTAAAACGGCGCAATCATCCGCATAGTAATCATCGTTTAAAATATGCGGAATGAGGCACATTGCTGCAACGTCCTGCTGCGATTTCCATAAACAATGTGCACAAAGTGCCCGCACGATTTGCCCTGCAGCCGACGAAATCGAGGGAAACGGATGGATCTTTAAAGCCTCAAGTGAAATGGAAAAAGGAGAAAGAGTGGGAATGACAGGCTTCATAATAGAGCAATTTAATAAATTATCGAACATGGCAATTAGGACGGCGTTAGGGATCAGTAACGAAACCTTGATACGGTAATTACCACGGAGTAATACATGTGTATTCGTTAGCGATCAACATATATGTACCATTTGGCTACGTTTGTACATCAGACTCACGAATATTTCGGTTCTTTTCCTGCGACGTGATTGTAAATTATAGCTCGTAAGAAGACGTGGTCACGCTCATGAGAAACCGTTCGGAGACACGACCGTACGTTAACTGTGGCGTCTTACGTTGAAAAGGATTTGTTAAATTGTCCAAGTACCTCGCACAAATCATCCGCTTACGTTTCGAAGCAAATTAACAAGTGCAACACTCTTCGATAATGACGTAAGATTGTGAGAAGTCTGATTTCTGAAAATAATAATATTGTGGCGCGATCGTTACTTAACTTGCATTATGCGGTTGAAAACTTAGGAGCAGGAAGCAAATCTATATACTTTTTACTTAAAAATTTAACTTTGAAAATAGTCTTTTCTTCGCCAGTAATTAAGATAACACATGATAAGGTATTATTTGACAGGCAAACTGGCCACGTGAAGGCTTTTCAGCCAATCAATAAATGATCTGCGCGCCGAACATGGATTGTCAGCCTAACGCAGTCAAACAATGAATTAAAATCATCTTTCGATTTTAATCGTTTATCGTTAAAAAATTAAGGAATATTATTATTGAAATCTAAATGTATCGAAATACAACACAATAAGAAAGATTTAACATAAAAGATATAAGACACTCGTTATAAATAATAACTCTAAAGGGTAACAGGCCAAATATATAATAAACGAGCTAACAATTCAAAACTCACAAGCAATCAAAACTTACGAAGTTCTGATGAAGACGAAACGGTTCACTTTTGTTTTTAAGTTACAATAAAGACTTTGTTTTCAATTTTATATTTTTAACGTCTTCTTATTGTTAGCTCGTTTATTACATATTTGGCCTTTTTACCCTCTAGAGTTGTTAAGAAAAATTTAATTTTGTAAAAATCAATCGAGATAAAATTTCAAATATATTTATCCAAATTTTATAATAATTGAAGTTTCTCATGAATAATTAAGAGAGTTTCTGAAGTTGCTACAGTTTTGGCAATGTGCCAAATTGTATCTGGTGCTTGTCCGGAGCTGCATTCCCATGCTCGATACTGCGGGTGGTCGACTTCGACGAGTGCGTTAAAAGTGCGCTCACGCGTGCGGTCGATGAAGAGCAGGGAAGAAAGGCCAGAAAGAGAAAAAGAGAGAGAGGAGAGATCGAGGGAGCGGTTGCAATAAGTGATTCTCCGTAACTATAAATAAACGGCGATACGTCCTGGACGGCGAGCTTTGCTCGCCCGTAAATATCGAATCGGGGCATAATCGCATAATCGCCAAAGCAATCTGGAATTTACCGCAAATCAAGGGGGATCTCTTCACGCGTCCGGGTCTCACCGGATCTTCCTGATGAGGCTCATTGTTGCCTCACGGACGACGGTAAAGTAGAATCTATCCATTCTCATCGGTAACCCAGGATTCTGTTATAAATCAGACCCCAATGTCGAAGACTTGCTTCGCGGCAATGAAATTAGTCACTTCGCAATATGTACGTGCTAAGATTATTATCCCTACTCTTACTGTACCCTTGATATCATGATCCGTAACCGAAAGTAGAACGATGTTGAAAAATTTTATTTTTTTCGCAATTTTATAATACAGAAAATGCTGTCGCAATATCTGAAAAAAAGTAATTAAAAAATAATTCACGTATTGACGTGTTTGTTTTGTGGAAGTAGAGCGATATTGCGGTATTTATTTCCGCCTCGTTAATCACAGTGCTGCATTGTAATACGCGTATAATTTTATCGAAAACTATGTATTATTCTGGAAATGTACTAAAAACTCTTTGGCCGTAGTCTTTCATGGATTACCGGATGTGGAATCGACGTGAAAGACAGAATGGTATCGTATAATTACATTTAAAGTAAACACACTTTTATGATGTATCGCAGTATCAGTACTAAATATTATATCTACGAATACATACATATGTGTGAATTAGCTTGTAGATTAATTTGCATATTTTTTGAATATGGTGAAGAAACAGTGCAATTACAGAAACACTAGGATTTATTGCTCTTAAAATTTAAGATATAATAAAATTATACAAATATGTGTGTTGTTTGTGTGTGTGTGTGTGTGTGTGTGTGCTAGGTAGGTATATTACGAGTATTATATTTTTCTGTAAGAATTTATACCATATCAAAATTTATGAAGATGCGCACTGATATAAAAATCAATGTCGAACAATCTGCTGTTAGTGGCGTGATTTCGCGCCATTAATCTTTCCCCGACAATTAACCAACCGTAACGCAGCCGGCGGCTTTTAATTACAATCAAAACGTTATATCACACAGCCGACTGATATGAAATTTAATTCGGTGCATATTCGGAGAAAACATTCATCTTTAAAAATTGTAATAAAAATTATTATTATATAAACAATAAACATGTATATGTGCACATCATCTCAGCGAGAAAAAAATTATTAGCATACATAAAATTTGTATTGCAATCTTCCTTTTAGACTAGACTATGCATGTTAAACAGGTTAAACGGGTTTGTAAAAAGGCGGCTGAGCAAATGTGCTCGTTTATCAGGCACGTCTTCGAGCGTGTGTTCTGTCTTTTTCCGGCAGATGCCGGGAACATTCAGTATTTTTCTCATTGATGAAACCAAGCTTTACACACACGATTCTAAAAAAAAGAATTAAACTACTAAACGAGAAACTTGGATATGAATGAGTTGCAATGCGAAACTAATTCTTTCTGCCAAGGATATAAAATATAATCAAAATAATTTATTAAATTTTTTATTTGATTAATCAAGACACGTTATCGCATGATAATTAAGCTTGATAATAAATCGTTAATGAAAAAGAGTGCAACAGATCAGGAACAATACGAAATGGACATGAGAGTAGCCTTTTGAAAAAAAGGATCGAGAGACAGAGAAAGATGGCAAAAGTTCTCTAGCGGCAAAACTCTAAAAAAAAAGAGAGATTGAAGAAGGGCCGCGCCTGTTGATTAGCGGATATCTTAATTACTGATTGGCCCCGCGCGGACTAATTAAATCGTAACTCAATCAGGAGTCCGACCTGCCTTCTGTGCCATGGCGATTTACGAGCGTGTACGCGCGGTTTGGGACCTCCACATACATAGGTGGGTTGCTGATGGTGTATAGATGGTGACTTTAAAGCTTTGAGTAACGCACACTCCAACTACTCCCTTTTCTCTGTTCCTTTTACATATTCACTCCACCGATCTTTTTCGCACGGCAATGTCTCTTTTTTACCTCGTCTTCTCTCTTTGCACGCCTTCCTTTTTTCCATCGGTGACTTCCTCGCTCCGAGGCTGATTCGATAGCATTATATTCGTATGAAATAAAAAGTATACGTAATTAGTAGTACCTACCGCGGTGTCTTCTGCCCTGTTGAGCAATGTCCTCCAGATCCTCCCACTTTACATTCGTAAAAACCATTCGAGATATGAATTTTCAATAGCAGATCATGCAGATGTGTTTTCATACAGTATACGAGTATCTTTCATATCTTTGCATATGTGTGATGCGGGCCCCTGAATTTCATAACGCAAGAACCAAAACCTGCATACTCGATTTGCACTTAACAGCAAATTTATATATTATAAAGTCTTATTTCATATTTACATCTAAATTGTAATACGTGTATTATGATGATATAAATTTCGCTATTAGATGGCTATGATCAATACTAGGCATGCGGGCGAGGAATATTATATACGCGTGCAATAATTCGTACTCCTTTTTTTCCGTAATACTCAAGTAGGATAGCAATTAACTTGTAAGTCAATTTTATAACTATAATTATGGTGGATCCAAAAAAACGCACTTGTAGTGTATTATATTTTATGCACACTGTAAAAATACATAGATATTACTTACAAATATGTTAAAGTTATCTGACTTAAAACTATAAGAATAACATAAAGAGAATAGATTTTAAGAAAATAACATTTAATATAAAGTGCTTAAAGTCTCTAAGAATTTATCATCATTTTATACTTCAAATTGCAATTTTCTCTAGTCATGAGATATGAGAAAGTAAAGTAAATTAAAATAAAATTTATAATGTGTAAATTTATATAAGAAATTTATTTAAGAAAATAAAACTATATAATTGTATGATAGAACAAAATGGTGGATTAAAAATATTTCTCTGCTATTATACTCCTGCAATATTTATTTTAATCAAAATATAATTCTCTCAGTATGTCTTCTGAAAGTTCTCAAGTTTTAAAAAAATTTCTGAAAATTTGATTATCAGTCACTATCATTCAATATAATAATATATAATAATATTAATATAATAATATATAATAATATAATAATATATATTATAATACACGGTACAATATACATATTACATTTAGATAAAAAATATTTCTGTGTCTTGATACAAAATTTCTCCAAGACTTTTGAAGACAATAATAAATTCTCTAGTTATTCATAGTTATACAATAGTTATAATATATCTAAAATATTCAATAATTGCTCCTTATATATTATATTTGTTAATATATTTGTCGTATAAATTGTAGAGAATCGGTCTTCGAGAATCATAAAGAATCGGTCTTCGGTTGTCAAAAACGATTTTTTGTACGTATCCCAACTACAAAGTAAAAATAGAATAAAATAAATAATATCTTAAAGTTGATTATAAAGCAAGATTAAATTGTAATAAAATTAGACTAATTAATAATTATTAATGATTAGAATAATTATTAATGATTATAACAAATAAAATAATATTTTAAATTGCAATAAATAAAATAATACACACGCATGCGTACCATACATGTATATGTATAATGCTGAAGGAGAATTGCACTAATAAAAAGTAGAAGGAGAATATCGAAAAGTATATAAAAATTAATCTGAAAATTTTACCATTTACAAAAAAAGAACCATTTACAACATCAAGAAATGACAAAGTATACTATAAATAATGTAAATGTATCTCGACATTTGTATCAATATTTAACAAATCAATGCAACATTCTCTAATTTTCTATTTATCCATCCCATTATTATTAATAACTCTCTAACTAATTTTATTTCTTTTTTTATTTGACTTTGTGTCAACTGACAGAATAAAATCTCAAAATAATTTTATTTCATAATTATTTTTTATTCTTTTTACATATTTTTAGTCATTAAATTAAAACAATAACAAAAACATTACCTTTATGAATGCTTATATCACCGGTCGACATATTCCATTTCTATCCTGTTGTTGATTTTCCGGACAGTTCTGCTTCGGTCTATTTGGTAGCTGTATGATATAAGCCAAATAGTCATAAGTCTTATTTTAGGCGATTTTTAACGATCGCTTGGTATATGTACCAAGATTGCTATTGGTAGAGGCGGAGCATATTCTGGTAACATGTAATATGGTAATACCACACCAATAGGCTAAAATGCATTGGTTCTTTTCCATACGCGCGAATTAATATCTTGAACTTTTTATAAAATAAGTAATTAAAATATCAAATCTAACAATAACATAAATTTAATATGACATAAATATTATAAAATACATTACTTGCTTTTATCTTTGTGTTGATATTTCGCGCATATCAGAAACGACCAGCATATACCCTGCTTCGTTGCTTGGTACAGCGTGGTATCAACCAAAAAGATACCAAAACGGTTAGCCACACCTCTACCACAAATTACCAAATACGCGAAAACATTCTGGTACAATTTGGTATATTTTGGTTCATATACCAGAGTGACGCCAAAAATCGCCTTTTGTGACTTGGTTTTGTGACATGTTGGTGGTGGAAGATACTTATTTTGTTGGCAAATCGTTGGCGTCAAACTAATCATTATTAATATGATTACAGATATTATAAACATTCTCATGAAATATACCATTTCTAATATTTAAATTCCAGTAAATATTACACACACGAAATTAGCAGAAAATTTGATTCGTTATCCTCGTAGTCAGAGGACGACTAACGATAAAATGTCAGTTCACCGATTCTTATTATATTCTACCAGATTCCTCCCAATGTTCTTGCTATTTATACTCATCTCTGTATCTCAATCTTTTAGCTACTATTTCAAATAACTCGGTGATGTAATATTTAAAATTTCGAAATATGTAAATAGGATGATTAAGGAAAATAAGAAGCTGTCCTTGAAAGTTGAAGTTGAATATTTATACTATTAATATTCACTATGGATGTTGTTTCTTAGAAATAAAAATTAATTTAAAAATAGTAAGAAATAAACTTCAATTTGCCTTTTTACGGTCGAGCCTGGATCTTTTTTTTGCCAATCAATGATCTGCGCAATCGCAGTATGCAATTAAATACAAGATGCGCGTCGACACTGTCGAACTTGAAACGCAAATCACCAACATAAAATCAACTTGATTCCAAATGTTAGTGCTAATAAGATTAATTTAAAAAATTAATTTAAGGAATTATATAATAACGATCTCTTTTTTTCTTTATAACATAAAAATTAGTTTAACAATATATTATTACTGTCCTCGAAATTTAATAAAATAAACTATAATTTCTATCTATTTATTGTATGCTACGTATTTAGTTTCCCGATATAGAATTAAATATGTAATTAATTTAAACATTATATCCTGCATCTAATTATATTATATATCTTCACCGCTTTTTAGAACAATTAAATGCTTCATTAAGTTTATTTATTAATCTGATATTGAACATTAACAAAAATTGCAGAATTAAAAATTATTACAGAAAAATTATTATGCGTTATTAAATCACTTATTATTAGATCGTTCAATAAAAGGTTATTTCGATAAGAAACATACAATACATATGCGTAGATATTCTTTATTTATACTTTTTACAATATTCATGTTATTTACTTTATATTTTAATAAAGATAAACAAGTTTCTATAATTTCTATAATTTTTTATAATTATATTAAAAAAACAGGAAAATAGATCTTGAATCTCTACCAAAGTGAAGCTTCAGATTAACCATTTTAACTTTACAAGTTTAAAATAAGTTTTAAATGTATAATTAGTTTTTAAAAGTGTAAATTAGTCATAGCAGGATGCTAGTTACAAGATCTAAGTATGTGGACTTCTAAGGTTTGATTATAAAAGAATTTTTTTTATTTTGTGACAAATTGTTGGTGACAATATGATTATACGATGAATCAATAACAGAATCATAAACATGAAATTTTTTATGTTTGGAACACGGAAATTTTAGTCAGATCAGGAACAAAATTAATGCGCTGCTTTTAATAATTAAGAAATTCGAGAAATCCTTGAACGGTCAATGATTCCACGAAGATTAATACACACATTCTACTACTAGGTCCCCTTATGTAGCTATTTATAATTATGTTATGACGATAATGTAAATCACCTAACAATTTATCAATTTTTTTGCCAACTTTTTTGCGTTCAAAGCCAGCCATAAAAAAGACATACTCTTGTTGATTAATAACGAAATTTAATAGTAAAAAATATCTCGTACGCACAAATTACAGGTGCAAAAAATTTATCTCATTAAATATAAAATATCTTAAGTAAATTTTTCTTAAGTATTCGGATGTAATAAATATGAAAAGTACACTATAGCCAGAGAAATGAATATTTAGAAAATAAACTTGTCAGCAATTCACAAAAATGTTATTTTTTAATATATTGACTGTCATACACGTCCTTTATATATTTTTTGTTTTCGAAAGTTATTCATTATTTACAAATATTACATACGTCATGACCGTGAATTACTTAATAGTGAGAATAAATTTAAAACGCCTATACGGTCAGACCTGGATATAGGTTGGCCAAACAATAATCTGCGCAAAGGCAGTATATAATTAAATACGTTGCGCGCCGACATAATCGAACTTTAAACGCAACACAATCAGCAACTTAAAATCTATATGATTTCACATGTTGGATTTTTATAATACCCCCCAACTCCTTCAGATAAATATTATTCTATATTATTATTCATTATTTATTCATTATGTCAATTTTCGTCAGAAAGATACTTCATTGTTCAATAATAGTTTTTAAAAAAATTTATTTGAGCTTTTGGGATTTTTTCATGAAATTGATTGTCATTTAAATGACGTAGTGATCCATTAAACATATTTTTTTTAAATATATGATTTAGAATAAAGATAAAAAATAACAGAAAGATTGCAAAGCAGTAAACGCGAGAAAAAATATAAAGTTTGTCAGTAGAAACGCAAGTATATAAATATAGCCCTAGATTTTATGTATATTGAGAACACTTTATTATTGCAGTATTCGAGCAGTAGTAACACTGGACAGTAAACGAACATCTTAACTAATGTAAAGGATGACAGAGACAAAAAACGTGATATCAGCATATGTGAATTTTGTAACAAATTGGTGGGTATTGCGACCGCTAGAGACGGACGAAACCGCCCTCTTTATATTTATAATAGCAATCGTTTCATCATTCCGATCGCCCTTAGCGGGCCGGTTAACTGCTCCGTACACGAAGCAATTAATTACACGTAGTCTGCATTAATCTTTGCAAATTGGGTCCGAAATCTTCGGAATACGCCCTAACAATATATAGTACTCTCTGCTCTGATCGCGCAATAAAACCAAACCGTTCTATAAAACAAACGCAGATTTCTCTTTTCAACTCGGCTAATTGAACGATAAAAGATAACGCTTTTTCAAATGAAAAGCATTAGTTGACATCAAACTGGCAATGTGATTGGTGAGCTGCGAGCCGACTTGGTTTTGTCAGACTATTCACCTCAGTGATTCACCAATTTACGAAATCGAAATTCGATTTACATTTTGGAGTTAATAAATCTCAACTCCACTCATAAGATGAAGAATGAAAAAAAAGTTGAGATTTATTAACTCCAAAATGTAAATCGAATTTCGATTTCATAAGCTGGTGAATCACTGCGGTTAATAGTCTGACAAAACCAAGTCGGCTCGCAGCTCATCAATCACATTGCCAGTTTGATGTCAACTAATGCTTTTCATTTGAATTTTAACTACTGGTAAAGAGAATGACCGTTACAGTTATAACGCTTTTTGTTATGAAATCATTATGTATACGTAATATTTCGAAATAATTCTTTAATAATGTTTCGAAATAATTCTTTAACTAATGTAAATTAGTATAATTCACGATAAAAGCCGTGATTTATTTTTATTTATTCATTTTTTACGATGCACGATTAGTAAAATAAATGTATATGTATATACATTAATTACATTGTTGAAAATATTTAATATTTTAGATTACAATTGAATAATATGTAATTATAAAATCGTGCCATAAATATTTTAATTATATTTCTTATTTATTCAATCTTGTCGAGTATCAATTTTTGCGCCTCATAAATTCTTCGGCAAGATACTGTCATCAATTCTTGCTCTTTAGATGTGTACAATAAACGAATAAATGACTGTACGCCATTTCTTCCTACTATACAAGGCAATGACGTAAAAATATCCTTTTCCAGGCCGTGTTGACAACCCTAAAATATATTTGACATTTTTGGACAAGTTTTGGACAGTTATTTGTTGAAATACATTTGTAATTTATGTTTCCAAACAAAACAAAAATTTACATTTTTTTACACTCGCACAATATTTCTTTATCTTTATATTTATCGTTATCTTTTATTACACGGTAATAAATTAATATTGTAATTATACAAGAGATAAAAATAATTTAAAAAATAATTCCCGAGGCATATCATAAACAGAATTGAGCAATATTATTAAACAGAAGTTTAATAGTTCCAATAAAACTTATCGATAGACCTTCATGAACGTAGAGACAGTAAAACAGGCACAAGTATTGCGCACAATAGCGTCAACAATTTCGCCTGCACAAATTCCGGCTCCCCAGCTATGATAGCCTTTCTTGATGATCAATTCGTTATCGCTATCGACGACTTTCGTATGCAAATCACCCCAAGCTTCTGGATCCGTTCGTGTGCCGATCTCTTTATTTATGTCTTTTAAAGGCATACCCATTACCGCAACAGCGGACCAGATTGGGACTAATATATGTATATTAAAATAGGAAATGATGGAAATGTTAAAACAGAAATCGACTAGATTAAATAAAAAAGTACGGAAGTGTTTATTACAATTTTTAATATTTTAACACTAATTACCAGAAGCTGGTCCGCTCTCGCCAATGATTAACGCTTGAATCGCACTCGCTGAAATTCCAAGTTTTTGAGCGATGAAGTACTGAAATCTGCAGCTGTCCAGAAATGTTCCTAGTCCTATAACACGGTTCGGTGGAAACCCAGATAGCTTCATAGCAACATACGATAGAATGTCGACTAAATAAAGGAATTGAAATAATAATTTAAGTATATATATCATACTGTGCTCCGATTAAAATTTATCTATCATAAGTTAAAATGTGTTTATAGAACATCTTATAGATAGAAAAATGATTAATACGTTATCAAATGTACAAAATGCCAATCAGATAATGGATATGTGCCAATCAGATAATGTACATGTACATGTGTGTGCAATTTGTAGTATGGTAAACATGTTAAATATAGTAGATAATAAGATGTATACATACCTGGCTTCGAAAGAATGAGAAGAACGCTGTTTGGCGCGTACTTGGAAACGTTCGGAATGACGTCTTTGAAAATTTTCAGATTATGCTCTAGATAATCGGTCGGTTGCTGATCTTCACGAGACTGGCTTCCAACTGTGATCACGCATACCGCTGCGTCTCTGGCACAAGCATAATCTATCGGAGAGTAATACCCGCTGGATGGTTTATCGTTTATCACAGAATTTTTATTTATTTCCACGTACTTTTGCATGAGGGATATTTTTGTAGAAAAAGATTATAAAAAAGATAGAAGCTCTACTCTCCTCACTTTTAAAGATCGTGGAAGAAATTAAATTAATTCCAGCTTTTGCTTTATTAGTGTTATTACCAATTATTATATCAATTGCTAATTATTTCTAATTTCTAGATATGCGTGTCGCTTGTACATCGTTTATCGCACGGCATCGCGTGAAATTCAATTATCGTACGATTTATCTTAATTTCATTAACATCTCGAGATGTCTCAATGCAGGCAATAACGCACACACGAACGTCACCCTTTGGCGACCTTATCGCTAACCGCGCGATTTATTTATCCGAACGTTAAAGCACAGTTGTTTTGAGATAATTGCTCGTTACTCGCGGACAGTGTAATGACGGTCTCGCTATTTTTCTGTGGCCTCCTCCCATCAGGCTTCACCTTTGGTACCGACAATCCTGGGATTGCCGAGGTACACCGCCGCATGGCTGATGTCTTCTGCTTCTGCCTTAGCGAGATCCTCGTTCACGTCTATGAGGACGAGCTCAGAGGCGAGGCGCTGCAAAAAAATCACAGAGGGATGAATGGTAGAACAGGGTAGCAGGCAGAGAAGCTAGACGGTAATTAACGGCAATTGGTCGCTGCCCGACAGGCAGTGTTATTACGCGCTTTAAATTGTTATGCAATGAGAGCATCAGGCTCTCCCCCTTTTCCCCCGAGAATCGCATTAAGATACGAGCGAGTGCGCGATCAATCGCGCAAAGTCCCTTAATGCGAGAAATCGTTAAGATCCGATCAAGGAACAGAGCATCGAGAAAGGCGTTATTTTCGGGAGGATTCACATTCACTTCATCGTGGTCGTCGTCGTTGCTGCCGCCGGTACCTGGTGACACAAACGACAGGGTGATAACTCATTCATGAATAATTATGGGACCGGCTCCTTCTCGTCGGTTCCTCTTCGGGGACCACCTATCTCCGGCGCAGCCGCTACAAAATTTTCGACCGTAGCGACCGCGTTGCCGTGAAATGTCAAACGAGCATAAAGAATGTTTCAGCGACCCCCTGTCCGCACGTGCTTCATTTTTCTCCCGCAATCACGGTTTCTTCGTAAATGTTGCCTATTTGTTTCCTCATGAATTTTTTAGTTTCATTAACGTATCTTACATATACATATACCCACGGATACTCAAGGACATCATAAATGTAACGTTATACGAGTCCGTGAAGTGTGGCAAATGGCGCGGCAAACGAGCGGTATAAGGGACCACTGGTAATTTGTATTCGTTTTTGAACGACGGATCATTAAGCTTCGAGCGGTTCTAATTTGTGCAGGCTAATTTGTGGTATAATGAGATATTCGGATAATCATGTAAATCACCCCGTAAAAGTTAATGGGTATTATTCTCCTAGAGCCGTATATATATACAAACACGTTTTTGTGATAATGGGCGTATTAAATATACACTTCACCAAGACCTTCACCTTTTACATCCAGACGGACGTATTTTCCGCAGACAGATGGTGCTTTCACACTTCACATTACAAGACAAACATCAAGATAACTTTAAAACGGCTTCTTAATATATTATGTTGCGCTTTCATGCTTCCGATCTGTTTGTCTTATATACACCACTTAATTATCATACTTCATCAATAGTGACTTCCAAAAGGATGGCGTATCATGAACTGCCAAACTTCTGAATAGATCTATCACTTTCATTATCTCGCAATAATTGTAAATCTGTAACTTTCACTTGCACTAACCATATTTTAAAGTAAATTAACATTGTATATCGCAATATTAAGTATAACTCCAACTAACATTTGCATGGATATACATTATAATTAATACACAAAGTCACTTTTTTCTTGTAAATAAATCATGCAGAATTTTCTTCAACCTATTTTTAATTATACATAAATATTTGGCTGTGTCTTGTCATTTCTTCTTCCCTTATTTTGTATCATTTTTCTGTAAATTTTTTTGAAAATTCTAGTTAGATTTTTATTCCATTAATCCAATATTTAAATAATTGTATAGAATTGTTAAAACACTAGTCATTGTAGACAAGAAATATTATTAAAAGTATATTTTAATAATGGTGACATGCAATGTGCACCATTATTAAACCAAACATTTTTCAATAGTTTTTGAAACATTTATAGGACACATTGTGATAACACGTGATACATGCTTTGGAGAATTTAAATTTTCCTGTTATTTAAATACATACACGACAATAATCATCTGAAAATCTCTTCATAAGAAGATATAATCACAAGTTGCATATTAATATCGATGTAAATATGGCTCGGAATGTATGAATGACATATTTTTTGCCAAAAGTTTTGTATAATTTGCTTAATACGAGCTATGCAGGATGTCACAATGGAACAACAGGAGACAAGAAGATGCTTGGCACGTATAGTTGTGAAGAATTTGAGTAGAAGTTTCACAAAGTGGACGGTAGATTATAACGGTTGTATTTTCATACTTCGCGATGATCTCGTTGATGCGATCATGCTGCGATGTGAGGTACAGCAGCACGACTCGGTCATATTTTTCATTTCTTATTTTTTTTCTTCATGTCCTTCTTCCTGTTTTTTCCGCAGCGTTTTCGGCTACCGAACATTTCGGTAATCAGAAGCTCTTCATGATCATATCGGACAAACGCCGCTAAATTTTGTGTTCCGTTAATTGGAATGATCAATATTGGCTAGAAGTACATGTTTCTAATTTTTATAAAGACTGAGAAAGTCATTTATCATTGTCAAGAGAGTCAGAAACAAAACTGTTTTAACGAAATCCATATTTTAATATACAACCTGAGCAATTTTCTCTTTGAAAGCTATTATCATGCAGTAACGGGTAATATCCTAGTTATTCTCATACCATTCTGACTTCCTCAATAATATACTTGATAAACTCCACTATACATATATTATTTAGTCTTTCAATATACACTATAAGCTCGTCCAACGAGAAGTCTATCGTCCGTCAGTTACGCCCTTCGTGTCCCACCACATGCACACACCATTGTTTGCCCTCGTAAATTTGCGGAAACCGAAACCTAGAATTAGTCGCCCACATTTATTACCCTCTACCGGAATGTACTCAGCATATGGATGTAATACTGTTGCACCTTGTAACATCGCAAGCCACAATATTCCATCTAACTGTTAATTTTCCTTGATGCAACAGATACGAAATTATGCCTAAACAATACAATGATAATATACAGTTTCATTTAGAACGTTGCAAACAATTTCCTATTTCTCATATTTTTCATTATTACATAATTCAAGACCTGAGATAAAAAAATACAAGTTTGCGTGTCACAACTGTCCCACAAAATTTCTACAAAGCTTGTAAATACGTCTTTTGTGAATTGAATCTACTACTATTATGTAATAATAATATCTATCAAGTTTCAATTTATTCGATCCGTCTGACCAATTTTATTAACAAATCACTTGTAATCACATGTGATTTGTTAATAAAGTTGGCCAGACGGGTCGAATAAATTGAAACTTGTTAATTAATATTCACTGGCGAGGAAAAGATTTGAAGTAATAATATCTATATATACTATCTATATATACTAATATATATATCTATATATACTATCATATTTGTATCTGTATAATAGATCTGTACTTTTCTATCTATACTACTATTATGTAATAATAATATCTCTTTCGAGGATTTCAAGTAAAAATGTGTGTTATAAATTGCAGTCTCCATAGTTATTAACATAAATCAGTCGGTTAGAGCCGTTCTGCGGAGGCGCATCGACCGACGTGTAAATGCTCGCGTTACGATCCGATAACGAGCGAAAGGATCAGCCCACTTCTACATCTTCTATCATCTTTTTCCTGCTATCTCCCTCCCTCTTTCATGTTCCGTTCTGCTCCTTCCTATAGCCGAATTCCCTCTTCTAGTCTTCCGTGGATCATTTGCATAATAGCTTTTTGAGCAGGCACACACGTATGCATTAACGAGCCGACATTCAGGATTTGTTCCCATAAACTTGCACATATATTCATGCATAAACCTACACAAGTCGATTAGGGCATTCCTTGGTTACGTTGTCCTTTGTTGTTGGGTGCAACTCGAGGGTCCGCTAAACGTGGAGCATTATACCTTTGATCCTCGACGAACACGAATTACGTGCTCGAGCCATGTGGATAACGGCGTTATGTCTCATTTATTTAATATCAATATTATAGATATGTTTAGATTGACGTATCAAACACATTATCGTATCATCTGATGAAATAAGGCACAGATCGATTACGCATGTATGCATTAATCAATATTGATATATCCTTTTTAAGTATATGAATGTACATCAATGAAGCATGTATATTAACATTAATGTTGACTTACTTACATGTAGATTTACTTACATGTCAGAATTTTTACAAAGTTAACAGTTTATTAAAATATTACACTGTTAAAAGAAAATAGATAATATGTATTTAAAAATGTTGGGCTGAATGCAAATTAATTTGTAAACAAATTTTTATACTTGGATAATATTATCATAAAGGTTAAACAGTATAACAATTTTCTGTTCATTGTCTATTCATGTATCATCACATAGTTACTAAAAAATATATGTGCCGCTATATCTTATTAATAATAAAATAATTCAAATATAGCACATACGTGCATAAAAAATTAATTTAAAAATTAAAGTGACATGAAAGGTTAGAAATTAGAAAGAAATAACAAAGATCCGCTAACTTTGAATAGAATCGCTATAGCGGTTGCGACACCCTTGGGCGCACTGCCGACGACAACGACCTTGACACGATGGCTATCCACAAGATGTTCTGTCTGTTTGGCCAGTAAAACAGTTACCGTGTTGCTGGCAACCTTAGGTGATTTCCTTCTTGTTTCGGTCATATCCGATATGGCGATGCTCTTGCACTTCGAAATATAACACTATAATTTAGACGAACCAAAAATCACTTGACATTGTGAATATCTCTAATTAAGACCACAAAATTTGATGCTCTGTATTAAAATTTATAAACGATAAGACATGTCTGGAAAAGCAGACAGTCGGAAAAAATATTTTTGACAGGAGGTCAATGAAATTGACAACGAATACGTAACAAGTGGATTTACTGTTCAATTTGAAATGGCTACGTAATATACAAAAAGGTGATTGTATTGGTATTCTGTATAATCGAACGCGTGAGAGAACTCTCTTGCCTTTCGTGTCCGATGAATCTCGCACGCTCATAATGTACTATATATACAAGATGTGAACCTCAAGTTATCTTGTAGCAGAAGATATACAATCCGATTAACACATTCGATCACGGACGAAAAGATGCTATCGATAAATTCAATCGCGCCGTACAGAATCAATTATAGTTGGAAAGAATGTTCCTTATACAAAAAGGTAAATGCTCGGGGCAGATGTAGAGACGAATCGCCAATTGGACGCATCGTTCGTATGGTTTTCGTTTTTCTAAAGAATGAAGGTTGTAAAATTGATCGACAGCTGCTGCGGAGCTGCACAGGTGGGATGCGCCGCGTTCCTGCCAAAAGAGATACTGCCAATTTGTGTTTTATAAGATATTTGAGAAGGGATCAAGAAGGGATTCTTAGGAATCGATTCTTTTGTTCCATCTTTATAAACTCTACTAATTCAATTCACTTTTTTTTATTAATATAAAGACATAATCCTGTTTTATTTCAATAATCCTTCAATTTCCTCCCAGAATTTAAAAAATATATATACACATATGTAACACAACGACTTCACTATACGACAAGACTTAAAGTTTATGTAAAAAAAAGGGTTGTAGTTTAAATTATCCAATCTCCTCGCCGCACAGTTCTCAACTGCATACTCGCCTCGCACGCAATGGAGAGTGCATTTTCATCCGCCCTTTCACCTTTCCGCCTTACATCGTTCGACTGCGTAAATCAAAATTCGATCGAACAAAAAAAAAGACACGGTAATAAGCTCCACACGCGTGGAACATTGTAGCGCGAGTTGCATGTACCGTTCGCAAGCAATCTTAGGAGAACGCGGCTGATTTAATTTTCCAGGAAGTTGAGTTTCACTCATATATCGTTTATTATGGCGATCGAACGCACGCGGAAACCGGTTGCCAGGTGCAGTATTGCCTTTATTGATGAAGATGCATTCTAGGATGCGTCGCTTCTTCCCTCCTTTCCTCTTCCATGTTATTTCCGCGCCGCGTATCCGTTCGCAGCTCTTTACGTTTCTCGCTCTCCTCTTTTCCTCAGCCGGTCGTCACTCTTCAATGTCGCTCGATTCGCGAAGAATGCCGCACTCACGCAACACACTGCGGATGCTGTCGGCGCACCGTTGTACCGCTGTCTTTTCCTGATCGTTCAGCTTCTGTCGTACTGTGGCGTACACACCTTCCCGGCCGAGTACACAGGGTACCGACATATATACATCTTTATCAGTCCCGTGAGCACAACTCTGCGAATAGAAATTCCTCGATCTTGTTTTCCCCCTCAATCAACATGCGACTAAGCGCGTCTCAGAACGCTTTTGTCTAACATGAAAAGTACGGATTGTTTGTTAATGAAGAGTCAGTATAATTGTAAAGTCGATAAAATTGGACTAAAAATGTATCATTAATCATTAGATTAATGCAATTATTGTATTGCAACTTGTAACTTTCTTTCAGACTCGATTTGTAATTAACTATTCTGTAATTCAGACTGCAACCAGAAAGACTAATATTAAATTTTTACCCAACTCGAATTTGTCTTCGAATTAGAATTAAATTAATACACTTCTGTGATTTTTTTGAAATAACAATAAGTTATTAAAATCTGTTTAAATCTACTGAATAATTTTATAGAACGTTAATTTTATTATATCTCTCACGTGTATATACGTCGATACTGGCAATACAGCTTTGGTATTCCTTACGATGGCATCTACGATCTCAGCAGTGCAAAAGCCGAGAGCCCAACAACTCGGTCCTCTCTCGCCCTTTTTCCGATTAAGTTCCGTATCGCTGTAAACACAACGTAAAGATTTTATTATTTCCTTAAATTCTATCGGAAACGTCCCGTAATCTTAACCACTGACGTTTTATTTACAGCTTCGGAAATGTCACGCCACTTCTCGAGATCATCCGCCTCACCCATTCGTGGGTTTATGTCGCGTAGCTTCGTACCCGCCACCTGAACGCTCGACCATATAGAAACTATATGAAACGACAGATATCGGAAGGAAAGAGACATCATTAATTGTTAGGTCGTTTACAATATAACTAAAGTATGTGTGATACTCTTCAGCACAAATGATAATTGCATATATAAAAATAATATGCTTGCATATTTACAACGTTTACAAAAATCCAATAGAATATTAGTATAAGGATTATGATAACATCTGATTAAATATCATTAAAAAAAAAGCTCTTAATAATTGGTAAAATTAGTCAAGATGTCAATCATGTACCAGATGTGTCGCCCTGCGCGCCGATACTCATGCAACTGATCGATGAGCGCGCCAGTCCCAACTTGCGACTCAGTAAATCCTGAAACCTGCAGCTATCGAGCAAGGTCCCCGTGCCAAGCACTCTGCGCGAGGGAAACTTGGACAACTTCCAGGTGATATACGACATCACGTCGATCGGTTGAGTTACAACTAGTAACACCGCCTTGCAGGCCAATTTTGCGATTGTAGGGACGATCTTCTTGAACACCTCGATGTTGTGCTTCACATTCAATTCCTCTTCGGGTTTCTTTTCACAAACCGCGATTACTACTACTGTCGAGTCTTTTACCTTATAGATATCTAAAATGCAATCAATTGCAGATCGTAGATTATCGTGAAATGATGGTTTCTAGATACGAATACATTTTAATGTTTTACAGACACATTTTCCTCTGAGAAAATTAAGATATAATCGTTTCTCGAGTTTTCGGAGAAGACACTTGGATATTTATGCAAAAGAAGTCGTAACGGGAAATAGCTTCGTTAAGAATCAGATACGATTCCCCGGAGAACCTCTTGCCGTCTTATTCAACGGCGTAATCATCAGCTCCTTGGAAGTGCGTGGAATATAAAACGACGAAAACGGATAAGAAATTTTTCCCCTTTCGAGAGAGAATCACCATCGGAAGAGATGTGCCGATAACAACGGTAGAGAAGACAATCCGGCGTGGTCGGAAAAATAAAGAATACGGATCCGAGGCAACACCTTCACAAAATGCTTGTAGTAACATGCGGCAGTATCGCAACTATACGGAAGATACATTTACGACGGAGAGAGATGTTGTTACAGATAACTTGGCAAGCCCGTAAAAAGTCGTCCCCCTTGTTCCAGTAATTGCTACCTCGCACGAGACAAGATCAGAAAGAATCATTCCGCTATCCTATATAGATATATAGTAAATACAAACGCTACGCGTCGTACGCAACGCCGTGAAAAGTCGAACAACCCGAAAGCATTTCTGAGATCAAACATGAAGTAACTCGATGAAACTGTCCGCGAGATCAAACCTGATCGTACTACACTTTCCGTTAGTGTCCTTCTGGATTCCCACGAAGGATATGGTGCTTTTACAACCGGTCGCTCGTCGGGACGGAGTAACCGCGCGTTATACGCACGCTGGAAACAGAAACAGAAAACCGCGTCGTGGTCGATCACGACCGAGATAAATAAGAGTGGACGAGATTTACGAGAGTGTCCGTGAAAAACTCGGGGGAAACGTTCGCCCAGTTCACCAGCACATAAGCGCCCGGCGAGTTTTAGATGAGAATCGAGATTAAAGATCCGAGAGAATTCTGGCTCTGAAACTCGTCGCCTAAAAACCCACGTATGTGAAAGCGTTGTTTCTGAATCGCTGCACGTTGACAGGGGACTCTTGATGGGCAACCTAACGTTCGTCGATTTAAAATGAGTGTTGATCGGAGCCGACGATCATGACACGCCGGTGACGCTCGGTAGACTCATCAGTTTGGACGTATCAATCTAAAATTTCTGGAATCCGTGCTGTTGTGAACTGTCACGCACCTAATGCGCGGAAGATCTACATCGTCCATGGGCGCTCACGATTCGTTGATTCCGTGATTGTGAATAGAGCACGACGACGAGATCATCCAGAGTGTTAACCGCTATGACAACTTAACACTGGCTTTATCTGACACGGATAATATGTGCCGAGGCGTTTCTTATAAGAATGTATAGTCAGGAAGCAACGGGGAGAATATATTTAAATAAGTGTATAATTATGATAATTTTTATTTATCACCATATATATGTATATCATAATACCTAAACATGTATCATCAGTAGAAAAAGTACCTGATGTGCCAACTACGAGCGGACATCCCAAAAAGATACCAGCGTGCTGAATATCCTCGGCTTCGGCAGAAGCTTTATCCAAGTTTTGATCGATCAGGCAGACTTCACTTGCTATACGCTGAAGATTATGTGAAGATTACGTTTACGAGAATTAAAATAATCAAAGTTAATCAAAGTTTATAAGCTATATATAATTTCTCTATACACATATTTATATATACTGACTCTCAATAAAATTGCGATAGCGCAAGCCATCCCAACTTTTCTTGTACCAACGATCGAAACTTTGACAGGGTGCGGATAAGTGTCGCACGGTCCCAGCTGCGTCGTTATTAAAGCGTTCTTCGTGGTAGTTGTCGTGACCGGAATTTTATCGATCTATTAAGACACGTTATTCTATATAACTATGCTTTTATTTACTAGGAATTTATATTTTATATCAGTAAAAGTATCTCTAATGTCATGAACAAGCGTTATCTCTCTCTTTTTATTCAAATCTATCTACGAAAGAGCATTATCTCCAACTCACGTCGTCACGTTCGATTTCATCTGGCATTTTGCCATCGGCACTGCTGTCCTCCAGGGTATCGCCCCTTTTAGATATGTCAGATTCTTCATCAGCCATGCTTCAGTAGTCACTGTTAGCTCACCGAGCAGCTGCATGAGTGGTATTTAATGAGAACACGATCCTACCCGTCTGTGTACTTTAGTAACTATGTATGAATTTACACTCTGCTCATTCGAGATGTATTGACGCTTTAGGTGTATCAGCCGCGTCGTTTCATCATCTTCATTACCTTACTTGCATGTGACTTCCTTTTCCCTACGTTACTAACTCCGGATGCTTGTTGCGGTGGTTTGTCGCTTCTCAGGAAGGAGTTTATAAACGAAGGACGGTCGAATCGCTGTTTACACTTGTACAGATTCGGATCGACCTACGCAGAAATGAGGAATCGGTTTTTGAGATGAATCGGGTATTTCACCGTTATGAGGAAGAGTCCAGGAAGAAGAGATAACGCAAGAGAAAATTCCGACTGGAAGAATAACGGCGGAACTTATCCGCGCACTTTGCTGTAAATTAGCCGCAGGTAATCGTCGTAGAAACGCAAGTAACTTCTCTCATCGCTCCGGTGTTTCACCAGTACGATCCCGCATCACTCATAAATATACACATGGTTGGTACGCGCGTAATGGTCTATCGGCTGTGTCTATTAGTCGATCATAGCGAACGAATATGTTTTTAATGACTATTCCGAATGAAGTAATTAACCTTGTGACACAAACTAAATCATACGCATACTTTCTCAACCGTTCCGCGTGAATGATTTCTACTGAAATCCTGAGAATAAGTTATTCGTTAAAATGAAATACTACAGCAACAAATATTTAATAGCTAATAAATGATACAAAAATTCTGTGAAATGTGTTTTCATAATATGCTTAATATGTCTTTCTATAGAAAATAGCCAAATAATCTTTTTTTTTTTTAATTTGCATCAGTGTTTAATAACTTGTAATTATGCCTCGATGGAGATTTATATAAAGAAGAAATCCAAATGTATTATGGGCAAATTCTCGGTCAAGTTTCGAAAGAAAAAAATCATCTAATATATCATATATGTTCAAATGAACGGACAGGGGATTATTAACGTCACCTTGTTATATTATCTTCAAGACAGTCCCCTAAAGACTTCAGGCAAACCATAGCAAAAAAAAGAAAAAGAATCATGTAATGTCATATATATTCATCCGAATGTAAGCGTTGAAAGTAACTCCTTGTGTCCGCGATATAATGCTCGAGCGACAATCTTAACCATCTGAAAAAGGATCAGTTAAAAAAGTAAAACTTTTCCATTTACTTTGGTACCAGCAGATAAATCATGCCTGCTGCATTTAGGAGTAGCGAGCGAGGCGTTCCCGGTAGTTTGGGCATCGCGAGGTTTTAACACATTCGAAGATGGATCTGCCTCTCGAGAAAGGTCTCGTTTTTCGCGCGTGGTCCATACGACTGGTCCGATCCACGCTCACGGACACATTCAATTTTAGCGTTAATAATCGCCGGGAAAAATGATGACCTTAAACGTGGCCATTCATCAGGGTCCGATCGATATTGCGAATGCGCCTTAACGACGGAGAGATACCATCGACCGTCCCGCTACAGAGTTATTGAATCGCGTCAAATAATATACGAGCCAATAATGTATGAATAGTCCTGCAATTATGGTCAGCCGATCGTATCTAAGGGTGCGTTGTAATTTAGTAATCGTTCATTCTCACCGCGCCGGACGGAGATTCGACGAACATCGATGAATATCGATCAGCTGTAGTGATACATAATTTTTCTTACACGATGTCCGAAGTTTAGGGAGCACAATTGCTATAATTCGCACAACTCCAAATCGATAAAGCAATCCTCCGTTCTCTACGGTTAGTCGCTACCTCACCTGATTCTCTCGCAGCGGTATTATATCGCTAGATTACCGCAGGTTTATAATAGGATAATATGTTTTCTATCTTTTTTAATGACCCCGTGACACTTGTAACCATTCATAATGGCAGTTAAAATCAGTATCTATTAAACGATTTCCTAATAACATCCACGCTGGATCGGGAAGATTGTAGGATCGGAGGTGAGGAAGTAATTTCAAATCTGACATTTATAGTTAAGCATCGTGAGTGGGAACGAAGCGCCCTGCTTCCAAATAATTAATTCTCCCTAATGAATCATGCGAATTTTATCGAACGTCGAGATAAAGAAACGCGATTCGAATCGATATAGCACCGTCGCAAGAATTTTCCTCTTATATCTATGATAAAATCTGCCGACTGATGCCAATATATCTCGCTGATTCTCGCATCTTAAATCGTTATGTAATTTTACGATACCCAAACGTATACGGATGCGAAAGAGGCCTTCGCATGAGGACACGAATCGGCCGCGATAAAGGCATGATTCGACGATAACGATGTCTCGTAAGGCAAGATTTAGTCGAGTGGACAGTGCAAACGAGCCTCCGCTTACCGTGGAGATAATCCCTGAAGGTTGGTCGTAAGCAACCGATCTTCTGGGGTAGACCCAGACCCAGTCAACCGATCCAGACACTGGCTTGCGCATGCCTTCGGTGCACAATGGTAGTATTGCAGCTGATACAAGTATGTTCGCCGTGCAACCGGAATTTTAATTGGCTATTTGTTTGTCCGCTACACTTCGCGGAGCTGCTATTGTCCGCCCTGCCGCAGGAGAACGACCATCACCTCTCCTCTCTCTTTCCTTGCCTTCTTTCACACCCTTCCCATTGCTCGCGGTCGCTTCATCGTCCGGTATTAATCTACTTTTAAGAAAGGAAACGCTCCACGCACGTACATGTGCCACCACGAAATCGCTCCTTTAACATGTTAGAATTGTTTAACTTAATCCCTGAAATTGGGAATCTTTTCTCGGACATTAAAGTAGTTTAGAGAAAAAGGAATAAATTTAATTAAATTTTTCAGATCACTACCAATTTTTATACATTATATGGACAGTGTTGTTTTACGAAACAATCTAACAAATATTTTATAACATTTATACATTTTAATATAATATTTATTAAGTTAATTATATTATTGATAAAATGTAAATTTTATTATTCAAAAGTATAATTTTTGTCCAAATAAATTATTTACACAAGTAGAAATAATTTTTTATATCTGTTCACACATTCATTTAAAATTTTCCGATTTTTCGGTTATTTTATAATTTTATCTCTTGCATTGTATATACTAACAAATACATTTTAAAATCATTTAATTTTGTATTTGCATACTTTTATTTGCCATATTGATTATTTTGGTGATGTTACTTCCATTTTTAACGTGTAAATATTGATTTTTCTCGATGTACCTTAATAAGTTAAAAAACTGCAAGTTTTCCATTCAATTTAATCAACAGAGCAAGAACTAATATAATTCAATTGTTTGAAAGTGTAGGATTCTTAAAAGTGAAGCAAGGATTGCTCACAGTAAAATTGATTCAAAATATGACACTATTTTATGTACGCTCTGTGAGCATTAAAATTTATTTCAATTGAAATGCTTTACCTCTACTTTAGACCAGTCCAGTAGTTCGAGTAGAGATTGAATGATTCGAGCTGCTGAAGAAGGATGTATAAGAGATAATGCATCGGTACTGTCGGAGACAAAGGTCATGAACGCAAAATCGGCAGCACGGAAGATACATATTTTATTAGTTTTTTCCGTGCATCTGTTGCATTGATTAATCGCAACGTTATTTACAAGAGCCTCGAGATTCATTTTCGCCACGGTAATTATGGGCCATTTGAATGGGCCGTGCAAGGGAGTTTTCCTTTTTGGAGGTGTGCGTGCGCTCCAACGTAATCTCACCAATGATCACGTACGATATTAAAAATTTACCAGCTCTCGGCTTTCAATCGAACGCCGGAGATCTCGGAGCACGGTCGTAGGAGGTCGGGGCTTACGTTTACGTACTCGGCCACGTACGTACGACCCCCGTGGTTCGCTGAAATATCGCGCGGACGCCGGTTCATTTCGATATTCTTGGCCCTGAGGCCCCGACGAGGAGAACTCCTCTCGGGATCAGGGCGGCGGAGGAGGGCTGGCAAGAGACCTCTCGTTTTATTACATCGCATTGGGCGAGGCTGATGCGCAATTGTTTATGCCCATGTCCCGCCCTATCGGACGCATCGGACACATTCGAACATACCTACCACGTATACGCTGAGCGTGCTCATGTCATGGTAGTGGTAATGAACGTACGCGCGCGCGAGCTGGTGTATATCCCGTACCCTCTCGTTCGCAACTTTACCGCACTCCTCTCCGTGCTTCTCCTCTTTGTTTCTTCGTTCGGGCTAAGATTATTAATGGCCAGACCGAAGTCCGATACCCCGAAGTGTCAGCCTCATGACAATGACGAAGCTCGCACCTCGAGTCCACCCTCCCTGTCTTCCTCCTTCCACTTCTCTCTTCGTCTGAGGATGTGTACTGTGCGTTATCGCGTGTGACTTCGATTGACGTGGATTATTGCAACGGAAACGGCATTACGACACGATTTGCAACGCGAAATCTACGCTATAGTTGTTGCTATTTTGTGGTTCGTCTTATAGTTTTAATAATACTCATCTTGGATAATTTGAAAAAAATATTGTAATATACATTAAAATGATTACAAAATAAAATGTATGTTATTAAATATTGTTAGAAAATTATGCTCACGAAATTATTTTAAACCGTTCACTCTATTTCAGATGCAAATAAGTATAGGAGAAAAAAATAAAATACGTGCATTTTAAAAATATAGTTTAGGCAAACTCTCCAGGGAGGGAGAATGCATAAAAGGAACTGGTGCGACGTTCAGCTGGCAGATGTTCCCGAATGATATCTATATACAAGCAAATAGAGTATTTTGAATGACATCAATGGTAGCAGGTGCTGCCTATCAGATCGTCGGACAGATTTAAAGCGGATATATAGATCATGAGAGCATAAAACTACTTTATTTTTTCTTCAAACAAGCAAACTTAATCTTACATCAAACTATACATTCCTAGGACCTCCCAGAATACACACCAAGTGAAAGGAGAAATATATCGTTCAAATTAAGTCTGATCGTAATTTTGCTTAATTAAACACAAAAATAACGCCAAATACAAAAAATTGCTCACGAATCAATTCAACTTTTGCATAGAGAAAAATGCACATCTTCGACTTTCATCCAGTAATAATTAATATCAAAATTCGAGTGTATTACGTACAAAGATGGAGAAAGAAGATGAAGAAAGAAAGTAAAAAGGTAGTTGGAAGCGACGTCAAGACGAACGAGTAGCGACAAAATGGCATGGACGGAATTGGGGGGCTCACTCGGGAAGCGATAAAATCGCACGAGCGGAGAACGCGCTGTGTTATCTCGGTATTCGCGCCGTTGCGCAACGAGACTCCACAACCTGTCTCCTTTTACTCCGAAGCAGAATATCGTTCGCTTTCTCTGCCGATCTCTGCTTCGGGTCCATTTCTCCGAGTCATTTTCCGTCCTCGTCCCGATTGCTGAGTCCATTCGGAAGAGAAAGAGAGAGAGAGAGAGAAAATTAATACTCGCCAAGTGTGCGCGTGGTCATAAAGCTTCCCTGAGACGCGGTAATTATGTGAGACCGCGTGCATTATGCACCCCCGTCCGCGCGCCGCACCACGTTTCGTTGTGGTGAGGCCGTCTGCTTTACGAGCTTCTGCTTGTAATAACAAAGCACTGTATGATGACACGTTAAAAACCGCGTCCGCACCCTCGTAAGTCAAGGCCACACCGACTCCGGCAAACACACCTCTTGCGCGCGGTAGCGTGAGTTTGGTTGACCTACTTCGATCTCGTATCGTATCTTTCTGTTTCGAAGTTCCCGGGACGCTTCGACGTCGGGCTGAGAAAAAGGTGATATTACGTCGACAATCGCAACAACCATTTATATAATAATTATTTATATATGCTAATGTGTATATAATATGCTGATACAATATAATTTTAATTAAATGTTTAATGTCGAAATAATAGCGTAATTAAATTTCGCAACGAAAATTGCAAGAAATAATTAAAAAGATTTATTGTACAGATAATAAATGTATATGACTTTTATCAAAAGACATTTAATAATGGCCCGTAAAAGATTATTTATAGTAATGATGTATCAGATAGGAAATTTGAAATTAGGCTTGGCTGTCGTAGCAACGGGTGTTAATATTCTACAATGATCTATCACCTCGTGTTGGCGTGTCCGGAGAGTTTAAATCGTGATTAGGATATGAATGTGGTGAGGGTTGTAACGGTGTGTGACTTCCTGGCCACTGTTACCAGCCACATTGAATCACTGTAGAAATGTTTCTTTGTGGACATAGACGAATCGCTTTGGCTCTCCGGTAACGAGGCAACAGCACGCCAACCGTTTTGTAATGTTCGTATGTTAATGACTAAGTATGAATCTCGTTACCGAGTGTGCCTATGCTGATATAAACCATAATGCATCAGAGAACCGATACTTCACGAAGCGCATTTTGCCTAAGGACACTTCATGAAGACGTTAACGCGATTGGAATTTGGAATATACATATCCTTGTACATGAGTAAACTTACATCTTTGAAGTAGTACTTTCAAGCAGGAAGATTTGAAGCTGCTATTTTCATTATTTGTAACTTTACAAATACGCAAACAAAATAAAAAAAAAATTAATAATCCTCTACAAATAACATTATTAAAAGTTATTAAAATAAAATATATACAATAATTTAATAACTTTATAATGTGCTCGATTAACAGTTTCTTAACTGTTTCAAAAATAATATTAATATCTTATTATATGTACATACAAGATTTTTCATGTGTAAAATAAGATAGCCCGTTCGTCTACTCTCATAAACAATTAAGCCCATCCATACAAACAACTTCGCGGACATTTTTATTTCCGTCCGTAAAAAGTACAACGTTCAGTCTGCAATTTGCTTGCGTCGCGCTCAACTATTCTCTAAGCCACTTTGCATTTATATGAGCACACACGTCCTCTCTCAGCGCGAATGCGTTCCGCACATTAAGACGCACATATGGAGAACGCGTTTACCTAGTTAGAAAGAGAGAAAGAGAGAGAAAAAGAAAGGGAAAGGGCCAACGGAAGAGGAACAGGACACAGTGGAAGAGGAAAGAACACACCACCGGGTGCAACGCAACGGTGACGCGAGCTGGGTGCAACAGGGTCGTAGAAAGTCCTAAGTCCACGCTACATTCGCAGGAGAGAAAGGGCAGACGGAAGAATCGAGAGAACCGAGGTGGAAGGGAATAGCGTGCCGACAAGAAAGCGAGACCGCGAGAGAACCTGGAGTAGATGAATTATGTTAAACGTCTGTTTAAATACATGTACGCCTAGGGATACACACAGTGCGTGCGAGTCAAGGAGGCACCGCGCGCCATTCGTCTTCTCGATTTATATTAAATCGCCTCTCGAATGACCCGACAACGGCTCCGACCAAACCGCGCCAGTTCGGTGTTTCACTCTTTGTCTTCGGTTTCAGCGAGCGCAACAAATATTTAAGGCACAGATGTTTAAGGTCCAATTTAAGCAGAGTACCTGCGCACGGCATTCTTTAAGGTAGTTTCAATAATTCGCAATAATATCATACGAAACGCATATTCACTTGTTATATGACGTATAACACATCGAGAATTTTATATTTATGGATTTGATAAAAAAGACTCATCATATTTTTACATGATATTTCTACATGATACGTATTTATATAAATTTGCAATGGATATAATATATATTTGTGAGAATTATTTGTGGTAAATCGTAAAAATATAACAAACTATTCTACTACAAATATTATTAAATGCCGATAGCAACACTTGATAATAAAGATAAAATTTTTATTTTATTAAAAATGTTCATTTTATGTCTGATATATATCTTGAAATTCGTATTGGAATGTTCTTGCCTGTGTAGGTGTCTACGAGCGTTTTAAAGGTTACATTCCTAATGGATGGCTTAGCCTTCAAGAAAATTGTAGAATGGTTATATGTGGCCTTGAGCTCTCATCGTGAACTATGAACCACTCTTCCAACTCTGGTGAATGCTCTGGCACAACCTTTATTTCATGGTTTAAGGTCGCAAGGACATGATACATAGTGCCGCGTAACATATTCTCTAGTCATGTACTCTAGTGAAGTAACAATAAGTATGTATCATTATCACGACATTAATATCGCACGAAATCAAATCTTGATTAAATAAAGCTGATTGTGGATCAATTTCAAGCTGAGCACGATTCTGTTTACTCTCCAATTGGACGATAGTCTATCATTTATCGATAGATCGTGACTTCTGGACTCCGATGCAGTATCCTTCTAGCATTCCTATGTGCCATATATTTCTCGGTACATCTCTCCAAACCTGCCTGATATCGAATCATTCGCTTAGAACTAGCTCGCTCATGCAGCAACTATGGTTGTATCGTACCTGGCCGATCGTAGCTGATTTACTTTACGACTAGTGCTGAATAACAACGGTATATAAGTTTCATTCTCATAAACGATCACCGCCGGTACGGCGATATACGATCAAGTGTAAAACGCGCTTTCGCACTCTCTTCGGGCAACCCTCGCGGAAGAGGAAACCTGAAATGCGATCCCCGTAGAACTCGCCTATATCCGTCGCTTTCGTTGCGCAGGTGCACAACCGTGATAATATATATTAAAACCTCTTTCGCGCGCGGAAATTGTTACTTAGCACGGAAATCCTTAATCAAGTTTCATTATAAAGACATTGCACCCGACGCTTGAACCACCAGAGAGAATTTACGCTAAAGCAGAACATTGAGGCCTTACGCCTACATACGCACGAAATGCGAGAAGGTTACCGACTTTGCTTCCTGAAACACGCGTGATAAATCAAGATTAAAATCGTCAGTTCATTTTATATTTCGCGGTCGAACCTGAAGCGATACGTTGAACGTGATATCGGACCGCCATTACCTGTTCTATTAAGCAGAGTATCTCTCTCCTGGCTTTATCTAGATATGTATACGGACATACCTTCTAGGAGATACTAATCAACAGCACTCAGCGATGCCGATTCACGCAATCCGTCTCCGACAAATCAAACGCGGGTGCGGTGAGAGGAACGAGCCTGTAAGCCTGAGCGCCGACCTGAAGCGGGAGAAGATAATAAATAGACCTCGGTGTTCGCATGGTAAGGTTCGCTGCGTATATAACGGGGTGGCCCATTATCTTCCAGATATCGTTGGCCAGGCAAATAGACGATAAATATTAATTGGAATCGGCGAGATAAAACAAATGAATCCCTTTGCCACCGGTACGAGCACCGGTCACGCGTCTCGAAGGAGCGACGGAGAGGAGCCGTGAACGCGCTGAGAATCGTGGGTCGAATCGCGAAGATGAGAACAGAGAGGGAAGACGGCACAAGGAAATATGCGCGCGTGATCCGACGAAGGGAAGAGATGGAAGGAAGAAGGAGAGAGAAAGAAGCGCGCGAGAGGGAAAAAGAGGAAGCGAGAGGAGACAGAAAAGTAGTCAGACAGAATGGCGCGGCGAAGGTCCCGACTGGTGATTTATATAGAATCATATCTCCATCTGAATGTCTTCATTTTTAACGCACGACCGCGCAATGGTCCCTCGGCGGCTTCGTTTCGGCTCCTCATCTTTTGCCCGCCCCCTCACCAACCTTACATATACTTCTGTCTCGCTCCCTTTCGCCTTCTCTCAAAAACCACTTCGTTCGCTCACTCCTAAGTAACGACGGTAGATCGCGAATGTATCTCGGAGACTGACGAATTTCTCCGACACTTCTCTGGTGGTCCGTACAACTTAATTTCTCCGTCCTTTGACCCAAAAAATACGCGCTGGATTCCCAGGTCACGTTATATGTAAGTGCGTTCGAGGCGCTCGATATGGATGAAGAAACGCCTTCGAGGGCTGAACGCAACCACAATGATCTGGTAATTTTGTATGGAGCGCCGCGCCGATCGACCGATGGCCGGTCGATTTCGTTCCATTCGCGCGTGCATAATTGAAAAAGCCCGGTTCTCGGTGCACCGCCGCATTCGGTCTGTTGTAAAGAGGGAAGTCGAGCACTTCCGATTGTTGCGGTTGGCCAAATTTGAAAGGGGAGAAACGATATATTAAATTTATTTAACAATTACCGTTCGAAACATAATAATTCTGTCCCATTTTCTCTCTCGCGATTGCTTTTCATCAAAAATTTTATATAAACTAAGAAAGAAAGAAAAAAAAGTGTTTACACAATTAAGAATCCATTTTCATCTAATAGTTATTTTCATCTAATAATAAAGATATGAAAATACATAAAAAAGATGTTACATTCTATGTACAATTTAGAAGAGTAAATGGCAAAGTAAAGCTAATAATTATTACATAATTTAAAATAATCATTCTTTAATATGTCAGATACTTCAAAATATAATACAATTTTACTCGATTCGTCACTTTTTGTGGGATTTGGACGTATGTTCTCTTGACGATAAGAGAAAACCCTACGAGAAAGTCTATCACGCAAAATATAATTATTCATAGATATCTGTTAGTGTTCAACGTAAAGTACGATTACGGAACTGCGATTACGGAGAGACGTGTACAGGACATTCTCAGAGGAAATCGCGTTATTAGAAGCGGCACGATAACGTAATAGCGTGCGTACAAAGAAGACGGAGAAGGATTTGATCGCACTTAGAAAACGATTTGTACGCGCCTTGTAAGCGATGATCATTACGAATGGTAATCGTTACGAGAATTCATGGCCGGCTCGATAGTCGCAACGATATGAATAATCCCAACGCCGCCTATGCGCCGCGTTATTCGCTACCAAACGTCATCCAACCATACCAACTACCATCCTCTCGCGTCGTTGAAGAAGGAAAAGAAAAGTAGCCGAAGCGAAACAATCCATTAGACGGTCGCGAGATGATCCGCCTCCGAGTCCTCGAATACGATGACGAAGATGACGAAGTGGCCGACGCCTTAAGGTGACACGGGCTACTAGGGAGAAAGGGTTCACCCGCGCGCTCTTTTCATACCGGTATTATATCCTCGAGGATGCTTGTAACAGGCTCTGAAACGTTGGCGCGTCACGCCAGACTCCGTGACGACTTCTTTCGAACGATGACCAGCGATTCACCGAGTGCTCGTACGCTGACGATCATCTCGGATCCCCATTTCCGACACTCCCTCACAATCGATACGCTTCTCGATGATGCTTCTCTGGCTCGACAAGGAGACGTTGCAACCCGAGACTGCCGATGATTGAACGTGCGGGAGCAACGGTTCATTGCGCCATAGGAGAGAAAAATGTCGAAAGAAAAATACCAAAGGGTTCAATTATGTGACGATCGATTTATATGCAATTTATGTAGAATTATCTGAATAAATAACTTGTGCCATGATACCAAAAAATTTACTAAAAAACGACAAAAGACAATTGCTTCAGCAAAATAAGACAAGCGTATAATTAAAAACAAATAAGTGATAATATATTAAAAAATATTAATATAAATTAAAAAATTATGTTTTGGTAAACATAAATTTTTCTTATATATAAATAATAAACATTAAAAAGTATGTTTCTCTATCTAGAAAAAATATATAATTTCATTACAAGTATACTTACTGATAGAATAGTTGCTTCAATTAGATACCAAATCACATCCACATTAGTAAGAAGTATGCGATTATATTTTTAATAATTTTATTGTTAATTTTTATTGTCCATTGAACTTTCTATATCTTTATTGGCATCGAACGTCGAATAAACGATAAATTTTTGCCTACTCAGTGACATCAAAAATTCACGATATATCATATCTCTAACTAACCCTTACTGACAGCGGGAGAATATAAGAAGCCTCGTTCAGTATGGGCGCGCAGCGTTCAATAATCGATTTACGTTTTTCACAGAAGCAAAAACAAGTGCAATTAAACTTTGCACTCGAGAAAGGCGAAGGGAATTCGCTCTCGAGTCGCATGCGAACGAAGAAAGGCTCCCGTTCCTCGTCACCCGCGCACCATCCCCCTCTAACCCTTAACTCGCTCGCGTCGTCGCGGTATCACGTGGCCGACAATAATGGATCTCGGAACGGGCGACGGTAAGGTGCAAAACTCGGGCCGTTGACTGGACGAGCTGCAGTTTTGCTTTACGACGCGGTTGAGTGACATTTAATACTGAACGGCGCCCTTTAGCGCCCTTTACCGCCCATGAGTACGTCGTACCACGAACCATCTTGTAATTCTCCGTGAATTTCGCCATAAGTCTTCGGTGCATGCACTTCAACATTTTGTCGTGGCGATTGTCTTACAATGATAATTTCACAAACTAACGAAATTACACGAAAAAAAAGATGAAATATTGCTTCGACTTATTTGCTCTAATCATCGGATATCGAATCAGATGTTTATACGGCTGGGCAAATAATTGTTATGCGTATTCTTGTGATTATTAACGTCTTTTTATATTAAAACACTAACCTAACACGTTTACGAGACGAATGGATGGATTGCATAAGATCGTTGTTTATTTAACGGAACTCTCTTTTGCGCATAAATTACACCGTGACACAACAAACCGCAAATCGAAAAATTCCGTACAAAATGGTGCAAAATTACATTATGTCTAACAGATCGCGCTTAAGAAAGGTCTTATGTTGGCGATAGAACGATTTCGCCCGTGACATGAAATATAACCACGCCTCTACGTTATTGCGCGTATGATCATCGCGCGCGATTTCTCGCGCCTTAAGGCTCGCTATTACCAAGTGGTGGATTTTTGCGCGAAAGGGACATCGGCGCGATATCTAAGCGCGCAATAGAGCAACCCCGCAGCGCGATTAACATGCGAGAGATCGAACGTGGAGAAACAATAAACGATTTTGCGAGCGAAACGCTGGTCCTTCTGTGCGCCCGTCTGTCGGAAGAGATACTACAGCCGTTCGACTGGACGTTTACGGTGCTATGAACGCAGTGAACATCGACGGGTGTGGTAAACACTGACCGACCGACTGTAAACTGCCACAGTCTCGCGGAATACCAAAGAGTTCCGGTCGCGTTTTACTTTATGTCTCGTGAAGACGCGATAAATATGGGAAACAGTTAACCGCCACCCCACGAAGAATATTTCCCGCATCTGACGTTTTCCCTCAACATGGTTGATACTAGACGGTTTACTAAGGACGATTAAGGATTATTTATTCGGCGATTAAGAGCGCAAACACTTGCGCATATGTGGAAAACGTATTAAAATTCCAGAGATCATTTTAAGAGTCGTTATCTCAGGAAAGTTACTATCGCGCTCCAAAAACGTAAAACACACACACACACAAATGTCCCATAAACATGTACGGAAGCACTTTCCGCTGGTAATTCCTTTCGTAATTTGAGATTAACAGAAACTTAATTGCACATCGCAAAAGGGGTCTGTCTTAGACGGTCTTTCGAAGAATCGCTCGCGGCGTCGGATCGTGGAATTATTAAAAGCGGTTTACGTAGAATCGGTGGAGATGTCTTGGCCGTTACGAGCTAAACGTCCGTCTCGCGTACGGGAGGTTGTCAGGAGAAGAGCCAGCCCGAGTACAACGCGCTGCCACATCGGACCATCCACTTCCGGACAATTTATACCTAGTCAACTCGATTTCACGGTGCGCGCCGCGCGCAACCGGCACAGCTTTTTCCACTCTCGCGGCCTAAGTGCGCGGCCAATACGCAAGAAATCGCGCCGTGCGAGGTGCACAAGGCGAATGCGTCATGGGGTCTCCTCAGCCAATGAATATATTGACCTACGCGAGAGTCGATCTCCCGACGGTCCCCGGTTTTCTTTCGTCGTTTAAATGGCCTCTCACGACGCGCTCACTCACATTTTCGCGCTCGCCCGAAGCAAATGCCATTCCCGTTCTTCTTCTTCCTCGCTCCGCTTTGAAAGTGTAATTGGCGAACATGGTATCCCCTCTCGCGCATTAACGTTTCCGCGCCTTTAGCCAGGGAGTATATGGGCGATACGTGCGATGCGGGCAATCGCCGGCCATCCATGAACGCCTGAAACTTTTCGTTTTCGACGGTTTCCTCCTCGTGACATTGCACTTTGCATGTTTTATCGAAGCCTACGATCGCACGCCGTAAAGTAATCGTAATCGACTTTAATCATGACGACGTCCGTGGCGCTTTAGCCGCGCGTTTTCGCGATGCCGCACGCTGAATTATCGGACGTTTATGAATGTATCCGTTATTCGATTTCATGCTAGCGACGGGTGGTAATCGCGAATGCGATGCTGAAATTTGTTGTCCCGAGTCGCTATCGGCCGTCCCATAACGTCTCCGTCATGGATAACATTTAAGTATGCTTTCCGATGCGAAGACAAATATGCTTGCGTATGCGGCTTATAGCATGTCATAGGTATCCATGATTACAAGAAAAGCGAATCTCATAATGGATTCAAAATGCATGTAAACAGATTTCCTATCTCGGTACATAAGCATGATAATTTAATATTTACATGACAATAACAAACATGTAGGCGTAATTGCACGCACAAATCCACGTTAAAACGTCTGTGTGATATCTTCTAGGCCCTAACTCAATGTCCACTGTCAATCTTCACGCGGCAATTCTATAAAGACAGAAAGAAAAAAGAAAGAAGAAGAAGAATTTACAAAAGGAAAAAGGCTTTTTGCATTAATTTAATATGTTTCTTCGGCATTCTCGATATTACCTGTTGCCGCATTAAGATTTTCTTAAGAGTCCAGCGTTCGTTAAACCAAAACATTTGTTGGAGACTGAGCAAATCCGCGTTTCAAGTGACAACAAAATCATTTCCGCAAACACACGATTAAACGCCCGGTGTAACGATCACCTTCACGCAAACCAATAACTGGTATCGCTCTCGCAACGATCGACTAAAAGTTACATAAAAGAAAAAGTTACAATCGAAGAAATGAGTTACTCCAATCACAATTCCGCATCTCTCTCTCTCTATCTCTCCGGTTATCCTCCACTTTCATTCCGCGGTATGTCCGCATCGGCGTTTTTCATCAGCATATAAGCCTTCACTTCGCGGATAACTCATAAAGCAAACTTGTTTATTTCATTGAAGCCCTTTTGCGAAGCCGCTTTCTTGCACGGGTCGCCGCCTTCGCCTAGGTTCCGTTCGTTGAGTAACGACATTTTCGAAATATGTACGTCTTCGTCGTTTTTCTAGGGACGACAAAGTACCACCGGGCCCCCAGGCACGCCGGCGGACTCTTCGCGCAACGCGAAGAACCCGGTATAGGAGTAGAGCGTGCACCTGCAGTCTGACAAGAGAATCCATGGAATTCCTCGATCGAATAGCGCTTGCATCGAAACGATGGATGCAAAGCGAGAATCTTTTTTGCGGCGTAATGACACCGCCGAGAAACCGCCGTTCAATTCGTTTGCAGTCCGGCTGACATCCCAAGATAAAAGTCTGTGTTTAGATCCACGAATTAATCAAGAACACTTGCATACAAGTAAAAAATAGACGAATTGAAAAGCAACTTTTTAAGACACTGATATAGAAATTATCAATGTCATTATCTTGCTAATGCGAAAATTATTATATTCAATGTAAATGAATGTAACTCAATTTTTATTTTTTTAGATCTTCAATCCTTTCTTTTACTCTTTTTACAGCTAAAGAAATAGTTGTGAATTATATTAATGCTGCACATCGAATATAATAACAATAATAAAATAACATTAATAACATGAGCGTCGGCAAGATAATGATAATTTCTTATTGATAATTTCTGCATTATAAGTGTCTTAAAAACTTGTTCTTTAATTCGTCTACTCTTCACTTATAACGATGATTACGATCAAGCATTGATGAAATAACTCAATACATTACAATTCATCATATCTGTCTATTAGAGAGATACTTGAAATTCCTTTTTGAGCAGCTTCAATGTAAAAGTTCTCTAAATAATTTATTAAACAAAAATATTATTTTTAAAATTTATATCTTATCAATTTAAATATTAGAAAATATTTCGACAAAAATAAACAGTCAGACGTAATAAAATATAATTACATACATTTTATTATAAAACATAAAATAAAATAGAGTTTTGTTGGAAATTTAATAATATATTCAAACTATATCACTCTTAAATGAAATTGACAAAGTATATTTGATACAACACTTTTTCCGAAATAAAAATTGAGGTTTCTAAGAATTAAGAAAATAATACGGTAACATAAATAAATTAAGGCTTCATCATCATTATTCACTTATTCATTCATGTTGTAAGTCTAAATAAATAAATGATGTTGGTATGCTTCTCATTTAATACGAATGATCGGGTGTCGCTGTTCAAAGGGTCGACCACCTTGCAGAACAAGCAGCCGTTCTGTATAGCTAGGAAAATAATGTTCACTGGGCGAACAAGGTGAATCTTTAAGATAAGATAAAATACGGACCCGGATAATCTAACACGAACCTTCTCGGATTCCAATGGTTTAATTTCAATCTTGCGCTGTAATGGGACTAGTTTATAGCTTAAGTAACACTCGAAATTTACCAACGGGAAACAGTATCCTATAACCATATACTTGAACAGATTGGTTAACCATTAATTAGATGATATTAGATAAATATAAATTTCCGAGAGAGTTGAAAATAACATTATACCTTAGTCAGAATCTACACTTTGATAAAAATTCACCTTCAATACTTTGAATTTTTTTCTAAATACTAATATGCATTCTATAAATACAGTTGGGCATGAGCAAAAAAGAGGGTTTAACAACCAGTTAATATAATCATTGTTGTACGCATACTAATGGATGTGTGGTTACTTAAGCTGATACTATTTTTTCTTAACTATTAAATATCTCTGGTAACATAAAATCACAACAAATACAAGGCACTCTTATAAATTTTAGTTAAAATAATATTATGTTAAAACTTACAAAATAATATGAACTTAACATAAAATATATTTTAAAAAATTGCATCAATTTTAAAATTGGGATCTAAATGGAAAGTCACGTTTCTTTTGGAGATATACATAATTATAAATGTTTCCAGTACGTAATTAAATTAAACCGTTCGTTTTAAACAAGAAGGTAGACTACTGCTCTCTAGATTTATGAGATTACATGTGGGTGGTGTCATGACTGCCACCGATCTGATAACACGCAATCATTGGTGGTATGGCTCACTATATCGTAGTGGCCCATAATAGCCCTAATATAAGGAGTGAATAGACCTCATCGCTTGCATAACCGCCTTTTCTTCTGCATATAGATATGCTCCCATAACTCGTTGCTTCACTATCATCTCGAGTTTTGGTCTTCCTCTTCGTACATACTCAATCCTCGAATTGGCCGAGCCACCCAGCACTTCATCTCGATCTTCCCTTCCTCCTTGTTCTCCGCACCTTTTCTTTTCTTTTCTCTTTTTCTTTCTCTCCCTTCGTCTCCTTCGTGATCTCGTACATTTTCCTGTCGCACTCCAGCAGCATGCATCCCACGTCATTTGCCGTAGGAGAGAAAGCGACAGCGCGAGAGGATGTATATATAGTTAGGTCGATTGTTCGATGCAGCCACGGATCGCACCATTGTCGGGCTGTACATTTTTGTTTCTCGTAATGAACTATTGATCGCGAACTGGCGATCCTTTCACGCCGCGACGAGGTGGTTGCTACGGCAAAGGGCGAGAAGGGGAAAAGAGGTCCTGCCGATGGTTAAAGCCATCGACAACCTCCGTAGAACCCTTCAATGGCAATGGCAGTAAGGGCAGAAAGAAAGCGTATAAGAGTGGGCGCGCACATTCACGGATCATTACGCGACAGTGACGAATTATAACGACGTGGCCGGTAATGCGTCTCCGTGTACCAGCAACCAGCCGTTTTTGCCGCCGAAGGGTAGCGGGAATCGATAGGAGATCGAGCGGAGAAAGAACGACATGGTGAGCGGCAAGGACGACGGTAGAAGGAAAGATGGAAGGTGAAAGAGAGATGAAGAACGAGAAAGAGAGAGAAAGGGAGACAAGAGAAGGCCGCCACGGTAGTGCATCTTGCCTCGTAAACCTGTTCCTCTTTTCGCCGCCCGAGAACCGCTCTTATTTACGAGGTCTTCGCGTGCCGCCGAATTTCGGATTCACCTGCGGCGTCGCGAGGCGAAAAATCAGATGACTGCATTATTTACAACCGCGATTCCGCGTATACGATCGACGTAATGTACATCCTCCACGCTTTAAAGCACCCCTGAAAGTTTCCATATTACGAGCCGATCGTAATAATTTGCTACCAGAGAACACGAGAAGAGGCGATAAATATCGAGGGTGATGCGGTACAAAGTACGCTTTGTACGATAATATAGTGCTCAGAGTTGATCGAATCGAGCACCATCGGTGAAGATAAGAGGACTGATAATGCGAGACAATATCCTTGGTATTCAGAATACAATATTATTATATTGTATTTGTAGTAGCTAGATCGTTCGAAGAATTTGTTACTATTCTTTTGAGTTACACCATTCGCACGTGATACGTTTGCTATATTCTTAAAATCTGATACGTCTTGTTAATTTTCTTATTTCCCAGTTTCATCCGTTGACTCTCTTTCTACTTCACTCTCCTTTAAATCGATCCTTTCGACATAAAGTAACCGCGGCATTACGTGATCGATCGCACCCGGGGTCGTAGACGGTCATAAATTATCATTGCTTATCCGTTGTGTTCGGCCTCACAGTTCCCACACGTCGTAATGAGACCTTCCACCCTTCAACCGGGCCCTCTATCTTCCTCTCCCTCCTCCATCCGCCCCCGTTCACGCCATTGCCTTTTTCACTTTTTCTCTCAAGATCGTGTTACAAGCACGATGATTCCATCCTAGACTCGAGCAACGGTTGCTAAAACGAGCGGTAATATATTACTCCTTGATCCGATCGTTCCTGTCATTTGCGCCAGACGGTTCTCGGATTAATTAGCCTGGCCGATACTTCGAGATCTCGTTCGAAGCGACTTCCATCGTTCGATATTTTCTCCTTCTTGCACGACCCACCCCGCTGTCACTCCCGTCTCTTACCTCCCCTTCTTCTTTGTCTTCTCCTCTGCTTCTGCTTCTGTGTTTCCTCTTTCTTCTGCTCCTCGCCTCTTCGACACTCGCACCGTCGTTTCTTCCACGCACGACGAGCTGCTCAGATCTCGTCCGAACATATCGAAACGTCGGCACAGGAACGCGCGTGCCTGATCGTCGTTTAGATCCGCCGTCGATCCTCTTCGTCGGCAACCGCATGGCTGCACCATTTCTGCACGATGACAAAGAGAGGAGCGAGACGATGGAAACCGAGATGCTCGTAACTCAGTTTACTTGCGATCGTGGCGGCGTGATTTGCGGCTGGCCACCAGACCTCGGAGAAATGTGTATATCGGAGAATCTATGTGGAGAATGATACGCTGCCGATTGTTTTCACCGCAGCGAGGTTTTCACAAAGCGGAACAACCGACATTTTTTTCGAAGATCTATTAAGTATTAAAACGGTTTTTTAAAATACTTTTTAGAATTTTACACCATACAAAATGGAACTTTATTGTAGAATAAAGTGGGATTTTACAAACTTTAAATATATTTTTTGCGAATCTTCGATTTATAAACTTGCGGCGTAAAAATATATTTTTTATAATTATTAATACGATATCACTAATCAATATATTAATATTTTTATAATTAATAATTAATTATTTTAGTAATGTATGTAAATTATCATTTTTGTATAAATTTTGACAGTTTTTCTCTAACGAGGTCTCTCTAACTAGAAATTTATTTTCACGCTTCCTCGCATTTGCCTCGACGCTACAATCCAATGGCGACGTGAATTCTCACGCCGTTGTTGAATAATCGCGATCCCGCCTGTCGCTCGTACCTTCGGCCTGGAGAAAGCCGCAATTGGTGGAGCTCTAGTATAACGACGGTCTACTCATCCCTTTCGGCTGCCAGGATTCGAGGAGGTCTCGGCGACAAACGCACCGGCTTAAGTTACCGGCTCCCAAGCCGTTAATTCGTCTCGATCGAGTGCCTAGATAAATCGACACGTCCCCTTTGGGACGCGCTCGAGCATGACGTTGACCAAGAAGACCTGGCCTCTTACTCGTGCTCCTTGGACGTCCTCCATGTCCTCCACCACTTCGCGCCTACCCGCACGCCTGTCCGACAAGTCGGCGACCGGCGAATGAGACGAGCCGTTCTGATGGCGGATAAGCCATCCGATATCAGGCTAATGTCGAAGATAAATAACAATTATTTTATAATTAAGCGACTGAACGTGGGCAGTAAATACACGTCCACCGTCACCGGAACAAGAACGCTCCTCGACGTAAATATGGCTACCCGCAATCCGACACCACCTCTTGCCGCTCATTCATAAGACACGAGACCGACATCGATCAACCGCATTGACCGAGTCAGAAATGGGATGCGCGGTGAGATCAACCCATAAAATATTGCGTGTAGTATTTCTGCATGTAGATGTAAACATACGAATGTCTAAATTGTAGGAAGAATGAGGCGATGTCTTTGTTACATAAATTTTAAATGTCGATATATTTCGTTTGATGACTGAAAAATTACTCGTCGATATTTGACGAAGCTACTGTAAAGCTAATTTTCTTTCAAAGTTATTAGAGAATCGACTTTATATGTGGTACACATTTGTACGTGTCATTCATGGTTGCATCTTTCTTAGAACTATAATAAGAAACTATTAAGAAAATTACATTAGCGATTGTACATTAAGAGGCTATAACCGTGCATCGAAATTCTTCGAGAATTTCAACGAAACTCGGTAACTCGTATGCTTTATAAACATATTTTTTGCTCTACACGGTCACAAATCGACCGAAGAATCAATTTGACATGACACATTTCTCGAATTTTTCAACGCTTTCTCCCGTAATCTTCTCTCTTTCCCCAAGAATGTCCGCGATACATGTCCGTGTAAAAATAAGACTCAGGAAGGTCGTAAAGTGGTCCTACTGCCGTAAGTTACATCTGGTACATACGCATAAAGCCATTATATACCTTATACCGTCCTATAATACGCCATTAAATCCCGCGTTATATATCTAGGCGCGATATCATCTGGATTAGAAGCATCCGTATAGCCTCCCTGTGTCTGAGTCTCCCTGTGCCTTCACCTCGGTAGTTAGCATCGCAACAGTAGTGGAATGACCTTCCTTGCGTAGGATACATCATAAAACTACGTTCTTACCACTGCTGTCTCTTTCAACTCGATCAGGCTAACCATTATTTTCACCATACATGGTGACACACTCTCATGAGGGACGCTCAAATGGTCTGTCTAACCACGATGCGAAAAAATACTGTCGTTTTTTCTTGTTGTTTAATATTAATATTGAATACAACGCTGGCATTTCTCGCATTTAATTACTAATAACTAAAGATATTTAAGAACCACTAGATACAAAATTAAAAAATACATACATACATAGACCAGAATAATATATAATTGTAACATTTATAGCTTTATTATATGTTACACAATCCTAATGTTGATGTTTTTTTATTCAACTTCAATACATAAGAAACAAAAACTTTTTTAGAAATAAAAATGTATTTAATTGGATACATTTCACTTTAGCCTAGTTTATGTTTATATTTGTGTAAGTCCAACAGAGACAGGGTAGAAACCAATGTGAATTATTTATCCGACATTATTTACCCGAAATTAGACATGAAGGATAATCGTTGAAAAAGATACTGAGATCGAGAAAAAGATATCGGATCACAAATAACCGACTATATTTTTCATTCAACTTTCTCTTGTGAAATCAATTACTTCTCAAAGACTCACAAGCATATACGGTATAAACAATATTCTGAGCGATATGACATATGTATCAGCACTTCCCTGCCATGATGAAGTACGACAGAAAGATGGTGAAGAAGGTGTAACATTACAAGACTCCTGTGTGTGGTTTATAGAGATCACGTAGTCGCTGGCTTCTGATATCTCTCTTAATACGTCTCTTCCCCATCACTGTGTACGATGAAATAAAACTTTTCTTACGTACCCCAAAAATGTTGAATTTTTATTTAATATTATTATTCGCATCATAAGTTTTGAATGCGTAATAAAGAAAGAGCTTTATTTCGTTCTCTATCGATAAACCGAAGCGCAACATAATTTATTTGGACAAATGTTATTACTTGGGATCTTTATTGTATTATAAATAAATGTATTAAGTTAAAAAAACAATGCGTTGAATTTATTTTATTTTTTCTACAACTTTGTATGTATTATAGTTTCGTTAATGGCGATAAATTAATTTTAATTCGATATTTACATTGACGATATTATAAAACTTTTAACAAGAGATCAATTTTCTGATAATCGATTTTTGGACAACACGAACGTGTTGTGTAAACACGTGTGTGCTTGAACGAAGTGAGGTGTACAATTACAAAGTATAACACGACTCGATGAGCCTCTCCCATTCAGGTATCACCACACTTGCAACGCGAAGCGTCGCGCCTTGGTTGTGTTTACACTCGCATTGCTGTACGCGAATCGCGAGCTTTGAATAGAGGTGGATGGTTGATCGCCAACGAGTCGAGGAATACATACATTTTGGTGTACATGTGTGTTCCTGGGAGACGTGTGGTAATCACTCGTCGGCGACGTAGACCACCGTGATTCGCGATGTATATGTATAGTACATACATGGTATATTCCATAGGAGCCGCGAGAGCCTGGAGGCTATACGAACCTTATCAGAGAGGAATAGTACTTATGTAGTACGCAACTGTGCGAGTATAAACAGAGATAGCGTATTAATTTAGCGGTTTAATGCAATTTAAATCTGTGATTTCTAAGATACGTTATTCCATTAGTAAAATTTATGATTATTTCATATACACGTTATTATAGGTACGTCTAACATCCTCTCGTGTTATACTTAATTAAACAATCGTATATTGCATTCCTTGCATTTTTATAATTAATAAGTATTAAATAAAGAGACTAATCTTTTTCTATCTTCGACCCGTCTGGCCAGTTTATTAATATTAATCACAACGTTTTGGCCTCAGATTTAGGCCCTTCTCAAGTGAAGAATGTTACATATGATAATGTGGAATGAATAACGCACTCTAATATCGGATTTGTTGACATTGCCATATCAATCTTGCAGATATTATGTGCGTCATATAATTAAATCCAGTAAATAACAGGCGACTGTTATATAACAGGGCAAGCCCCTAAACTAAGAAGAAGAAGAAAAAGAAGAAATAACGAAACAGCGATTACTTCATATAGATCACATTACAATACTGTAATGTGATTTATGTGATTACAATATTCATTCCACATTATCATATGTAACATTCTTCACTGGCCATACGAGTCGAAGATATAGAAACGTTGTTGATTATTGTTCACTGGCGAAAAAAAAATTAGTTGAAACAAATCTTTTTGTCTGTTTAACAAATATCAATTGCAGTTAGTTACATTTAAAATGTATCATCTCTCCAAGCAAAGGTTCCCATCATAGTTAGTGTCAAAAATAAATTCCTTTATATAGCTTGTAGCAATTTTTTTTAAACGTCCAGTTTTACATGTGGCAAGCAATTACTATGTTCACAAGCGAGCACCGTTGTATCGTTTAATTTGTAATAATGTTGCCATACGACGTGGAGCGGTGGAAGATGTGAATTCGCGAGTACGCGCATGAAGATCCGAGTAATTACGAATGACAGTTGTTCATTAACTACTCATTAATAGGCTGCGAAGTGCACGCACTTTGAAAATATGTAATTACGGTCTTTTCCACGGTTATTACGATCCCGTATGGACTTCTAAAGTGCGCAATGCTGCACGTAGTGATGTATGTTTTCAAGGATATTACTGTAGGCGCTAATGTACGATGGTGACCCGTTAGTACGACTTATAATAACTCGTTAAGGTAAGCTTTACACCGCACCATTCGCGCACATTCAGTGATGTGGCACACAAATAGAGTCAATAATTTTCTAATGTGATTCAGCATACACGTTACTTCCCATATGAAAATATATGAACGTTAATAGCAGAATTACATCTCGCAATTTATACTCATATAGCTAATATTCAAGTCTGTCAATAAAAGGAACGGTGAAAGAATTTTCCATTACAAGATTAAAGTCGTGTTGAAATTATTGTGTGAAAATTGTTTTTTTATCTTTGCGATCATACAAATCTTCATGCACACCCGCATTTTAATAATCAATGGAATCAACTGACAATTGTGGGATGTACATGTGAATGCACACATGAAAATTGCACTAAGAAATGTATATGACAGGCGAAATTTTATGTATAGTCTTCTTACAATACTGCTGATGCGCGATTATATGTAACTATATATAAATCCGATAGAGTAATAGTTCGGTCCGTACATGCCTACTAACGTTCCTGTACAACAAACGGTGGCACGCCGCGACACCAACGTGCGCGATCGTTTTATTTGTGCTACCTCCGCGCGCCGAGTAATAACAATGCACGTGACGTTCTACCGCCGCCGGATTTACATTCGCGCCCCGGCAAATGGAGGGTCAGAGGTAGACACGGAATGGTTGATTGCCAACAACCGGAGAACGTATAGTTACATCGCGAATAGTACACGTTGCTGCAGCGTGTAGCGATCGCTCATGGTGGCCGTGAGGACCACCGCGCGTATGACGAGCGCGCGCCCGCGGCCACGACCGTCCGGAATTTCTCCGCCGTCGATGCGTCGCGACGTCTCGCGCGCGAACAAATTGCCCGATCTATCATACGACCGGGGCTACAAGGCTAATCCAATTTGTATGCGGCGCGATAGCTCAGCGGGGCACCGTCCATTCACGTGACACTCGTATTGCCGGAACGCGACGTCTCCGTTGACGGATGGAGAAGCGTGATTGACTGGAAGCGTATAGAACAGAATAGAGATACGTTACACGTTTCGGAACCAATATCTCTACAGCATGCTGTACACCTTAAAAATGTAATGTAATTGCAAATGATGTGGGGAATCGATTTATGACTATTTGAAACTACTCACAGAAATAAGGGATGAAATAGACACAAATGGATAGGTAGGTAATTCTTTTTAATTTAAAATAGAAGATAGGATGCAGTGGAATCATATAACTCGTCATGCATAATGGCAACGCAGTGGCAACGCAGTAAAAAGAATTCACGCTTGCTATTGCGAAAGCTATCGCGGTACATACCGTAAATAGTCGAGTAATCTACGCGATATTCGTTCTTTTTTCCGATTCCTCATCTGTCAGACATATGTTACGTTTGGATAACGTTGCGGTAAGTCGCAGCGGGTATTCCAAGCCTAACGGTAGCGTATCGGTAGAAGAATCGATTTGCTTATATTTACCTATCCTACGCCGATACATTCATTAGAAACGAGTCATTAATATTCATTTGAAGGTCTTTCCCAGGTCGAAATCAATAATTTGACCGATAAAAAGACGATCTTCGTGCGAAATGATCGAAATCCTTAATTAGCTTTTAATGTCAAATCACATTCTTTATTTATTTAATGAGAATAAACTTGTAGTCGTAAATATTATCCTTTAAAATAATCGTCACATGCATTTTTTAACCAAACCGAGAGTGTATCGTGATGATTTTATAAACACGAATTGGATATGTCAGTCGTGTCCGTAACAAAGAATTAAAAAAAAAATATATATATATATATATATATATGTATATGTATATATAAAACTCAGCGATGTGGTACACAATGAAGCCACCGTGCGCTGTAACCTAACCATCTCGAAACAGAGAAGCCATGTATGGTAAACGATGGTGTGGCAGCCAGGTACTTTGCCTCAACAAACCCCCTATAGAGAAAGAGGGAATGGCAGAGAATCCGGACACCAAAGAGGGAGACAGAAAGAAAAAGAGAAGGAAAGGGAAAGAGTTTGCGGTGCTGCAACGGACAAAGCAACAATCGAACCTACCTGACGAAAAACACCTGAGTCATCCTCGGCTTAATAGCTAATTATCAATTAATTAAGAGAGCCGACGCTCTGATTTCAGTGCAACACTCGCCGCAATAGTCCGCGGATTCCTTTTACAGAAAATTTGCATCTCATGAACATTATCGAGTCGTTATAAGGCGGGACGTACGCAACAATATATTACATCAGTGAACGGCTGCCCGTGCATCACTTAATGAGTTTTTCGAAGCGTCCTACGCAATAAAGAAAGATGGATGATATGCTCCCCGATCGCGAGACCTTGACATAGGGACTTAATCGTTGAGCAAATGGAACTGTTAAATTGATTCTTCGAATGCGTTAAAGTGGAGATCGTAGATCTTACCATGGAACGAGGTGAAGCGGATATTACAAGACTCTTTACATAATCACAGACAATTGCTCCAGATTACAACATGATGTTCGCACGCATGGCATGGCTCACATCTGAGCCATTCATTATGGATCTGGCATCTTATCCGATACATAGAAGTATATGTTACACATATCAATCGATTAATGTTTATTTCTTCAAATGCGTGATTCTCTCGAAAATCGTAGAGAATCACGCAAAGAAATATATAATCGAAGATCATCGGAAATGTATAATCAAATCTATTAAGATAGTAATTAAATTAGATTAAGCCAATTAACTATTATTATTAATTATTAGACAGGCACATTAATGCATCAATATTTGCAGCTCTCAAAATTTGTATTTTTACTCATTTTTATCGCTCTTTGAAATTTTTTAGTCATGTATCTTTGTGTGTGTGTATGTGTGTGTGTATGTGTGTATGTGATAGTATATATTTATAGATAAAGAAACTTTAATGTTTACTATTGTTATAATGAATGTTTCAAGAAGTTAAATATCTTAATTTGATAGATAAGTTCACACTGTTAATGATGATAAACACAAATTTATCGAGCACTTCTCATCTTCTATTAGATCGCAGATCTCATCATTTTCAAGACACCGAGCAATAACCGCGGAAATAAATAGATCTACTTCAATAGATTAAGCGGCCGTAGCGCTAACAATGTTACAAGAAAGCGCCGTGATGATCATTAACGATGTTGATAATTTCGCCCGCGGCGCAAAATCCATTCTGTCTCGAGCGAAGTACGTGACCGGCATCAGAGCAACGATTTGCACAAAGTTGCGGAACGAGGGGCACGCCTTTAATGCATAGGGATGCCCCCTCTCAGGTTCGAGGCGCGATGTACTGCGCGCTGACTATAATATCGAATATATTGGATAATGATAAAGCCGCGAGCACCTATATCCGCCGCACAGGTGATTGGTTATTAGTTTTGGCCGTACGATACGATCTTAATGGGAATACTTAGGTGGGAGGCTCCGAGACATTGAGGATGATCTATACTGCGGACCGTGTACGCATCAGGCCCGGCTGGTAGATCAACCGAGCCTATTCGTGAGACCTACCGTATATCGTATCCCCCTCCCTCTCACTCTCTCTCTCTTCCCGCATCTCTACTATTACCTATACGTGCTCACACATGACCTGTATGTATGTATGTATGCGTGCGTACATGCAAACACACATCATCATAAGATACCTCAACGTACACTATGGCAAACAGCACTCCGACGACAACACAATGCAGCTAACACGGAGACCCCGATAAGATCGGTACCCAAACTGTTATGCCGAGAACGCCTGCTGGGACCCACGCCTTTTTTGCACACGACCATCCAGCCCGCAATGTATATATGGATCTGCTTCTTCTTCCTCCCCGTTCGCCACTCATTGTTATTATTAGGATGAACAAGGGTCTCCCTTCTACCCTTTATCTCCGGAAGAGCGATTCGTGATACCAAGTCCTGACCGAAGTCACTTCCTACCGGACAGCTGCTCTGCCCTCAATATTTCCTAATACTTCCCCCAGGGATTCGGTAACCCTTCTTCGCACGCCTCAAAGCACATGGTACAGTCCCTGCTACTAAAATTGACTGAATACGATGTCAAATGAAGTCAGAAATGTCGATATTATACCAAAGATAATGTTGACACTCTATCATATCTATTGTCTAATAATTAATATACACCCATAATTATTCTGTAGCTTTCTAAATTAATCTTTTATGTACAGTTCGGATATATTCATTATCAATTATATAATACGTATAAAATTTTACTATGTCTATAATTATAACTTTTTAGTAAACTATTATTATATTTAAGAGAATTAAACTTTTGATATATACGTGATCTACTCCCCGCGTTGTTTTTATAATAAATAAAGACGTGTACCGAAATTAGACTACGTTATATAAAACGCACGAATCGCATTCTACACACACTTCGCATCGTAGCTTCGGGATACATCTCATAAACGATGGCCGACAAACCAGTTACAACTTTTGCTCTACAGTTACATTAACTGATGGTACATTAACTGACGCGTAAGTGTGGTCATATTTCCGTCAACGATCAAACAGAGAATGAAATGTGATAAAGTATCGACCTGTATTGTGTAGCGTTTATCAAATCTCCCGAGTTTCGTGCAAGTTCTAAGTGTATCTTAGTTACCTCTTTCTCCTTGTATATATAAATAAGAGACAAATTTTTGCTTTTATTATTCTGTTTCATTTATGTCAGACATATATATAAATTTTTTTCTTTTTCTTATTTTATAACACTATTCTTATTTTTGTTTTAGATTAAGTTATACCTTGCTTTTAGATTTCTTCAAATGTTTGTAGAATTATCACAAAAATCACAAGTGATGTATAAATGTATGCGAGAATCCGTACTGAACTCGGGTTCGCTAAATTCAAATGACTATGCAAATCAGTCACCTTTGCGGCAAATCTTGCTGTCTCTCGCAAATAGAATGAAATGTCATTGTATGTTTACGCGTCACCGTGCCAGTGTGCGTTTATGATGACGTATCCGCGTGCAAGAGGGTTGATGTGACGGAGATCGTCGCAACATCAGACTATGCAGATTACATAGTCGATTATCATATTTTTCACGGCTGACGTTTATAGTTCGTGAGCGCTTCAATGTATCATTCATGTTTGTGTGGATTATCTCGGCCGCCTCACGGGAATTTCTCCGCCGCCGCAATTGCCGTCGGCTCGAGAATAAAGCACGAACACGATCCACGCGTACGAATGGCTCACCCACGAAGTGGCTTCGCATTAAACGTGCGTTATGTCTCTTTCTCCCTTCCCTCCCTCTCCCTCTCTCTCTCTCTCTCTCTATTTCTATCTCTATCTCATTCTCTTTCTTTACGATTCACGGAAGCCTCCCGTGAATCGTCAAATCATCCAGCCGAATGATTTCATGATTGTACAACTAAAGCAAGATATTTGCTGAGATCCTGTAAGTTTAAAAAAAATAGAAATCTATGTCGGTTGTACTCGTGTAAAGCAAATAGTACCATTACGCTGAACTCGTTTTTATAGAGACCATTTGATCGTTATACATATAAATAAAGAGCTTAACTTTAAAAAAAATTGCTGTATTTATGGATTCGATAGAATTTGAGACGCAAAATTCTAACTCGTCGAGAACGCGAAAAGGACAAAATTCGAAGCTGCAGAATAAAACAAGTGGGCGAAAGGAAGAATACAACAGGAAACGAACGGAAGAGAAGAAAGTGATGAATCCTCGCGATTAACACGTCACCGTAGAAGAGTGTGTTTAATCAGTGTGCGGAGAAGACGCTGCGGGGCGTCCGCATTCGGACTGTCGGCCCTGTCATTGCACCCCTTTTCAAAGCGGTCGGAACACCCCGTCATAAATAACGGGGCGTTCTGGAGCCTCCAAGTCATGGGGGGATGACCACGGTGGTAATTGTGAGTTACGTCGGGCCCCGGGACCCGTATAAGAGCACAGGCCCGCCGGATATGTTCCGAAATTAACGATGATAACGATGATCAGAGAAGTAGCTCCGGCGACGAAATTCTTGCCGCTATCTTCGAGTTTTATCCCGCAGGGTAAACTTTTCACCTTTTATATCATAATAATCGTCCATCATCGATCTCACTTACGAATATTTGAAATTTAATGTGCATAGAACACAATCATCAACATTATTGTAAAAAAATAATTAAGTATCAAGTGTTTAGTGTAAAAGCTGTTGTTTTATCTTGATTGCTAATAAGGTTGCGTTCAAAATATATTATAATTGAAAATTATATTTGCGCTCTAAAACATAAAAAGTTAAAAAGTACATAAAGTAAATTACCGGTAAATTACACGTATCCTTGCTTAAATATAAATTAACGCAATATAAATTAACGTCTATTATCTTGTGAAGATTCAGTGAACATTATCGTTTCTCTTTGGCGCTTGGATCAAGTCAAAAACGAGGAAACAACTATCTGGAACGAAAGGAGAGAAGCGCGAAAGGTGGAACGACGGGCGGAATCAATCCATGTAATGCGGCTCTTTCGGAAAAAGAAAGAACGTACCAAAAGAAACACAGAGAGCGATACTGACAAGACTCAGACTCGTGAAAAAACTTAGATGTCGAACCGGCTGCTGAATCATGGAATAATACCATGAATGAGTTTCCAATCAGCGTGACGTTACACGAGATAATAACTCTGTAACTCTCATCTTATTGAAATGTTTTTGTTTCGTATTATCTGTCCCCTCCAACTATAATTTAAAGCCCTTTTCTTTCCAGACTACATTATTTTACGCTTTTATATTTTTGTGACTTAATTGTTTGTAAAACACAGTGATAGAGGAATGCGACAGATTTAAGTAACTTTTTCTTGACAGTAATAAACTCTTTAAAAAAAATTTTAAATATAAATCTGCTCTTTTTCATTATTCTTCCTGCACAAAAAAAATTTTTACAAAAAATGTCATTTACCGCATCATAAAGAAATTTAGATTTAAATTCAGGTAGTGCGAACTTTAAGCGAACATTATTTGCATGATACCTTCTATGATACCAACTTGCAATTATTTAACGTCGTGATATTTACTCGATGTACAATTGAGAGCTTTTCCCATTAAGGGCGACGCCAATCTCGATGCTACGTGCCTCAAACTCATTAATTAATCTCGCGGAATTCTCGCTCGCGTAAGAAACGGGATCTACGAGCAATGGGAGGGCCAACTAACGGAACGATATCTTGGCTCCAATCTCGCGCTGCTCCCCCGCTACCGTTGGAGGGACGAGCCCTCTTCTTGCCAAATGAAAATGGCACCGACGTTATTAATTAATCGCGCGTCGCTCTTCTCATCTTCCGTCCTCCCGCGCCGCGCCAGGCCGAACCGACCACCGCTGATCGGTCGGACAATATCTCTTCGATTAAACGCGGTGGCCCTTCGGGACCACCGATCATCTCAGGCCCGGCACCCCTCCACGACTCCACAGGTCTCACAGCAAAAACCGGACGCTGCGCAACGTCGAACCCATAAACAGCTTTTTAACTGATGCGTGCACTTGAATATTCAACGAGCGCGAACCGCGCGGACGAACGCGGTCGGCGCGGTATCGAAACCTCTCTCCGACTCGCCATGAACGCGGCAATTAATATTGATTTTATTAAATTCGATTTCTTGCGTGGCATCAGAACCTCGCCAACTGTCACATCGAGTTGCGCACGGTCCTAACCACGAGTGATCCAGCACGCTGGCATCCAGCATGTTGGCATAGCTTTTTCAGTTATGTCAGATATGGTTCGCATTTGGTGCATCTGGCGAGGTTAACTCTATAGTGTTTTAAAATAATATCGAAAGATGACTTAACATGAATCCTAAGAGATTAATTCAAGGCTTAATCTTACAGGAATTTCTATCATGAATTACTTTATTTTTGCTTTTCAATAAATTTAAGAAATGAATTTAAGTTACTAATCAACTTGAAAATTTAAGAGATTGATAGTCGAGCTTTGATTCGACTCAAACAAGATATTATTAACCACGCTTTTATTACGTTGTTAAAGCGCCTACATTGCCACGATAAAGAACACAACGTGGTGTTTAGAGCGTTATAAATCAACCTTGTTAGTCTGACAGTAGGCGAGGCGCGAACTATCTTACAGACTGACCTAATTATGTTAAAAAAAGGGAGAAACTGGACAAGCAGGAATGATCGAAAGGTCTAAATGATATAATAAATCTTTTGTGTCATGCTTATAATCATCTATGTTTCGCAATGCATACTTTAATATTTTCTTCTTCTTCCTCTCTATATTATAAATCCAAAGATATTAGTTAGCATTCTCAGTATATCTGATAACCATTAACATAAAATGTTGACACTCAATTATGTTGTTAACCAATCAGTGTTACTAACCAAAATAAAAAATTAAAAGCTGACAATTAACATGAAATGAATAAGGGAATATGAACTGTTAGATTTCTACAACATCGTGGACTGGCAAATAACGAACGGATTTATATATATATAGACTTAGTCTCGGTGCATATAAAAGTAGTAGAATCTTCTTATTATCGTCAGCGATCGCGCGACAAAACTTATTCCACGATTCAGTGCGACCTCCTTGCTGCAAGCCGAAGGAGAAGAGGGGTTGGATTAGCGAGGGGGAAAGGATCGGTGCCAGATGCCGTGCTCCCAGTGGGACGCCAGGCGCCCCGGGAGTGAAGACGTTGGAGTAATTGGCCCTCTGCTTCGATTCCGACTGCTACGGCCGCGGGGCACCCGATTCGGCGGCCTAACCGAACCAGTCCTCTCGTTACAGTGGAAGCGCCCGTCTTGGTGTCGGCGGGGAGCTACTGATTACAGACTCGCCTGCAGGAGCCCCTCTTCGCGTCCCTCCGCCGTCCTCTCTCCCATCGAGCTTCTCGCGGTCCAGTGACTCGCCATCACCTTGTACCTGGTACACGTGTTGTCTGCCGCGCATAATAAGGCCATCTTCCTGCCCGACGCCCCTAGATTCGTCGCCGTCGTCGCCGTCGATGGCGATACTTCTCGGAAGCTACCAACTGACTATCTCGTCGGACTTGACAAGTCGTTATTGCGAAGCGATAGTGGTAGAAAGTGATCGTAATGTACGCGCGATAGTCAAAAAATATCTTGTATAATCGACTTGATCACCTTAAAACGGATCGAATACACAATGTAGCATTTTTTGCTGTCGACATTTCCGTTTGGACCTTATTAGCTTCTTCCTGTATTATTACCATGCCGCTAACAATAAGAGCGTGAGCGTAAGCAAAAAGCGTTTCTCCCCTTCCTTCCCCTTTCCGTTCCCGGTACTTGTCAATTGACTACCATGTAGAACACGCGAGACTCAGTGATCATTATGCTAGGACGCGAAGCGGATAATAACAAAGTCGAAAGACCAGGAGATTTGGATCTTATCGGAAGCAGCTTTTGGTAAAAGGCACATTAGGGAGGACACGTTAAAATACGAATGTCCACGTTGCTGCAGTTTCATTCGTTTTGCTCAGCACGCGACGCATGTCACGAGCGAGAAGTCTCTGTTTTCGTATTTGCTATATTTCTTTATTATGCGTATTTTTTTAAAAAAGATCCGTCCCGATGAAGAGATTACGACGTAATCTCGAGGCGGTAAACGTAACAAGAAACTAAATCAAGCGCAATCATCTCTGAAGAAAAGACGAAGAGAAGGGTGGTTGGCGTTAATACCTACATCCTCCCAAGTGTTATGTCACGCGTCGGTCATCGTGCACGCATATATATATATATATATATATATATATATATATATAAAATATATACACACTACACGTTTACCTTTCGCGTGGTTCACGTCACCCGAATCGAATCGAATGTCGAGAGCTGAGGGATGCATTGTGTAGGCAGATAGCACTAGGAGTCTTTGTGCCGCTCGTTAGCGTACAATGCAAGGAGATTAGGTGCGTAGGCGGAATGACATACTTAAATGTTTTTAGAATAAGCATTTAGTTAATTATCCAGTTACGTTTGTCCTCGTTTCATCGAATGCGCAGATCTGCCTGTGTCGAGCGATGTATAGAGTTCATGATTATTCAATAACACACGCTGACTTGAACTTTGATCGCCAATGGTGAGATAGCATGAGTAGAATTTCGTCTGTATACGACGCTTGACGTATCTTCCCGAAATGATGACGCGTCGAACAATATGCGATTTGACTTTATCGTATGGTGAAGAAACGTAGAGTCTATTGTTACGCATCGCTTATTATATTCATTTAATTCTATATTATGTCTTTTGACGTGTATTTTTATACTCTTCACTTAGAATCTATTTAGTTTTATCCTCTTGTTACATCTTTATATATCCATTCTAGTATCTTTTGTCCATTTTTGAAAAAATTGATGGTAATACGTAAATTTTGAAAACAATAGGCAATAATGAAATCATTGCATTATCAAATCAGCTATAGTTTTCATTTAAAAAAACATCTTACCTTGCTTTTTTCCAATTACGATACTATTATAAAATGTAAAATAGCAAAAAAGAAAGCTTCTTCGCGAAATATAGTAAGTTTTACAATTTTTTAGATATTTTCCTTTTTCACAAAAAAAAATGAATAAGAATATCTTTGTTAAAACAATCCTTTCACGACTGAGAAATATAAACATATACGATTGAACGTACTACATATTTAAAAACTTAATTTTGCAAGTTAATTAATTTATTTTATCTGTTTCTAAAAATTTTCAAGAGAAAAATCTGTTACTTTCAACTGTAAATTGAATAGTTTATTAGAAAGTGTAAGTTTGGTTAATCTCATTTACGCTTAGCTGAAGCCATATTGTCGTCGAATTTTATCAATACACAATGCATTCTAATAATATATATATATACGAGTTACTTTATTTCTTTCACGTTCTTCCGACCATTTTCCCAGAAGTTAGCGAACGACTCGGCTTGAGTATATACTTCATTTGGGCCTAGCGCAAAAAGCACCTGCCCTTACCGAGATGCTAATTGCCTCGCGTGATTAGCCGGGCACCGTCATATCATGGTCGCTGAACTCGTCGGCTACCGAGGTCGATCGTGCAAGAGGCGGCAGAAGAAGATAACGTAAATCAATCAACGAGTCTACGACCGTTTCAACGGCGAAGTCGGGGGATAATTGGAGCAGCGACAAGTTGATCAGCGAAGCTGGCGCGGCTTCTTTCACAACGCGGCGCGGAATGGAGCAGACCCCCGACTTCCACTCGTCTACTCGACTATCCAGCGGGCCCCGTCGGAGTCCTTAGTCATCGAGGGCCCTGCATCGCATGCATGCCTCACGGATGCAACAAGAAGAGGGAATGACGAAGTCCTGCAACCGTAAGGATGTCATTGCTTATTCAGGCGCAATGACCTGATTGTCAGCAACGTTAATAATCGTGCGTCACTCGATTCCAGAGAATCTCTGGCGCGCGTCATGCACGTCCTCGATCTCGTTTGAATCTCTCCTACAGACAGCGTCAGAAAAATGTCATACGTGCATGACTGAATTGCCAAAGCAGTGCACTGTGAACAGGTCCGACAGATCCTATTGAATATGTGTAATAATGCAATAAAGTTGTGAGATCGCGCGACAATAAATTTAATACGAGATATTAATACATTATTAATCTTTCACCAACTATAAATCTTTTATCACGTTGTCTTATCTACATTCTTGCCATATTATAAGACGTATTACGAAGAAGTACAAACCTGTGGCGTAAAAAGACGAAGGATTCTCGTGAAACTTTTGTCGGTCGAATCAACTACTATGATGTGACGAGTGACATTAAATACGTCGAGAAAACTTTATCATTAGAACGAAGTCTCGACTTTTATGACAGTTCTTTTATGACGTTGAACTTTAAGAGAAAGAAAATGCGTATGGCAGAGCAAGAATTATGCAAAATTAATCACGCGTAGTGTGTCACATTACCAGCTTGGGAATTTGAAAAGAGTGTCGTAAGAAGAGCCTTAAGCGAAGACAAGGATTCCTCTCGGTACGTCAGCGCTATGGAGGGTAATGTTGATTGCAAGGAATCTTGTATCGGCTACTCTCTCTCCTCCTTTTCCTCGAACTCTCCAGTCATGCATTTCTTTCTGTCGCGTGACGTCCTTATGACTCCTTCCGCAAGGATGAATACTCTTCATATACTTGTTATTCAATCCTCCGCCGATCTCAATTTTACTTCCGTCTGCATGTGTATTTAGGTGAAATAAATAAATATAAATAAGAAGGTATCTTTGTGGTTTTTAAAATTATTTAAAATTATCACGAGCAACCTTTTTCCAAGTCAGTGTCTTTCTGTTCACTCATCGCTTCTGGTGATGCCAACAACACAAACTCTTACTGTTCGCCGCTGGCGATGGTGGCTGAAGAGCCACGCGCTATCTTGATGCAGATAACTCTTTCTCCGTTCTCCGTTGTCTCTTTCTCTTTTGTTACATGTGCATTCTTTGTTACTTTCCTTGTCTCCTGGTCTTTCCGTGCATTTCTTCTTTTTTTCCCCCGTAGAACACAGCGACCGTCACGCACACAGTTTTGCCGCCTGCACGATTTCGGCGCGACACACGCGCGTGTGCGCCTGTATTTTATTACCGTGAACCACCGACATTCTTTCTTTCCGTCTTTCTTTTCTTTCCTGCCGCAACTCCACGGCTGACCACACTCGACCGACGCGACGACACGTGCATGATTTTCGTCTTCCTTTAATCATGGCCGCTTCCTTCTTCCCTTTCTTCATGTATCTTTATAGTTATGTTGTCGCATAATTAGACTAGTTTCAAAATATTCTAATAAATTATTCAATAATTTACAGTAATAGTTTAAAAGTAGGTTTCTCTTCCAAATTTTTAGAAATAAATCAAATAAGTTGAGTAATATTTGGAAAATTATTTTTAGATATTTAGTTTTAAAATTCATTATAAGAATATATAATATTTGTATGAAAAAATTGTCTCTTCGCCAGTGATTAGAAATCCAAAACGAAGAGTATTACTTGACAGTAAACTGGCTATATAATTCCTTTATTTAATATTTATATTTGATCAATAAAATATATCTGTAATTTACCAATGGTAAATTCTAGATTTTTTTTATTGTGTTGGCGTAATAGCGAAATAATGTCAAAAAAGTTGCCGCAATCGTGAGAAAGTCTCTTCTAATAGCTGGTAGTAACCCAACACATTCAGATCTCTCAGGTAGATACTTTAAATCTTGTACATCCCAGAGTCAATGGTGTTGGCGTGAATCGCGAGAAAGCATCGGTGTTCAATGTAGATCACTATCGATCATGATGATAATCTAGTGATTGGCCGGAGGTGCGATATCGCAGCTTAACGAAGAAATAGAAAGGATTGCAGGCAAACTCGAAAGACGCGCGGTGTCACGTTGGAGCGTCTCGTTGAAACCGCGGTGTTTCAGGAAGAGGCGAGATAACAGTACGAAGGAGCAGGTGAAGCGTTTGACGGTTCTCGTTACTCGAACTGATTGCCGACTCTCGAGTAACGAGAGTCGAGATATCCACGGGGATTCGTATATCTCGAATTACGGATCTTGAAGACGGCTGTTGGCCCTGTCGGGAAAACCCTTTCGTAGTATCCGCGAGGAAGCGGGACGTAGAGCAAACGTCTCTAAGAAGAGAAGTACCTCGCAACCGGTGAGCGAAGCAGCCCGAGATGACAAGAAAAGGAGCGTGACTCTCTTCCGCGCTTCGCGAGATGCAACGTGCGCTCGCACGAGCGTGAACGCGAATCTCGAAACGTATTATACTCTAGTAGACGTGAACGCGTGCGCGTGTGCACATGCATATCTACGGTGAAGATCGTAGCATGAAGCTAAGAGATTCGATGGACCAACGTCTTTACAGTTCTTCTTGATTCTTTATCGCCTGGTGGGCCCTGTGACCAACGGCAGAGCAGCCAGTCGAGACTCAATTCCTTTTCCTTCACTCTTCCTATCCTTTCTCTCTGCTCCTCTTATGCAAACCGGCTCCTCACCTTCGTGAAAATAAAACGATGAGAGAGGGGGAAGTAGGGAGGAATAGGGAGAAAGAGAGGAAGATAAAACGCGGGCCTCCGGCCGCCAGGAAACAATCCTCTTCTTTCCTCTTTCTTCTTCGTTGCCGGTTATCCTCAGTTTCTTCTTCTTCTTTTTCGTCTTCTTCTTTTCGCCCCCTTTCTTCTTGTCGTTTTTCCTCCTTTTTTCATTTCTGTGCGACATTTACAATTCTGTGCAACTTCGACGAAATTGTTGATAAATTAGTTTCAAGAATTTGTTTATATAAAAACTTCTTGATATAGCTCGAAATTCGAATAGTATCGATTTTTAGAAAACAAAGATATTTAATCTCGATCAAATCCTCAATGAGATTATTCCACATATTTATATACATCTTAATTACATTAATTTAAACTAGTATTATTAATAAACATTTATTCTTATTAATCTATTCTACACAAATCTCATAAATCATCAATTATACCCTTCAGTATAGAATTAAAAGTTTACTTAAAAAGATTTTGATTAACGTGTAATCACGCTCAATTTTTTTCTTCGTTCATAATACGGGGATAACGAAGCGGTTTTCTGCATCAACATAGAATAAGGGGCCTATTGTGCATTGTACCGAGTCATTAACCACGCGTGGTTTCAACATGATTATCCACTTTCCGTCGTTTACATTTTTGAGCGTTCCGTTAGCCGAAAGGAGAAAAAATCGACGGGCTAATCTACGAGCACCGCGTAATGACTCTCCGTAAGGCTGACAATTTAATTCCTCGGTCTCGTGCTCGATATCCGGTGCCGAGGTAGTTTATTTAATTAGTCTCGTCGATTAACTTTTACAGATACGGTACGCATACGTGCACGCGCGCACACCAACACGCGGCTCCTACCGTGTTGCCCGTAATATCGTCGCCAGCCGCACGCTTAATCTCGACTGACAGTAATGATTAACGACGCGCGAGCGATTCTGTCCAGCTCACCTGCCTTCCACATTCGTAGGGTTAAGTGGAAAAGCCGCGGCAGGAATGTGGCATTCCACCAGACCTCCGCCGAAGATAAATAGACCTAAGACAATGGGGTCCCCGACGAGTGTTTCTCGAGTGCGACGTAGGCCTGGGCGGAACAGCAAGTTCACGTGGCTTGAAATTTGCATTCGTCCCACCCCCCCTCATCCCGATCCGTTTATAAATCACTCGACGAGCTCTCACGGGGCCTCTCCGCTGTCCACGAACCGCAACGCTATACTCCAAGAGGAGCCAGATATTGTCACGGTACAAGATACATGTGATACTACCGTGGGTGCACTATTATTCCGCAGCCTCCGGTCCTTCCGCGAGAAGAAGCAATGTCGGATGTCCCAATCACCTGAGATGCAACCAGAACTAATGTCTTCTCCAATTATATATTTGTATATACGTTAAAACCTCATTGTGCGCGAATCGTAACTTTAAAAGTTCCGGAAATTCCACCTTGCGTTGAATTTTCGTTGTTGCGTTCGACGTACATCGCAATAATTTATATACTTAGTCATTGTTCTGTATAATTTGCGATTTTTTTTCAACATTTGAATGCAACAGACATACATCCACACACATTTAGATGGATTTATCATTCAAGATTCCTGCGGCTACGTATTTTGTTGCAGGCGCTGACTTTCACTTCGAGCCAGCTTCCTCACTTTTTCACTGTGACATTCCACGTCGACAGTTACACGAGGGAGACCCACATAAGATCTGATGCCATGTGCAATCGACTTTCATCCTATATCGTTAAAAATATCGCTAGAATCTTGAGCGTGTTCCTATGCGGCTGATCGCATCGAACAAATATCGTTTATACGAAGCAACACCGGGGAAGCTTTACGGCCGTAATTTTGATGCAGCAGTTACAAGCAGTTATCGTTACATCATACAGTTTACGTCGTGAGCGCGTCGATATTACTCAGGAAATAGGCAAAATTAAACCGTTTACGATCGACCGCGCGTATTAATAAGAGCATTCTCCTGGCATCGTCCTTCCCAACTTCCTCATATCGAGACGGCGTTTTAGAAATATTAAAGTGAGATACGCCTCGATGCGTTCGCTGCATTATCGCGAAACCTTAACGTGAAACCGCATATTTGCGGCGCAGGAGCGATTGCACTGAAACGCCGTATAATAGAATGATGCATCGAGACGCGCGTAGAGAAATGGAGGGGAACACCGGCTCGCTTTGCTGGACTGTTCTATAATTTTACAGCGCTCACTTTTATCCGCTCCCTAATTAATGACTCATAAATTACGGGCGACGACTCGTTAATGGCGAGAAGGCGCGCGTGCGCCACGGTTCAGATTCTTTCAGCACAATCGTATGCAACTTGGCTGCAGTGTGCTCCGGCTTATCGCGTGTTCGCCGTGTTCGTTTGTGTTTCACTGTGGTAACAAGCGCGCGCGTTACAGGTGTTTAACGCTCGTAAACAATGCGTCCCTACCGATTTGGTCGTCGGACACCATTAAAAAGCTCGTTCGAGACGCCACCCGATTTTTCAGCGATACGAAAGAGTCGCGCAGATGGTACCGATATCTAGCCGCACAATAGGTGATTATTTTCAGGCAGCGACGTTGTGCATAGAGAAACGCTCGTTTGTGGTGTGCGTCGCCGTTGCGATGCCGATCGCTGCTGCATACATTGTTATATCGGAAAAATGTTTGGCACTTGCCAAACGTGAATTTTGTAATTATATTATGAGACTAAATATATTGACTTGTATCTCTCATTAATTTGAATTTTATCTCATTATCTTGTAAACTAAATAGATACATACTACATATTAAGATATGTACATGTATACAACATTTATTTAGTTAATAGTACACAGAGATGATTCTGTCTCATTAATTTCTTTAGTCGTCTAAAAAAATGTACGTAATGGAAATAGTAGAAATAGTAGAATAGAATTAATTTAATTCCTATTATATATGTATGCTATTACGTATGTTCGATATATCTTAAAAGTTATTATAAAATTTATTTATAATATATTAATGCTGCGTACGAGGTAATCGTCATGCAAGTCTTTCACTAACGATCCGAAATTCAGTATTGGCGTTTATTGTAATCAAAAGATTCTAAAAAAAAATTCGAAGAAGTAAAGTATATTCGCGATCCGAACGAACGAAGAGCGGGCTCGGACTTACACGAACATATATGCGCATCGGTACGTACGTAGAGTACTCTTTTACAAAGAGAGAGGCTCATTGCTGAAGCATGCAGTCTTGTCTTGTACAATTTGCTCGAACATGTCCGTCGCGGTCGGAGCGCTCGTTTGAACCGGTCGCAGCGTTTCCTCTCTTTGCCGAGGAGATGAAGAGGATACACGATGCTGTTCCTCGGTCCCGTGGGATCGAGAGAGGAGCAACGAAATTCACGGTGTGAATTCCCCGAGTCACCTTCTCCTTCCCTTTTCTTTTACTCCTGTTTCTTTCTTCTTTTCTCCCTTTCCTCCCTCTCCCCTTACTCTCGCACTCTTTAATCGCGCTCTTCTTCTTAGTTTGTTCCTTCTTTCTACCTTTGAAGAATTGTTAGTGAATGTGTGTATAAATGTATGTATGTATGTATGTATGTATGTTCAACAGATCTACCGTGATAAATCTAAGAGAAGGAGTCTTCCGCGACAGGTCCGAGAACCCAATCGGGACAAGGTCCCCCAAGCGTAATCCGGTGTCGACGACGGAGATCAGTGCCAAGTCCCGTCGTCGAGCTTTTCAATGACCACAGATTAGACCTCGCTTCTCTTTTAAAATTTTTAGAACACCACATATGTTCGCCACGCACGTGTTTACGCCTCCCTCCCCTTACATATTCATATCTACTTACAAATTAATGCATACAAAAAATGTATGTAAAAATACTATGCCACCGGTATCAATCTTTTACATACGTATCCAAGTTGTTTTTCTCACTCTTTTTATGCCATGAAAAAAACAAATACAAAAAAAAGATTGATTTGATCATAAACATGGGTTAAACGTAACTGGCCTGTATTAGAAAAACAAGGTTCTTCTTTAGTTTCGACTGTGTTTTTTTTACCCTTAGGCATCTCATCGACACGTTGTCGTTTTACTATTCGATGTGCATGACGTACGCGTGAAGACGGATGCCCACGGCAAGGTTCATGGGATTGATTACCGCAGTCAATAACACGGGTTGTGTATATTGATGAGAGCGCGGAATGAGAGAACGTTAACAGGTCAATGAAATTATACTGTTACAAAGATTGATGCCGTTGTGATTGATGATTGATGATACGCTCGGCACCGAAGTGGCAGAACCGAGGTGGTTTTCACCTGATCACTGATCACTCGGTTGAATTTGTTCGACTGTCGTTACGATTTGTATTGTATATTACATAAATGCGTGCTGCGCATTGCATCCTGCTGTCGGAGTCTCACCAAACGATTATAGATTATGTGTCACAATCAAGTGCAGGAATTCGAGGATAAAAGATTCTCTATTCTAGTCTACCCTTTAGACCCTCAAATCTTTCTACACATTATTTCTTTGTATGGAGAATAAAAACCTATGTGGATTGTTTTATAATACATATCGCAAACACATTTGAAGTATTTATATACTATCATAAAGTTTCGCATCTTTTTTTTTAAACGTATTAACATACTATCAGAACAAATATAGACCTGATGATTGCATACGTTCGATATAAAATAAAAATTGCTGAGAAAATTAGAATTCTAGCTACTGTTAAAATAAAACTTTAATGCTCTCAGCGAGAGCTTAAAATAATTTAACTTGAAATTAGAATTTTGCTTCTGTTTGTTTACCAAACCTAACGAAACAGTAAATCAGTACTTGTTGCTAGAAAAATTGGTGACGTGACCAGTAGGTTGTTAACGGCTCGATAAATTGTTACCTCCGAGGTCTGCGAAGATTACATCGGCCATTACAGACTCCCGTTGCGCTCGCGCGTTTTCTTAAAGATGTTCAACAGTTATCTCACTAAACATTTAATTACGGTATGCAAATTAACCCAATGAATCGCCGTAGTCGGGTAAAATATTATAAAATGGTTTATGGACGGCAGAAACTCTACTCTTATAGAATCAATTTAATAATTGAACGTAATTGAAAAATGTAAAATTCAATAAGGGCGGACTCGACGCTCCAAGAAGCTCACGATAAGATCTTCGCGGATTTTCGTGATTTATCCTGAGAGGTTACGCCATCGATAGGCAATTCCATAGAGGACTACATGTGTGACACGACAAATTTCTCAGAAATTTCCGCATTAGAACAAATTAAAATCAATAATCTAACTAATCAATCCAGCAACATCGGTATATTTTGTTTCCCTCGTTCGCATGAGTAAAAGACGGTTCGCACGATAGTAATAAAAATAATTACAGTATCCGTCGATGCTGGGGTTGGCGCCCAAATTGAAATCTGATAAGACCCCTAATAAATGCCGCAGACCGATCGCCTTAACGGTGGAGACAAGCTGTTTCGAGGGCCACCAGATGATCCGAGAGACGACCGTGCTCTCGACGAGCGCCGCTGCGGAATGCGTCGTCTTCGAGCCTTAATGATTCCCGAAGCCGGGCCCACCAGGGACCCTGATGATATCTAGGCCGGACGAACGTCGTCTGAACCTACAGTTGCTGTCTCGTCCTTGCTACTGTCGTTGGTAAGATTGTACCTCCTCCGCGACATATTCACCGAAGACTGCATTGCATTCTTCGACAGTTAAGTATTAGTAATTTACTAATTGCCTTACGATGGGATTGACAGGAACTGTTCGACAGGTAAGGCTATCATGGAAACGAAGTACTAATTTGATGAATAGCTGAGAGCATAACGTAGTCGAAATGAGATCGATAACATTTTTAGGATGCGAAGAATGTCGAAGTAGATAGCAGAAGCTCGCTTCACGACAATTGCTTCATAAGTCAATATCACAAAACTGACTAATAGGTATGTATGAATTATTCAGGAACCAATTTATTGTTCGAACAGACTTGATGAGTGATGTTGAATTAAAAAATATGTAATGATACCTATATGAGAACTTACATTGTTGATTATTTTTGATAATTTTAATTCGTAATTCTTGTATAAATTAGATATCTATGTAAAATATTTTGTGCTTAAAATTCACACTAGGGATTACCTAAAATAAAATAAGTAAATTAGATAAGATGTATGTATATCTTCTCTTGAACATAACTTTGAAATTTTATGATGTAGCCTAATATTCTAATCTTAAATTTTCATGTTTATAAGTATCTTTGTAATCTTATTTTGTTATCTTTCTTCTTATTTGCGATATACAGTCAGATACGATGTGATCGATAGATTTAAATCTTGAAGAATAACGGCGAACTAATACAATCGCACAATGCCAGCGAAAAATTGTATTCCTTATCTTAATGACTAGGAGGATAGGTGATGATGGTTTCACCATGCGTTTGACCTCTTGTGTTCTTCCGCAATGTTGTGCACACTACTTCCTTTTCACGAGCGCATGTGAATGTGTTCTAAGAGGGAGCGCGACTCGAACTTGCTGGTATTGTCGTGAACGGCTCCTGTCGACGACGTTGTCTTCGTTCTTTCGAACGAGGGACGAAGGTTCGAATCTGTTCATCTTATGAATAGCGGAGTGATGTTTGTTTTGAAGGTTCTCACCTTTTGTCTCAAAGGGAGTCGCAGTTGCTTCCAGAATCGATGTCCTCTTTTCCGTTGGATCAGTATTTCACTTCTACCCTTTTTCTCTATCTTTTTCTTCGTTTTATTTGTTTCGAAATTCTCAAACAATTAATTTAGATATAATTTTAGGAATAAGTTTTAACATGTGATAAAATTTGTAGAATAATAAAAATGAGATGGAAAATAGAATACTATTAACATATGTATGGAAAAAGATTACGAGAGAAAAAGATGCGTCAACAACGTATCGAAAAAAGAGAAATAAGTGATAAGAATAAAAACTGAAAACCGTATCTAACGTTACGTCGAATTTTCGTCTCCTTCCTTCGACTTCCTTTAGAAGCCGAATGATTTTGACGCGTGAACTCGACAGATTGCGAGCTCGATAAAGACATTAGATGCGCTTCTTGTTCTTGTATACGGCGGCTTTTGTTGTGTTTTTCTCGGTTGAAAAAGACGAGATGGGGGAGGCGAAAGAGTGGCGCGAAGGTGGAACAAAAATCTCAAGCATGACGGCAATTCTGTCACGGTGGAACTGAGTATGACAGTTTCGGGTGTGTATATATATTGTATATATATATATATATATATATATATATATATATATATATATAATGTATGTATATATCGGGTATTGGATATATATATTTTTCCAACCGAGAAAAATACAAAAGCCGCCGTATGCAAGAACAAATACTATGTATCAGAATTTCTATTACTGTCTAAATGGTGATGCAACAAATATGAAGATAATTGCTTGTCTCCTAAATATACATTTTCCGTAGCATATGACAGCATATACACATATGACATTAGTTAATAATTTAATTCACGAGCTAAATACATAGAGCTCGATGTACATTCCTATCCACGAATTGCATTATAAATTTTCGAAACCTTTGTATGCCCATCCATTCACACGTTTATCACATGTTCCTTTCATTCACACGATGTCTCTAATTCGCTCCCGTACGCGACGCACCGCCTTTCATCTGCTTCCTGTACACGACCCCCAACTTTCGAAGGTGTGGCAATTGTTTATCTTTCATTATACCTTTTACTCGTCTAAAATTAATTCCGTTACTTTCTTACATTCGCTGTAAAAAAAGATGTTGCGTTAATAATTTTTAATCTTTCTTAATATCCTCAATAATTAAATTGATTTATATCTTTTGTTAAAAGAGAATACAAATATAAAATAAATTTGAAACAAATAATACTTTTTTACTTTTATCTTTTTTTTAATAGACACTATGATACTTTTTAGTATAGTAATATAAAAATATTACTAAAATGTATCATTAGTAATGTATGCCTTCAGAATGTTGTCGAAATCTTTATCTTATGTTCTATTTTCTCAATCCGCTTAGAATATAAAGACCAAATTTTTCCAAATTTTTATTCTCTTTTCTTTTTTTTTATTTTAAAACTTTTTTTGTACTTGTGTACTCATCGTAGTATTTATCGTTTATTTAATCTAATATCTATTTGTAACTAATATATAATAACTAACAGCATCTTAAATATAATTTTTAATGAAGGCACAGCTGGCTCTTTATCTTGACAGGTGTTTAGAAAACGAGAACAGCTTGGTTAGAAAATTTGCACGTTGAAGAGATTGAATCATCATAATGTTATGTTCGTGTTTTTTGATAAGGCGCTTAATAAAATCCACGCTGATAGTTTAATTCTTAGTGTCACGCATAGGTAATGCTTTCGCTCTCCATCATGATCTATCCTTCTACACAAGAATATTTGTACGATTGTGTGTTCCAAAGAAAAGCCTTTCAAAGGATCAGAAGATTCAAGCTAATACCTGAAATGGTGTTGATATATTTCTATGCAAAGCACTTTAAGGAGTCCAGGTTTATCCGAGCGATTAAGATTCTCGACTTTAAGGATTATGTCTGGACCGAGAGTATCCGTCGTGTTTAACTGTTTTACGGCGAGTCGTAAAGGAGGCTGGCTATGCAGGTGCAAGGACTGCACACTTTTTGCTTATCTCGTTGAAATTTTTACGACTGCAGTAGCAACAGCGTAAAGATTAAGTTAGTTGCTTGTAACAGCGGGAGCAATCACTAAAAATCTATAGAGTATTTAAAAAATAATACGCACTTTGGCCATAGATTATAATTAAAAAATTAATAACATGGTCATAAACTTAAATCAGTTTTAAACAAACAGAAATCTTAAAGTTTTAGCAAATTAATCTTCTAAAATGTAAACAGATAACGTAATTTCGTTTCTCAATCAAGCAAACTTTATCAAAAAGAGAATTGTATAGATTATGTTCTTTCGCATATACTTTTACTGAGATACTCATTAAAAATTAATTAACTAAAACACAAAAAAAATAAAACACAAAAATTTTACAAAAAAATACACAAGGAAATCTTAAATTAAAATTCATGAATAATTAAAAAGAATATTTTTGTAATAAACTATGCATTCTAGAAATGACTACAACCCAATCTAATCTTTTATATGAGATTACTAACGTAATCTCATATAGTACTTAGAAATTCATACTTATCATAACAAGTTATTTAAGCATTGATAATTAAAAAACATATGTATATGCATAAGATACAAGAAATCAATAAAAAATAAAAAATTTCATCAATGTAACGCCGGTCTGCAATTAAAACATTTGCACTATCTTCAGGTAACTTTGAAAATTCAAGCTTAAAGAAAAAACAGTTCCACACGAGACAACATTTTGTTTTGCCTTGATAGACCCTTTTCATATACAATATATTCGTGAGTAAATAATTCCAGAGCAGTATTTGATCGCATTGACAAAAACTTACTCCGCCGAGGACTAATGACATATCCTTCGTTACAAAGACAGTAATCCGCCTCACAATTTCGTTAACAGCGTCGTCATAATACACGTGAGTTTATGAGGCACCTGTCAATTCCACACATTCGGCAAAAAATATTTCGTCACGGCGTGTCCACCTGTTTTCAAACTCGATCTAAATGTTAATTCCTAGTGATTAGAAAAATTTGATGTAAAAAGAGATACAGCTGCTGTAAAACGAGAATAAAAAGTAGAATTTGTGTCAAACAAACCGTGAAAATTATGAGCATATTCTTTATGAGCATATAAAGTATTTTAAATACAATATGTTTTTCCTTATTAAAATAAACACATAATAAAAATAAAAATCTTAGTAATATATAATATAATACATCTAACACTGTAATACTATAAATATTAAGAATATACGATTATTTAAATCTTGAATGGTAGATCTTCTCAAAAGTTATTTTGAGAAAAAAATCTTTAATCATATATATCAATACTAATCAATACTAAAAGTATAATAACGTTTTACAAAACAATATATTCACAAAAACGACACGAGGGGATAATACTGTATACAAAGAACAGAAATTAAAGGCGTACACACCGATGTGCGCGAAAAAACAAACAACGCATTCGTTACCTATGTAGGAGAATGAAAATTAACGCGGTCGTCGGGAAACAGGGTGGAAGACCGGGGAAAAAATAAACGTGCTAAAAGGATGAGAAGGGGGAATAGGAGAGATAGGACGGGGCCCGCCGACATCCTCGACGGCGTGACATGACGCCGAGCCGCGCGGTAAATTACTGACGTACGCTGAAGAATCCGAGCGCGCCGAGGGTAATTCCTCGGGCGGGCGAGGCGGTATCGGTGGGTCGCATCTCCATGACAAATACTGGCAGGACCTCGCGCGGACGCAGTAGATCCTATCTGGATTTTATCCCCGCAGATAAATGGACCCGCGTATAATGCCGCTTCACTGTGGTTACGTACATGTGTACACACGTGGATGTAAGGCCACCGCGCCCCGACGCCGGTATCTCTCGCGGAAATGCTTCCCGTGCGCTCGTCGATGTGGAAGAAGACCGCCCCCGGTATTATTCTTCGCGTTCATCGCGCTCCTAGACACGCAAGGCGAGAAAACACGCCAGGAGCGATCGAAAAAGCTAAGGGCTCTTAAGGAATCTTACGCGCCTTACTTCCAAGATATATATTGTCTCGAACAATTACATTTATAACGAATGAAAATAGCATTTCTTTGTTTGTCTATTGTCGATCGCAAATAATACTATTCTACTATCGCAAATAATAACTATTTTTGTAAAAACACCCCATACAGCACAAAATTCCAAGGGACGTTCTCTAGACGTCCAGAGGACATATTATGTCTTAAGGACATCCACAAGACATCCCAAGGACGTTCCTTGGAAATTAGTGCTGTATGGGATTTTTCACGTAATGCGCATATATGTAATAACTAAATTTAAAAAAATTAAATTAATGATAATTAATGAGAGATATTGATGATTGCTCTCATCGTTATTCATAATATATATTTTTACGTATTTCATAATATTAAGGTGAAATTTACTTTAATTTAAAACACTTTAATTTAAAAAGAATTGTAAAAGTTTCGCACCCGTGAGCCGAATACATATGCAAACACATATGCAAAACACAACATTGGCTCATTATCGCACTCTACAATGTCAACATCGTCAGTCTCCATAATCGTCCACCTCGAATACCGCAGCGTAATTAAGACATTTGTATCGTGAGTTCGTGCGACTCTTTTCCCTCGGCAATTTAAACTCACTCCCCGTGAACCAGGTCGCGACAGTTAAAAAGAGATACGATCAAGACAGCACCGGGATCTCCCTCCAATTGGATCAACGACCAATCCATTGCCGTGGGGCTTAATTAATTCCGCCTCTTGCCGGAGAGTCACGGTGGGTCCTTATCAGAACCCGATTAATACCGAAACGCGGCCCTATCGTAAGGAATTAGCCTGTTTGGCGAGAATCGAATGGCCGAGCTATCGTGTGTGCGCGTGCGTACATGTGCGGCTTATCTCAAGCACGCGTGCTGAGGCGAGCACGCTCGTATGCGTGGGCTGGCCGTGAAAAAATCCAGATCGTGCTCGCCAGGAATTTCGCGTTATCGTCGAAGATGAGTTACGTGCGTCGATTATCGATGGTACTTAAAGTTTTCCTTTTTCCGCGGATCCTCGGTGCCCTTTCCTTTTCCTCGCACCCCTCGCGAAATTACAAGACGCCAATTCCACCGCGAGACCTCCGAACCTGAATTACGCGGCGGCATTACGAAAGAGCGGCGAAGGGCCGGGGAGAGAAGATCTTAAAGAAATCGAAGAGAAAATTATGGTGGCACGTTGAGGGGTGGTTAAAGTTTTACCGATTGCAATAAAATGTAATTGCGAAATGGCCCGCAAAGTAAAATCGAGGCAGTTAATGTAGTCGTCCGAGGTTTAGCGGGTTCTTCGAATATTAAATACTTGAAATCCGGTTTATACTTGTTAATATACTTGCGATCGCATTAGGACACTTTCTCGCGCTACTTCGCGCCCACATAAAACCCGTAGAATAACGCAATTAGCCGTCTGAATTAAACGTCCGATCGTCATTATTCGCGCCATCGTCCTCATTATTCGCGCCATCGTCCTCTCGGATTCCTCTCGGAATCCCACGCGGCGCCTTTTACAAGTTTAACGCTCCGATCTTTTTTGCATGCCGCCGTTAACGCCACGACCACCTTCTTCCATTACGAACGATTACATCGTTACGCCGATATCCACGCTCCCGGCATGATATTACAAAGTCGGAATACGAAACGTTTTCGTCGAAGTGCGCGCTGCCGCTTTGATCGCAAAGAGGATTAAATCCATAAAAGTCAGCGCTATATTTAACGTTATAGGTTATAGCATCAACTTTTAATTATTAACTACAAGTTGTTAATTATTTTCTTTAATGTACAGATTATTACATAAAAAATCTCACGTTTTGCATTTCTCTTTTTTACAGATTCTTGAATCGATAATAGATTTATTGTTGAAGTTACAAAAGGCACGTGTAGAATTTTTATATCGTTATTAGCATGATTGACCTTGCCTTAATCAAATCTCTCTTTGAGCAAATACAATCCTGATATGCGTAATCGTCAAGCCTGATCGTGCTTACATTCCCCCTACATAAATTCGACATTCCTAACGGGTAACCGTAATTTTCGACGCGTCGAGAAGACAAATCATGACCGCTGTAATTTTCAACGAAGACCGCGCGCGTCCGTAATATACGATCGGGGGATCGGCGATCTTACCGAGAATCGATTTGAATTAAACACCCGGCTTCGATGTATCCTAGAGGCAGCTGGTCCGCGAAGGTCCAATTAGGTCTTATAAGCGGTGGAGTACAGCGGAAATTTTCAGCCGCGAGGACACTAACCATCTAACCGCGGACGAACACCTGAACCCGAAGGAAGCCAAACACGGAGACAAGAGTCCTTAGTAAACGTACCGACTATCTACTCACCGACTTCACACGTTATTTATCTGTATCTTTCCCGCGCCATGCATCCGCGTTGCATCTCTTAACATATATGGTGCACCATGGAAGTTAAATCGCGGCGAACATAATATCCGCGTTCCGAATGGATTCCTCTATTCGTTAAAAGATTTAGCGCTCAAAGATTAGGAAGTAGAATTTTATCAGTTAAAGGACATTGATGAAAGGAAATTATGCTATAAACTGATTGAGAACTGATTATGAATTGGTAGATGTAATCTACTACTAATAAACGTACTGATAAATGAGTACGATAGGCGACAGAAAAATCTGACGAATTCTCAATGGCTTCTTTATATCTTGGAAGATAAAATCTACGTAATAGCAACTGTTACGGTATTACGAAAGTGTAACAGGGCAAACATCGATCGTCGTATTAATTATAGTTGACTGGTGCGGCGAACCGATTGAGAAATATATTATACGATTGCGCATGGAACGTGCGATGGACTTCGATTCAATATCTAAGCGGCCGTAATAGAAGTTACGTTGTATCGACCATCAGCAATTCCAACGCGCGGTTGAAAGAGCAGACATTCCGAGATGGCAACCTACTCTACATTGAATGAACGTTCAGCAAATTTCGAAGAGCGAAGCCTCGACTCGCGCGTGTCTTTCTTTGTCTCTTGTGTCCGCCGACGCAAGGAATTCGAATCCATTTCATGTGTAATAACAAACATATATTATACACCCTAGCTAAACAAATCTACATCCTTCCAAGATCGCCGACAAAAAGAGAGAAAAGGAAAGGAGAGGTAGCACAAAAACGAAATGAATGAACGAACATTTAATGTGACTTTGACATGACACCTGCATAGGACAGATGCATCTATCTGCATCGTTTCCATTTTCTTCCTGCTTCCTTTACTGTGAGGATCCCTTTTGCGTGTATGCATATATTATATGCAAAATAAGAATAAAACGAGATAAAATAGTAAAATAATTTCGGCCACTAAAACGAGATTTTGACTTTGATCACAAAGAAATAAAAATTTGAAGGTGTGGACCTGTATAATCTGGAATGCACATAAAAATTAAAATTAATAGATTTCATAAAATAAAATGGCTAATTTTATAAATTAGAAAACATAGTGACTACCTCATAATTCTATCTTTTTTGTCTTTATTTAATGATCAAGATACTATCATTATTTAGAAAGAATTTTGCGGAATTTGATTTTTCTGTAAATGTGAGATATCTGATCTTTAAGGAGAGTTATAGGTAGTAGTATTTTTTAAATAAAAATTAAAAGATATTATAATATATTCTTGTGCGTAACATTTCAAAATAACTGCTTTAATTTGATTTTTGGTAATAATCTTACAATTTTTCACAATTCATCGTCATTAGATCATCATATCCGCAGCTATCATCTCGTTATGTTGTCGGCATTATATCTTACATTTCTCGCAATTTGCGAGATTCTTCAAAACGCCGTGGGAATGTTATGGAAGGAGACTTTCCGGTGGCGCGCGAGCGCGCGCGATCAAATTTATGAAACGCACCTAAAACCTCGAGAGATGTTTATCAAACTTCCCGCTCCTTCGCAATAAGATGAGGACAAGGAGCGTGTAAGTTTCCGACAGCCGTATGTATCTTGAAAGTACTCGACTTGGCACAACTACGCCGGTGAAACGTCAGGGACGAGATTTAGAGGCCGCGACGGCGGACAATGCATGACACCTGCGGCACCTCAAGAGAAAGAACGAAGAGGAGGACGAGAAGAAGAGAGGAAGAAAGAGGGACAAGCAAACGGAAAGCGAAATAAGAAGAAGAGAAAGCGGAGAAGTAAATTCATCTCGCCATATATGCCATATATGATGCATAACGTGGTTCACCTATATGAAACAAAAAATGGTACCACAACGGAATAAATTAGAGAAATATTTTTAACAAATGTTTCATAATGTAGAAAGAAAGAACCAATAGTTATCAAATACTCTCTTTTAAATTTTCGTAATTTTTACATGATTAAGCATCCTGGTTTATGTCTGTAACATTTTTGAAAAATGAAGTCATAAAATAAAATCACACCTTATAAACAGATTACTTCGACATTTCGACGATTGCCATGAGATATGATCTCGCTGGAATATTAATTATCTTATTCGGTGATTGACCTTGCGATGTTTTTGGTCTCGAGATAGTGCGCGGTTGAAAAGGATTTTCGATAGTTCGAGATCCCTGACGACGTATGTACGTCGTGGTGAAGAAAAGGAAATGAAGAGGAGGCGAGAGCCGCGTCGCGCAGCCGAAGATTTTTTATCGGAATATTAATTGGACAACCAATTATATCTTACACAGCGAAACATAAATTCATAACCTTTAAGCTCGCAGTTAAAACGAACCAATTACTGAAGCGGGCGGGGGGGAGGGCCGCTGCATGCCTATCCAGGCTGTGGCCGAAAAGCCACAGCCGGGAGAATATCCGTTCGAATATCTTTTCGAGGGTCGAAACTGCCCACAAGAACTCGATGGAACTAAGTACGATTCCATCGTCGTTAACCATCGACATCGCCCACTCGCGAGAATGCCTCTTAGCCGGCAAATTCATTTCGTTTCTTCGACACGAACGAAATACTCACGCACTTAGGTACTTATTACCAAGGCTTAACAAACGACAGAGAGAAAATATTTCCTCGGGAAGATATTTTTTTCAAAAAAACGAGATTAATAACATTTTAAACCTAAATGTGGTGTGAATTTAAATTATTGATTGAAATTTAAATTATTGATATGACGAGAGTGACTGCTGTCTATATACTGTCTCTCTCTATATACTGTAAGATGTTTTTTATTATCTAAAATTTTACATTATTTGGAGGATCCTTCTTCAATTTAAATTAATTATGCAATATGTTATGCATCCTTATACACATTTGATAATGTTGTAATCTATATAACAGATAATATACGTATAATATATAATGTAATATATTGCAATTTTAAAATAATAATCTAAGTAAGTAACATCATATTGCTATATGACTAGCGAAATATTGATGCGATAACATATTGCATATGAACGTACTGAAGATAACTAGACAAAAATATAATTTTATATATTATAAATTATTATAGCATCTTGCAATGTAGTATCGCGTGTTTCACAGTTATTAACACGATATTGGACACTGGTGCGATAATGTAATTCTAAGATAACATATTATTGCAGCATTGTAACAGAAATATTATATATTGGTGTGAAACATCGCGTGTTGTAGTGATATTAATACTAATTATTATAGATAACATTACGTATTAAAGTGTGAAGAACCGTGTAGAACATAGTTCTAACAATGCGTTTACTCGTGCAATTAAACATTATACAACTTCACACTTAATTTATGTTATTGTTGATTACTCCGAAAACGAGCTGCAGCTGCTGTTGTTGCGGAATTTGGGCTCCGTAATTCTTTGGGCGATCGCGGTGGTCTTGGGAGACACAAGTACATAAGTGGAGTACGGAGTCCTTTTGATTCTATCTAGAGCAATCCCGGCTTTAAGAATCTCGACGATCAAGTACCGCGCACGCGCGTCTGTCAGCCTCGTATGCTTCAGCACATACTTGACGATGTCCTCCAAACTGGCACCTTCCACGAGACGATCCATTCGTCTTCGCGACGACGTCAGAACCTACGCGGACACGTATCCATATTTTTACATAACAAAACACGCGCTTTTATGAGTTTATTTACTACGTTTCTCCGACACGTTTCGTGGATCGCGTCGGTATTCTCTAATTGGATCATAAACCTGATCACAAAAATGCATATTTCTTGATTGAAGCGAGAACACATTCGTTATATGTCGAACCAGAAACGACGTTTGTGGTCGTTTCGGCCTAAATAAACGATCTATGGACAAGAACGAATCGTAATAGTATACCGAGCAATTGGATTACGCACTCCCGTCAACGGAATGTATGCAGTGGGAAGAAATTATGAGCGGTACGAGAGGAAGCGATGAGAGAGCGAATGCGAAAAAGGAGACACAGCGGTATCGCTTTTATGGGTCGTATATTAATCCCATAATTGAGATATGGTTCCCGTCGAGCAACCGAACACGCAACGTTCTCTTGCGAAAAAAGTCAATCATTATCTAAGGTGGACTCCGTAACAACGCGATGAAGAAGCCGCTGCCGAAATGCCGAGCAAAATGATTCTGAGAAAAAAGAAAGAATGGCGAAACAAACCTCCGGAGCCAAAAGTAACATTACGTATATCACGTTTTAAGAAGAATCACAATTAAAGAAATTAAGATCGTTATATCAATATCAAATAAAACTGATAATGCTATTAATGCATTTTGAAACCGTATAAAAAGCCCTTTTTTATCTAATAAATTTTAAAATAATTTTTTAAAAACTAGAAATTATGCTAATCTAATGATATTCAAGATTAAAACGACCACTATTTAATCCACGATATGACATTTTAAGAGAGACATCTGACTAGACAAACTAAACTTCTTTCTTCGATTGCTTCTTCATGCTTATTATCGTGGCACTAACAAAGAAGACAGAGCCAACAGATACAAAAGCAACTTTGCTCAAAGTAGTCTAGTTGCATAAGAAGTAGGATAGTTCTATGTTAGGAATTGAACGTCAATTTATGATTAAGGAACGTCGCCGGATATGTACCGGTTGATGCGCACGGCCGTCGAAGAAGACAGCTTTTTCATCGATCATTGTAGAAGCAGGTGATTCCACGGCCTAATGGAAGGGCTCAGTGTGCTTCGGTAACGTATAATTATTGGATAGAACGAGCTCGAGAATGTGGCAATTCGAACGAGAATAGAGACATTATTCCGCTAGCTTCTCATCTTTTCTTTTCTCTTCTCTTCCTCGCTTGTTGAAGTGGTTAAAACGCAGAGACACGGAATAACTTGCTGCATTTCAGGTGACACCATTTGTTTGAAACTCAAATCTTCATCAGACGTCTTCCTGAACACGCGACAAAAATGCTCGTTGATGTATTGATGTCTACTTAAAAACCCCGATGACAATATTTCTGACATGATTGAGAAACAAATCTGTGGATAAAAACTGATCGTGCAGACAAGAGAACGCGATTAATTGCCGGTTTCATGATGAAATCGTTATTAATTAGAGTGTGTGTCCACTGGAGTCTTCATCGTACCGATTAAATGGTAATACCATAGAATATTAATTAATCATAAGTGATTGGGATGAGGCTTTCAGACTGTTCGTTTTGCATGGTTGCATAAAGTTTCTGCAGGCTTGTGTAATTGATTCACAGACTTGGAATTCCTTTTTAGCCGTACCTACTTCTCACAATCGCTGCCATTCAAGGAGCGCTGAAAGAGATTCTTTCCGGTCTATTCTTGGCAAACTACACGTCCACAATCATCTTCTCTCTGCGAGATATTCAAGGACGTTCTTCGCGAGTGCGGACGATTGCTACAGTTCGTCCGATTTTTACGATCTTTTTTCTTTTATGCCTCGTTATATATCAATCAATCTAATGTTCGATGATAGTAACGAGTAACAATACAAATTTCTTTTATCATAAAGTGAGGAAAAGAAATGTGATCACGAGATATAAGAAAAATTTCATTCTTACTTTTTTACACAACATTTACATCGCCAACTATCGCTAGACATAGCTCGTTACCAATTTTCCCGCATCAAATGTTATTGATATCGCAAAAAGACTTAGCATCACCAATGCTTATAGCGCACCGTTAATGTCGATCAACATTACAATACGATTAAAAGCGATTGGCGATTCGCGGAGGCGCGAGCACATCGAGATAGAGTCGAAGATAAGATCGTCGATCGTGGGCGGATGTAGTCACTCGGTGAAAGACGAAGAAAAGGCGCGAGACGCGCGTTCTCTTCTCTTTTATGCGCCCTTTTTTCGGCTTTGTGTCGAGCGAGAAACGCGCTGAGCATGTCTCTCCTTTCGAAAAGAGAGGAACTCGTCGTATCGATCGTACATTTTATTGGCGGGCGGACCTTGTACTTTGGAAGCGGCATAATTTTCTTCATCCTACATCGGACGGCGTACACACGCTTACGCTTTTATACGCACGAAAGAATATGCGACGTGCACGGCCAACTGACTTTACTTTGTACAAATATCCCATTGGTTTCTCCGTTACGAGTCATGCGTTATGACATTCCTTCGCACATTGCGTCCCGTTTCTTTAATAATCCTGTACACGCCTTCAAGCTGTACCCTGGTATCATCAAGTGTGCAACGAACTTAGAGTAGCCTTAAATACTCGCACTTGTGACGCTCTTTTTCCTCTACGAACTGCTTGGTCTGCAGGAATCTCTCCATCTCCCAGACCCGTCACGCGACGAAAACGTCCAATTAACTCGTCACTACCGCTAATTGCGGCAATGCAGGAGAAGTCTGTATTACAGATAACTGGATTATCATGATTACGATGCGCCTTCATTGCTCAATCTAGAATATTTACGTCCATAATTTCACTGATAAATATTATTTATAAAGTTAACTAAGTACGAATGTAAGTGTTTTTCTTATTGTCAATCAAATTTCTCTAATAAATATTTAACGGGTATTTCATAAGTCAGATCATAACGTAACATTACTTTGCAAAAGTGGATGGTAAACAACATCGCAAAGGTAAGAAAATAAAAACGGACGTTAAGAAATAGCTGCTTCTGGAAAAGTAGAACGCATATACAGCAATTCACAGAAAGCCGCAACATAAATGAGAAAGCACTAGCCATATATCGTCTTAATGTTGGCTGTATGTGCGAAATAATCCATGGCGAAGAAAGGTCGGGTCTCTTGATCCTTCTCGAGTACATGATAGTCGCGGTCAACCATATAGTCACGGGCTATTACCGTAGCACCACCGGTTCTTTGTGGTAAGATCGTCAAGAGGAACGTTCAAGCTTGAGATAGAGTTATTACACTGGATAGATAAGTTTCCACCTGTGCCGTTCAACCTGTCTAGGTAAACGCGTGTATGAGTTACTTCGAATATATCACTGTCTTATGTGTTACGAGAATCGGATTAAATAACGCGAAAATAAAGCAACGACAAACAAAAGGGTATCCAAGCTTTTCTGAAGAAAAAAATTGAAACGCAGAGATACTTAACCGCTTATTTCCAAGTATGAAACCATTAAAAAATAGATTATATTAAACAAAAATAGCAACAGAGAAAATAGTAAATCTATTTATCAAATAAAACTATCAAGCTTTTGTTGATTATTAAACTTTCATTAATATTTCCATTTCACAAAATTTTTTATATTTTTAGAAATACGATCGATGTAAATTATGTATTGTGTAAGTCTTCAACAAGAGAAATCATTCGCTTTCGATAGACATGAAAGAAGAGTGGCATTTACGCTCTCGCCAATTTATGAGATTCGAAGGCTCTTATCACGTTGCACGGCATAATTTTGCTGTCGTGTTGAGTTTTAAGACTTGTAATTACAATCATAAAATACGGGCGAAAGACATGGAATTTGGACCTGCAATAGGTCCAGACAGTTTTGTGCAAGACAGCAGATAACCGTTACATTGTATTCAGCTAATAAATGTCATCTCGCATGCAGGTGTATAGCTATTCGGAGCTGAAGTAACATCGTTCCCGAATTTTTAAGCCTTTGAGACATTAAGCTTTACGATCGAGAAGACACAGTAGTGACTTCTTACTCCACGTTCTTTAATTTTGTACTTTTCCGTTGTAGAGGAAGAGAGAGGGAGAGAGATCGAATAAACCTGTGTTGATTCGTTGAGAACAATTTTAATGATTTTGTCTCAGTTACATGTATTTTTACTTATATATTATCAGACGATAAATCTATTATATAAATAAACTGTTACTGTTATTTTTTCAAACGTGATGTTTGAGTTTATTATGCAAATTGCAACGTGATACTTATATTATCTTATAATTATACTTCCTTCTCATATCATGAGAGCATCAGTTTCTATCTCGTATCGTATTTTATAATCAAACATGTGAGACTGATAATAACTCTATATTATTATAATCGTAATTATCGTACCTACTTTTCAAGCAGTTGTATTGCTTGAATTTAGAATAACTAATATTTTTAACAAAGTCAAAATAAAAAGACAAAATATGTTCATTTCATATTTGTAAATAGATAAAATGTATTTAATTTGTATTTAACATGTATAAAAAAATAATTAAAACGTAAAACTTCTTTTTTCTTCAAATGAAAAACTGAGGTATGATAAAAACGTATCAAAATTGAAGGAAATTTATTCCTTTGATTTACAATTTAGCTATTATTTTGCATTTGTTATTTTGAAAATTATTTAATTTAGTACTTGTTATATGTACTGATAATAATCGATTATCATACGGCAATAATTGATTCTGAAATAATTTTTAGAACACTCACATTCTCATGCATTCGCATATTTAATATAATGCGACTATAATTATACTGCAAATTCCTGTTGACGAGTTTGCTCTTGTGCGTGAACCAGGCAACCTGGTGGAGCAAGGTGGTGTAATGATCTTACATTAATGTAACAAGTCGCGAGCCATCTCGTTGCATGGAAAGGTCACACTACGGCGACAGGTGAGAGTAATTGGAATAGAGTCATTATGAGAGGTGCTCGTAGTCACCGCAGGCGAGTCCGGCACTCGTTTCAAGCTATGGTTATATGACGATAAAACGCTAATGAGCTGAAACTGGATGTAGCCTTTTTTTCTTTTGTTATTTTCCATACATTTACATTACATACATTTCTATATCTTTTACATCTTGCGATTAAACTGAGATCTATCAGAATTAAAATAAAAGGTCATTTAATACATAAGAATAAATTTAATTATTGTATTTGTAAAAGAAAAAATTATGCTTGAGATAAATATGAAAAAAAATTTTTAATTTTATTGTGCTATATAAATTATTTTTTATGAAATAAATATAAATAAGAATTAGTTATGTATCTCCGGAATAATTAAGTATAAAGATCTCATGCGCTATAAAATTAAGGATATCTGATTTCTAAATTATCATAAAAATTATATTATTAAATTATATTGTAAATATAAAAATGTCTTGGCGAACCAACACACGGATTCGATGGTTTCCATTGCTCCTGAGAGATCAATTTGTGCATACCTATCTCACCATGTCGGAACCAGTATAAAAATTCGACGTGCTTACGCACCTTTACGGGGATTAACGAGGAGGCGAGTAATCTCCATCTGTATAAAGCTTCTAGCGGCACTGGTAGTAGTGTCGATCGCGGTGGGTTTGTTCACGGTGGCCTGAGATTGCCGGATGTCGACGATCGCACGCTCACGTATAAAAATTCTCACATTCTCCGGACGTATAAACGTGCGATTAATTGCATCGATTCTCCTTAATACCCTGCAGACGCAGCCGGCAAATGAATCCGGTCGCGTTCCGCAATCGCCGCCTTACACAAAGACGGCTTTCAAAATCGTCTTACTCCTGCATCGAGGCGCGTAAAACCAGGAGATTTCTTAAGAGTAGACCTTCAGAACCTTAAGACACGTGGTAATAATATTCGAAACGTGATACAATTTACATACGACATGCAGATGTCTGCTCGGCAAAAAAGTGTGTACTACTTTCTAAGAAATATAAATCATAAACATGATGATCATAAACAGATAAATAACACAAAATGTATCAAGTAATAATCTTATCCCTATGCTATTCTCTTTTTAACTTATTTGCGAGCAGATAATATAACTCTTCAAAAAAAGACTTATTAACGTGATTTAATTTATTATTTGTCACACATTTCTTATATATAATATATTTATTATATTTATATGTTGATGAAGATTCAATTTGATAAAGATTCAAATATATATCCAGGCAAGTAGGGAAAATAGTTAAGATAGCTCTCTAAGGAAGAGTCCGCATTTCTCGATGTCGTTGCGCGCCGTTATAGAGATACGTGTTTTATTAAAGCGTGTAATGACGTTAACTGAATTGGGCTGTTGCGGCATGCTGCTCTCATTACACGGCCTTGCCACCCTTTTCTCTTCCATCCAGCGGAATTACGCCAGGCCTTGGTAATAATTATGCTAGAAGTCAGAACTTTTTGCATGTAGAACCGGTCCGCGCTTCGTTACATTAGTTGGCCGTGCGTGCAAAATGTAAAGGCAGATATGTGTTCGATAACGCATATCGACATCCACGACTAACGCCATCGTTTTATGCGCGACGCGATTACAGGAAGACGAACAGACGCGAGTCACCCGTCTTGAAGGACGACACGCGCATTCGATATACCCACAATTATTCCACAAGGTCGTATCCAATACAATTACGCGTCGTGATACTTGCGATCCAATAATTAGCGGGCTTTTACTCGCAAAAGTACGACATGAGTTATTATGAACGACACGATTAAATTGCAAAAGGGTTTGCTACCATGTAAGACGAGCACATGATAAAGCTCTTTTTTTTTGTTATCTGGAAAGATCAATGTCTTCTTTAAGCCGTGCATGTGATTACAGCGATTACTAAACGCGAACAGGAACAGTGTAGGTAATATCATATGTAGGAACACATGATATTATGCATACGAATATAACGACAGGAAATAAAATGAACGCGTAATTTGTAAGTATATGTATATTAATTGTAACTGTGATCAGTATAGTGATGATGATTATAAACTTCGAGTTAATTAGGTTAAACAAGTATGCTTTCCAGTTTCCAGCTTGTTGGAAATAGATTCGTAAGAGCGCAACGAACGTTTTTAATTATTTTTAACACAGCTACATCATCTTCCTGAGATTAACTTCCAAACGTGTAGAACGAGAATAGCCGAGGCGTTAATCCCATGCTGTACGCCGTTATTACCATAATAAAAATCGCACTCGAAACCCGGAGACCTGTCGTCTCCCACGTTGCACATCACGGTATTCTCCCTGATCTCGTCGCTGATAAAGGGATCATTTGAAACCACCGGGGGACGTCTCGCGACACCGTAACGGCTGCCGACGCGCCGCGCTATCGCCGATATCGCAAAAGTGCAGAAAGGGAGAATATGAGAACGTCGTGGTGAACGTGAAAAGAAGACGAGACGGAGGGAGAGACGGAGAGACACTGTATGGAAAGCATAAAAAGACGGCGTAGCCTGTAACCGAGAACAGTAAGAAGCAGAATAAGAAAGGAAGGGAGGCCACCCTGCTCGCAAGGATTACCATAAACACTCCATGGCTCGCCCGCATTGTGCATGCACGTTAGTGCGCCACTAGCAAATACACGTGTAAATCCTGTGTTTCAGGTCTTATTCCGCCCTTTGCCTCTTTCTCGCCTCCTCCTTCCACCTGATCCCTCACCCTGTTTCTACGGTACGATCGAGTAACTCTCTTCGTGGCGTTCTCTCGTACCCGTCGCCGCCGGAATCGGCAAAAAGGAGCACCAGTCGCGTGACTTTCATGCTCGCCGAGAGCATTCCCTTCTCTTTTCCTCCTTATCACCCCTTCGATGCATTTGCGCCAGTGCATTGGTGTGAGATAGTTTAAAATCAATATTAACCGATTATCTGTTTACTTTGTTATTTGCTTTTGTAATTCAACTTAAAGTAACGATATTCATGTATTTAAACTAAATATTTGATAGATTTTCAATATTTCAATTATTAAATATAACAACAGAATAAACAAAAAATAAAACGTATAGTAAAAGAATAGATATTACATAAATTCTAAACATAACAACATTAATCTCTGCAAATCTTTATAATTGGACTTGTTTTGTTTTAAATAAATTGTTTGTTATGATTGTTAAGAAATTAACATTGCAAAACAATTATAATAGTATTATAAGCATAATTTTTATACGTATCTTTATAAAAAAGAACTAAAATATTGAAAAAAAATTAAAAATTCCTACTCGTTATTTATAAATAATAATTTAAATACACAATTTGTAAGTTTTGACACAACGTCAAGTCTAATTATACCAGACATCTTTGCAGTAAAATAATAAATAATAATAAAATTCGAGTTTTTCATCTCAAATATCTACTCTAGATATTTTATTATAATATATTATACATACGTCACTACTTTACATTCTCCGCAGTAGGTTTCCTAAAAATCTAGAACAAATCATCAATAAAAATAACACGTACCGTTTCGACATTCTTGTAAACTGTTTACCTCACGGAATTTCTGCAGAAATCAATGGCAACGAGAGTGAGATAAAATGCGGCGGAGACTGCATGGCTTAATTAATATAACGTACCATCCCAACTTCGATCCCGAGCAATTTATCGTATTCGGCCACTAATCGTCGTCTCATTAACACCTCCGTTATCGCAAAGTAATATCATATTGCCGATATAGCGCTTGTTTGGTCGTTTGTTTTGGTCTGTAAATCAATGCGTTTAATCTTACCGGACGTGCTTAAACGCGTCACGAAATCTACGACCTTATCAAACTGCAATCAAAGAAAAGAAATGTGTCCGTGTTATTTGCCAGCTTTCGTTCTCTCTCTTCTCCGAACAGTACAGTATAGTGAACGTATCATCTTACGTTTGGAATGCACGGTACCTTCATTATATTACCACCATATAATTCTGCTACGATCACTTGCAACTATGAAACGATAATTAGAAACTAGGTAGCGTGTTGGGATCAACTGCAAGGCCAGCATGTACTGTTCATACTTCGTACATTACATGTCTATTTGTAAGTAACTATATTACTCGGCATGCTTGAGAAAACCGTAAACATAATATTAAGTTCCTTTTCATATATTATACTTCGAAATGATGCTAATCTGTGTATAATCAAATAAATAGTTTCAGTGCATTAACAAGGATCTTCAAAAATTCTATCAGACATTATCTTTTCAAGCAAGATATTTGTGTCGAAACGATAAAAAATTTAATCGCATAGACTTAAGTTATTTTCCGCGGCAGGTGCTCGCAATCTTAATCTGTCGCAGCAAGAAACGAAATCCAGGGAAGTGTGTTAAAAACTAACCCAGTAACCTAATACACATCTAAGCAAATCAACATATAAGTCAATACACTTCTTCTTTTCCGTTCATCTGTCCTATTTTCTCCCCTTTCTCCGTTATTCGCTTCCTCTCAAATGTATAAGAACCTCAACCTGCTTGTAGACGATAGTGATTTAGTGACAATGCCATGATTCCTCGTTGATTATTCTCGCGTTCATAACTGCACTATATCGTGATATATCGCAATAATTAACACTTTGCGACTATAAACGTCCCTCGGATAAATATGCGCGGTGCTAACGTAACAAGCGTACACGGCGCCTTTTCTTGCGTGCGCAAATAAAATCTTCGTCGAGAAATCGTGCTCGAGTCGCCTCTCCGAGTAGACTCCACTTCTCTCTCGTTCTCTTTTCTCCCTTTACGTTCGCGCAATCATGGCGAACTAATTAAAGCCAGTGGTCTCGGTATCAAACCTGAAGTCAGGACCTTCGACCACACGTCTACCGGGGGAGGGAATAGCGTCGACGATAAAGTATTGCGACCATTACCGACCAGCAATGACTTATTGCAGGATAAGAAGTAACGTATGGTTACTTAAGGTAGTAATCATTCGCACATATGTTATAATTATCGTCACGAGCGCGATTAATCATCGCAGGACGATCAACCCGCTCACTAGCACTTTGTTGCGGCGTCGCCCAACCGTGCGCTTCCTCATGAATTTACATGACTCGAGCGAGTATTCGAATCTCTAAGAATTGATTCGTAAGATCCCACCGTCGATGATCGATTATGATTGCCCGTTGCTTTTCTCATTGTTAACTTAGGTACGACTCAATTGCCAGGCACGGCACTAATCGGCACTCTAATGCGTTCGCGAGTACAAGATCTTCCAAGAAAAGAAACTGATAATGAGCGCAATGTCGGCATAAATAAACGCGTTGCGATACGCGTCGCGATTCCGACCGGACCACGCATCAATATCCAGCTCCGTCCGCCGCACATCAATGCACACATAATAATTGCGTTCATACTTTACTCATTCGACCGGTCGACCCCTTCGACATTCCGATCCGTATAATGAGCGCACATGTATAATGTCAACTAACCGCCTCGATAAGAAGTCAAGTCCGTTTAATCTCGACGAATGTCACAACCCGTTTTGTCTTGTGATATGAAAAGAGAAATGCGGCTCGCCACAAGTTGTATAATCATTAGGATTATCATTACCTAATACGATGTCGCTGCATAAATGTATTTGCATACGGGCATTATTTATTTGGTCCTTGACCCTCGCTCCGGTGCCGGATACGATAGAATGGCATACGATCTCTCGAGCTCCCGAGTACCATGAAAGCAACGTAGAATGGATGGAGTAGCATGAGGCGCAAGGATATCGTCGTTACTAACACACCGTTGCGATACCGACGCGTGCATGTACATGAAGCAACAGAAGTGTCGATTAAGATTATCGTATCTTCTAGATTCCATGATTTAAACTCGCATGTACAAGTTTAGTCGGTGCCATCATCAGGTTTGAACATCAACGAACACGTATTTAGAATTGTATTTTCAAGTTCTTTGTTCTTTGCTTTGCTCTCTTAAAGCTATTCACACGACAGAGATCGATTTCGTGCCGTGTAAATGTAAAACGACACGACATCCGGAAGTAAACTTCATCAACGACTGACGAGTGTTCCTTCGTAGGCGTTTAATGACTGTGTCGCGTTAGGCGTCACTTGACTCATGACGTTTGGTTTTCGCGTACGAACGATTCGTTGTGACAACAAAGATATAAGATGTTTTTCACGGTTATTAAACACGTCCGGTGATTTTATGCCGCAGGCACGCCTATTACATGGCAGCGAGATGGTGCGAGCAGCGCCTTAGAATATATTTTATAGAACCAGTGTTAAAGGAGCACCGATATAGCCAACTAGCAACCACATCCCTTCCACATCTTGCTTTTTTTATCGTAGCCGCTGAAATTACGCGTGAGAAAAGTTCTGGTAAAAGTCCCGCTCGCCTAGGAAGCGACCCGATAATTTAGATTTACTCACGAAAGGATGCACTTATTCTCAGCGTATTATAATTCTTCCTATCCGTATTCAAAAGTATTGCTCGTTTAATCATCGATCACGTAAAAGATAACTCGATAAAATCAAATTTACTTCTTTGTTATTAGATTAATTAATAAATTATTATAAATAACGCAACTCAAAAAATAATATCTAATAAACAAATTTTTTTTCTTCAAACAATATTTACTAAACAAATTCTTTGAACGGAATTTTTTAGTTACATGAAAAAGTTAGACAAATGTTAATTATTTAAAAGAATTTTAAAATTGTTCCAAATCTTGTTCATTAACTATAAGCTTGTATGTTCACGTATTTTTATTGCTATATATTTATATCTGTACCTATATAATTGTGAAACATAAGAAATAGGAAAAATATTTAGAATATAGAATCCTCTAGCAATCAATTGTATTATAGGTTCTAAGCAGATGTCTCACAATTTACACAAAATGTTGCAACTCGTCTTTTGCAATGAGTGTTGCTCTAAATACCTTGCAGCATTCAAAGAGAAAAATTATTTCTCCGGTAACATAGAAGAAAAAAGATTACATAGGAATAAGATCATTGAGAAATAGAGGAATATCGAACAATAGGCGTTTCACAATCGTGGTCGCATAATCAATTACGATCCGTTGCGTTGGCATCGAACTATCGCAACGATACTTAAACTATACCAAGATTCGATCGATTACGAATACGAATGCGATGAAATATGTAAACCCATATGTTAATCAACGATGATCCTAACTGATAATTTCAATCATTTAATTTGTGCGTTCAGTGAGTTTAATACGTGCGAGACACATTCATACAATTGAGCCTCGCTGTTATACATTAAGGATTTCGTAACATCGGAGGATAATCCTACGAAGAGTGAATGTACTCTAATTTGACATCACAATAAAAAAAACGGTATTAAAAATAACGATCATGTAAAAATTATTTCATTATAATAGATCCATTAATTGAAGCAATCTGATTAACAATATCATATACTGAACTAAAATAAAAAATAGAGAAACAAGATATACATACATAATGTATACGACATTAAACTAGATTTGGACTCTTTTAAGTGAAGTAATTCACGTTATATTGCACAGTTAATTAATTACACGTTAACTTTGCGTGACGATGTGAACTGTAAGTTCGCATTCGCAGTAAGATATCATACTGCAACAAATAACTTTTGATCAATGCCTGAAACTATGAACTTTATACGCGTGCTAATATTAAATAACATTTTTTTCGATTGATCAATTTCTATAGTAATGAAATTACGCCGCCGTCTCGTTCACCGAACAACATAACACATTAGTCTCATGTTGCATACGGGACCGTTGCACCTGCACACAGTAATATTTGCGGGGAGGATACGAACACTGTGCGCAGCGATCGTTGGTTTTTCTCATGAGTCATCATGAAAGTCACCCCCCCCCCCCCATCATATTTTTGAACAACAAGCCGACGGTGTAAGCGTACACGCGTGTAAGCACACCCTCCTCCCTCTCTCTCTCTTTCTCTTTCTCTCGAACTCCCCTCGTCCACATCATTTTTTCTCGTGTCTGTTATGTGCCGCGTAATGCACGCGGCGGCAAACGCACCGTGCGTACGTATAACAATAAACGTAACACGACGTGGATAGAACGCCACCCTCGCGCCACGCCGACGCAACCTGCGTGGAACTCGAACATTACCGAGCAATGTGGTCGTGGTAGGTCATGTGCACCAAGTCTGTGAGTACGCCGTATCATGTATCCGTGTGCGTGTACGCGTTGCTTTCGTATATACCGTTTCGTACATACCGGACATGCAACATACACACACGCACGCACGATACGCTCCGGACACCGCCGCATGCACCTCCGCACATTCTCTCGCGATGCACGTGTTGCAGTCGCGTCGCTCGGGCGCTTTCTCCGTCGCGCTTACCACCGTCCCCCTTCGCGTTCACCGGAGTCTCGTACGTGCGTACATAAGCAAACCTGTTGTTACCGCTCCTCCCCGACGTTATCTCTCTCACGCATCGGGCGCCGATTTTTATAGGCGAGGTGATTCACGAGGCAAGTTCATCAAGTCTCCTTCCCCGTTCTTCCGCGGGCGCATCATGCGCTTTCACGGGGATTAGGGGGGACGCGGTTGTTCCCCCTTTTACTTCTATCTGTACTTCCTACATCTGTCAGTGGCGTAAGCGAAGGGTGCTCGCACGATTTCGAGCCTCTCTCATCGCGACGACCGTAAATCGCATCTCGCGAAACCAAGCGAGAAAGCTGCTTCGGCTCCACTATGGTGGACATACTTTAGGTGCATTATACTCCATTCATGCACGCATTGAACGTTATAACTGTATATTTGAGTTCAACTCGGGAGATTCCCAACAGCTTTACACATTACTGTATATCTTCCTCGATAGAGAAAAGAACTTGTTATTGTATAATAGAGAATTACGTGAGCAGGAATACACACGTGAAGAAAAATACAGGAAAGCTCGAAAATGTTGATGATTAGATGTTTATAAATCTTAAATATTATAAAATTATTGTCAAATTTAATTGAATACAAAAATTCGGCAATTCTTTTGAAATAGATGGTTTCCAAAATTCATTATCGTAATACAATTTTTTAAAAATGCTACCACAAAATGCATTATGTTACTGAAAAAATATTGATAAAGATTTAAGCAAGTAAATGATCAATGGTTATTTCACTCTTACGCCATGAGACCGAAATGTATGAGATATGTCTCCTTAAAACATGTTCCATGATCTTTGCAGTCGAGTCTTCTCTGATTACGCTATTGCTTGACGTATATTCTTGTGTTTAGTTCTCTATCAGCAACCTTACGCGCTATATCAGTAATGTTTCCGCACACGTATGTGTGTGTATGTTCGATAATTTGAACACACTAGAGTTTTGCAGCACAAATGTATGAGAGAGAGAGAGAAAGAGAGAGAGAGAGAGAGAGAGACAGAAGCTGCATCGTTATCTTTTCGCCTAAATCGAACACGGATGAAATTCCAAGAGTTATACAAATGGATAACACCACAGGAACGTCCACAGTTTCACCGTCGTTGCTGCCGTTCCGATCAGCGAGGACGATCAGTTGTTATGTGATCCACCCACCCACACATCAGGCGACAAGATTCTGTCTCTAGCATGACCCAACCGCGCAACCACGCAAATGGGCGTGTAAGAAGTAATCAGGACAGTTCTTCTTTGAAAGGTAGTGCCGACGAACGTAATGTTCTTGTGATCTTGATACGTTATTCCAACTCTGACGGTATTATTGATGATATCATTTGTCCTTGTTGTCGCCGGAGCACAAAATGTAATTTTACAAGTGACTTGAGAGAAAAGACGATTGCGTGAAGATTACGTTAAGAGTGTAAACTGACGAATTAAGGCAAAAATGGCTATAGTCTTTGTTTCTTCTTTGCATTTTAATTCCAAAATATTATATTATTATAATATAATTTTAATATAATATTAATATCATTTTATATTAAGTTATAACAAATATAAATTGTTATCTCTCTAACATCTATTTAAGAATTGAAGAAACAAAATAAATCTAAAACTAAAAAAAATTTTTTTTTTTTTAATTGATTGGCTTCAAAAATATGGCCAGTTTGCCTGTCAAATAATATCTTTTCATGTGTTATCTTAACTACTGGCGAAGAAAAGACTAGTTTCAAAGTTTTTTTTTTTAAGTAGACTATTAGTAAAACTAATTTATAGAATAAGTTGTGTAATGCTCAAAAAATTTCGAACAAGCGATGCAACAATGTCGCAACGTCAAGTAGAATATAATGCAACTGTTTGTATAATATCAAGATGCGTAAAGATAAATATCTGACAACATCCTTTTATGGTTATCGTAAAAATAAGATGTAACATAAGATGTAATCTTTCGGTTGCTGTGCAAAAACATAAATAGCGTTGGTTCATAATGTTTATGGTGACACGAAGCAGTTGGTGCGAATTGAAAAATATGATGTTTCTCTACCCTTGTTTTTAATGAGATAATTTATATGCGTGGAACTGTATGGTGTCAGAGTAGAATTTGAAACTTTAAACATTATCATAAAGGTCTCAAGTCTTGAAGCGATGGAATTAAGAGTATAGAGATCAAGAACTGTGACCTACTTCTCATAATAACACACTCATAAAATATAATGTCTATATTCAAGTTTTCGAGCCACTAAAGTATTTACAACAGAAAGACTCGGTAAAAAAAGATTATATATTTTGATAAGAAAATATCTTAAATTTTCAATCTTCATAAATTTTGATAACAAATTTTTTAAACAATTGTCTAATCTTTTCTTAATAAATATGTTAAGTACCGATAATATTTTGTAATAGCACTAAAAAGTATATTTTTCATATAATTTTACTACAAAAAATAAATACATATTTTAAAGTAATAAAATCTTATTAAAGTTTTATGATTAAGCAGGATAAATAGTGTGTCAAATGTTAAAAAATAATAAATGACGTTTTTTCTTCCTTTCTATCTTTCTGCAGTCTTGCACGCAAACTAACTATAAATGAGTGAATCATAATGAAATTAATATATTATCTTTCGTTCCCCTAAACCGGCCTGGATCCCGATCAAGATCACTAGTCAAATTTATGAAGCACCCACCTTAATTCCTCCAGCAGCGGAACAACAGAAGCAACGGCAGCAACGAAGGGCTCATGGTCACCGCGGGGAAAAACGTGCACGTAGCGATTCGATCGTATTCAGCGGGCATTAAAGGCGAGCGAAATAAAAAAAAAGTCTCAAAGTCAAGAGCGCACAAGTGAAAAGAATAAGGGCGCCCGTGAGCCCTCCGGTAGCGTATAAACGTAGCGAGCATAGAAGGGTTCGTGGCTGGGCGTTCTTTGAGATGGTCGATCGCTCCGCGGCGCGGAATCAATATTGTTGGATTGCTTCGATAACGCCTCGTAAATATAATAAAGCCCTCCAATCCCTCCCCGTACCCTTGCTCCACGTAACATCTCGCGCAGGGCAGAGCTGCCCAAGAAGAGATAATGGTCGGTGCCGTGGGTACCCAGTGGGCCGGTTGGAGGGGACACGTTGGTTAGGGCCCCACAACCCTCCTTCGCCCTCGTCTCGCTCTACCACATCGTTCTCGCTTTTCTCCTTCTCTCCCTGTCTGTTTTATTCCCTCTCCGTCTGCCTCACGATCCCTCACCACGACGCGTCGCGGAGCAGACCTGCCGGGCACCAGAAGAGTCGACTCAGTGAGTTTCAGGCCGAGCCGGCGAACGCTTGGCTCTCTCTCGCACGGTGCGGTCGCCCGTATCGTTCCCCGAGAACGTCCGTGACGATCCCCAAACACTTCTTGGCGGCTGTGTGTGGTCCCAGTATTTTTTTCTCAGCCAATGTGTTCCGTGCGATCCGATAACGGGGACGACGCGAAGCATCTATGATTGTCATTCAAGCTTTTAGAGCGACTTATTCACGAGGCCGGCCAAGTGAACTGATTCCGATTTCGCGGTTCGCAAGCGTCTCATAGTCGCGGAGTCGGATGACTGCGGATTAAGGTTGACGTAAGAACGTAACTCGAGTTTCGAGTACACTCGTGATTCCGGTCGCTTGCCGGATCTATCATCTGTCTACGAGTCTTTCCGAAAGCGCGTGGAGACTTCGACGACCGATACGGAGGATGTCACGTTCCGTGGACCACCCCGGCTGCCGCGGCCGTCGCCGTATCGCGGTGGCGACGACCCTCTCGACGATCTTGCGGTGAGCATCGCGTGTGTGTATTCTCTCATTGTGCTGTATATCGACGTAGGACGACATAGAGAAGCGACGTGGTGTGACTCTCGTTGTGAGTGTCATTGGCGAGTCAATGAGGCTCCAGAGACGCGGAACGACGGGTGGTAGCGAAGCGCAACCGACGTGGTCTTTGTGGCGAGATTGACCGGTTTCTTTGAGTGATGATCGCGAGCACGGAACGCGTTTCCTACAAGTGACAGTACGTCGTTTGGTGTACGTTGTCTCCTTATCTACGTTTTCGACGCCCATGGAAATTTGTGCCAATCAGGGATTAATGCATGTCGGGAATTGCAGTATGGAGGACATAAGTGTGAGTATTACATGTTGCCTGTGTTCTGCTCAAAAGTGGAAACGGGATATACGAGTTTTTCGCTGCTTCTATCCGTCGCGAAAATTAATTGCATAATTCTTTTTGGATATTATTCACGGCAATACCAACGGCTCTACGATACTTGGTGAGAGCGAGTGTGGTATCTCTTGGAATCTTATCGAATTTCATAATTTATCGCAAAACGCGTCAAGCATCTTTCTTTGTTCTCAAATATAATATACTTTAAATATATTTGTTTTATTACTCATATTTAATGTGAATATTATATATATTTTTGTCGTTTTCTATTATTTATTTTTGTTTCCTATTATTAATTTTAAGGGTTTATTAGTGTTTTCAAAAAATTCTGTTCTTATTTACATGGTCACAGAATAATAAACGTTAATTAAATGTCACTTTAATTAATTCATTTGTGAGAACTAAAAAAACAAATAATGTACGATGGACTCAATGCCGAATCGCTTGTCACTCCCGCGCCGAAGGTGCCGTTGTATAATATAAATCGCAAAACAACGAATTGAAGTATGAGAAATGAGTTCGTCTACTTCACCAAAAGTATCCCGAGATGGATCACCGTCGACGCGCCTGACAGCCGGTGTATTAAGGCAGCGACAGACAAATTTCCGCCGGCAAAGCGCAAAAAACGGCCTTCTCGCGGAGACGAGGATGGATTCGGTCGCTCGTTGCACCCCGACCGATTAGTCTCGGGAGACACGGCAGCCGTGCTGGATCGGCCATCGTCCAGAGGCCGCGTGTACACACGCGAAGGAGAGGCGACGCCGAGCGCGCGCGTTTCCTCGCGCGCTGGACGGTGGGGTTATTAGTTCGCATTGGCCGACTCTCACGGCGTCTACCACGCGGGACAATGCGCCCGAGGATTGCACATTGTTGTTTATATTTACGCGTCGCGGCATAAATCTTCGTTTAAGTCGCATTCAGCCGGCGTACGCTGAGAGCATGGGCGCGTACACATTCGCACACCGGCTGCGAACGCGACGCGCATGGTTCGTCACGGATAACGCGCGGTCTTCATTAAACTTAACTTCTTTGCGTGCCGACCGGCCATTAAGAACGCAGGACCGACGTACGACTAATTTGTACTGTAAATGAGATCTCGAGGATCGTTAGCCGCGTGAAACAACGTCGTTCTAACGGTCGGTGCCCGCTTCTACATGATTATCGCTTTTGGCTGACGAATGGGTGAATTGCTAAACACTACTTGACATTTATTTCTATCGTTAGTTCTTTTATATGTTGCTTCTGTAATGTAATGTGCAGGTACAAAATAATTGATTTTATCAACTTCAAAATTTATTAGCCTTACACACATAAGATTATGTTTTAACCCTTTGCATTCCTATGTCGAGTGTGACTCGACATCATTTTTATCTCAGGAGCTCCTTTGTCGAGTCTCACTCGACATTAAAAAAAAAAAATAAAATAAAACTGACATTTAATTGAATTTGTTTCTTCCTTTATTTATTTAAATTGCTCTATTTTTAGTTGAAGTAAATTTCAAATAAAATACTTAAAAGCGTTGGAAACTGCTGGTTTTCAACAAAATTGAAATACAATTCGAAGTGCAAAGGGTTAAGATTATCTTTTGGAATTTCGATAATGTAGAATGTATTATAAATACAAAAAATTGACAATATGTTGCGAAATGAATCTTTTGGTCAAAAAGTGATGTATGATTTATAACAACTTAAATTATTTTCTAAATATTTTATCCCTTTCAAATATTTTTCTAAATAAATAATATTTTATCATAATAGACTGTAGTACGATAATAATCTGAAAGAATGCTGTATGATAATTATTAATTTAATTCAATCTACGCACATTTTTACACGTGTTGCTGATCAGATTTATTAGACTTGCAAAGATTGTTAATAATCTAGAAAATAAATAAGTCTCAGTGAGCTCCCCTCAGAAAGACAGTGTTTGATGATTTGAGCGACTTGTAACAAATGTTTATGTCTATTTATATTGTGTGTATATATGTATATATTATGTATGGTACAGCGTGTTATATCCGACGTATTCAACGCATTAATGAAACACAAACACACTTCCGACCGAGACAATGGCCCTCCCTATCTCCGTATCTCTGTATAGCGAATAATGTTTCCGAGATTAAGACATTATTTGCGAGATACACTTACATTACATGGCATTCTGTGTATGGTAATGACGGCGCACCGCTTTCGGGATTGTCTATGCGCGAAAGAGAAAGACGGACTGTGATGACTACCTTCGGTTCGCGCTGAAGCAATTTTCACCGGCTAACTGACCTACCTGCTTATACGTGCCGCGATCAAGACCGCCCATCCGCGGAGCATTTATATCGCTGTAGCGGCCAAGAAGTACGAGTATGTAATATTTTGCCTAGGCACGAGCACCGTCGGGATATATAGCTATCGGTAAATTATGGCCATTAAATTATGAATATAGCGGCGTGCGCGTTTTACGAGAATTATTTTGCCATGTAAAGGAGAATTTATTCCCCGCGAACATTAATTCTTCGTGCGGGTAATAGTATGGTGAAGTGCCGAGATGCGAGGCTTGCGAATCGATCGCGGATCGAAATCGCGCCGTAACGTCAACGGGTACATGTAGACTCGACATTTTCAATGCATAGATTTCAATATTTTTAATTTACGCCGTTAAATCGGCTCGACTTCAGTGCAGCTATTGTTATTAATTAGAAAATAATTGCGCTGCAAGAAACGCGATTGTTAAAAGTTTATGATTACGTAAGTTTATGGTTATTGAATTAACAACACATAAATAGTACATCGATTACAAATTATTATAATGCCAGTAAACCTGGCATAGGTAGCAATCACACTATAGGTAGCAATGGCGTGAATATATATAATCACACGATTTTGTAATAAAATAAGAGATGCTGCACTTAATGCTGCACCTTTTTCTCCAAAAGATATAAATCGCAAATATATTAGCGAAATTCCTGCGATATTAAATTTTAAATTGAAGTATACGATTATCAATATTTCTTTAAATGATAGATGCGTTCTCAGAGACCGGAACATTTGACCAGATCTATCAACACTATGCTTTAAACAGTTAGACGATTCTGCTACAACCGGTTACTCGACTCCATACACTACGTAATCTTCTCGTTTTTCCCGAAGAAAATTGTGGCGTATCGTATGGCTTCGATTACCTGCTGTCTATACAAACACCTAGAGTGTACATACATGAACCCCGAGGACGATGCCCGAAGATGAAAAGTCTACGGGAGATCTGATGCAAATGCATAAATTCTTAGCGGTGCTATAAGCTATTGCGATTTCAATAATACCTTAGTTCTCTGCCTTCAATTAATAAAGCTTTTTTTCTGAACTCGCGAACAATATTTGTTTTTATTCTAATGTTTCAAGAATCACGAATATGTAAAAAAGAACAACAAAACGATACAGATGTTTGCATAAATATAAAAAAGCAGATTTGTTTTTCCATCTTTTTAAAACTACAATACTTAATAACATATATGACGAAGTACATATCTGTAAACCGAGGAATAATAATAATAAAAATTTGTATATTATTATAATAATAAAATTCTAGATATATTTTTATTTTCGATTCAAATATCTTTTAGCACATATTGTCCCCTTCCCTTCATGATCATATTGCAACTTTCTTTTCATTTTCAACTCCGTATCTCATCACATTCGGAATTCAGACAGGGTAAGAAAGAGGCCCTCTCACACACACACACACACACGATTATCAAAGGGGAGGAGTCGCTGGCGCGAGGAAACAGCGTCATTGGTCTTCGCGCCAGATAAATCTACGTCGCGATCTGCGTTCAAGAACGTTGTTATCTGCGTGTATATACGCGCGCGCGCACCTGCGGGCCTCGCATGTGCGTGCCCAGTTGTACAGGAGCGGGCTATCATCCATCGCGATGGAGGTTTCCGAGGGTACGTCGGACTTAACGATCAGAAGGAGGCGTATGGACCAGCTGTTACTGATATCACCTCAACTCGAGTTTTATTTTTCAGCGAAATAAGCTGATGAATTATGGCAATGTTTATAATGTGAGCCTATTTCGTTGCGGAAAGAAATGATAGTTTACCAAGATGAATCTAATATGGTCAATATTAACTGATTCGTACTCGAGTATTGGAAATACGATTACGCTGAATATAAATTTCATTGCGCGCATGAAAGAAACAAGAGTACTTCATGACTTACGAACGCACGACATTGTAACTGGACTGTCGGAAATCACTAAATTATGAAGAAATAACTATTCTATTATATTGGCACATACATGTATAGGTTACAGCAGGGAAAGTAGAAATACGACTGCAAAAGTCGCTTTCGTCAGGAGTAACTTTCATAAATAATGTATTTTCTGACACACACGCGTAATCGATGCACCTGTGCGCACGCACAACTCGTTGCACGGTTTACCTACTCCTGTCATCTGATTCGATTACCATAAGAACCGGATTTCTGCATGATTGTCGAGAAATATATATGTGTGCCGACAGGGTGACTTTTGTACCAAGTTGACACACGAGAATCAACGAGTCGGAAACCCAAGCGCGTACATACCGCTTCCCGTAGCATATCGCAGGACGAGTACACGAATCACCTGCTTATCTAATTGCTGTCAAGGCTACGCGAGTACATGTTCGCTCTCGAGCACGCGTATCGCATCTCATTAGCATCGTTGCGGTCTCTAAATTGCAAAATTGTTTCTCGCATTAGATTAAGATAGGACTTCCCCGGATTTTGCAGCACAAAAATAAAAGTATTTACTCAGAAGCATCGGTGGAGCATCGTGCTTTCTGAATTATATTCAAATAAAAAATACAATTGCTAACGCACAGTTCCTTTGATCCCTCTTCGACAGCGCCGATCAAATTAAACCGTTCTCCTGTGATACTTTTCACACATCTGTTGTTTTCCTGCGAACTTGAACGTTGCGCATGTCCATATCGAACGGAAGCCTGTGAACCGCACACATATTTCATCCTTGTAGCACGCTCGCAAGAAGTTTTTACGTTGTCAGCTGTTAGGTTTTCCTGTTAGCAGGCGGAGCGAAGTTTAATTTGGGAAATTATCGAGTGGCAAACTGTGGGAAGAACGGAGACAATGAAAAGTGAGTCATCGGTAAAATGTGCAACTTGGCCCGACGAATACTCAGGTTTCCTCCCTCGGGAACTTCAGCTAATTGGCAGTTACTTTCCATCCGATGTCTACTGGCGTTGGCGTTATACGCAGTAGGCGCGCATGCATATGTATGCATCGCGACGTAGCTTCCCTGGAAATTCTCGGTACGCGGATTTACGCGATAGGATGCCCCCGCGACCCTGGTTAGTAACGACGAGAAAGGCGAAGCACGGCGCGAGAGACCTTGTTCTAGGTTCTTAACAGCGGGATTCTGTTCGACGGGGAGTAACAACGGCGAGGTATTTACAGTTTACACCCCATTCGTTGCGTAAATGATCACGCGCGCTTAGGTTTTACCGAGGATGAAAATTATTCCGCGTTTAAGGCCGTAAGTTCGTGCGCAACGTAAAACGTACGCACGCACACGACATAACGAAGGCATGCCACATCTTGAAATTACTTCCAACCGGTGCATAACAGTAATAGAATTATATTACGATTATACGTTTTGAGATAACATAAGGAGATTTATCCAGAGTATATCAAGAATAAAAAACTCTAAAATAATTTATTCTCAAACTCGCGTGTCAACGTCAATATCGTTAATCGAAATTGTACATAATCCGATTACTCGTTGGAACTCGTAAAACTGACAGGATCGTAAACATTAGGCGCGAGCAATAAATTTTGCAAACGCGTTGTATATTCATATCCATCACGCAGTACCGTTCGAAATTCTTTCCGTACAGTTGATGACGTTACACGACTGCTGATCATCGCAAGAAGAATATCCCTATAAGACGAATCCGGAGGCAAGAAGTCTCATTACCTTCTTCTCGAAATTTATCTTCCTCGTGCAGCGCGGTCGACGCAGCCGGATCGTCCGGCGTATTACGCGAATACTTATTCGCGTCATTATCAGCACTTAATCATCGGTGGAAAAACAACCGACCATGCGCCTTCTGCCCACCTTAACGACGACAATCGTGGGTGACTTTACTATATTTCGCCTGGAAACACGCCCTTTTGTCGCAACCCCCTTAAGAATTTGACGCCGAGTATCTTGCGCACGTCCCTTAATTAGCGAGGTTCGAGTGACACAAGGGAAGAAAGAATCAGCAGGATGCGATTTAGTAAGACTTTTTCTTCTCCCCTTCCCCGGCTTCTCTCTATCTCTCTTTCTTCACAGGAGGCGAGATGCGCAGCGAATCATGCATTATGTATAATACGGACATACACGTGGTACCGAACGCCTAGGCATATTTCCTCGACGCAAGTAACGTGCTGCGCAGCGTCGGTACCTGTATTTATAGAGGTACGCAAATTGGCTGCAACCGCTGCGTCGAAGCAGCAACGCGAATGCCTCGTCGGCGCGGAATATGCAAGCCGTCGTCGTGAAATCGCTTGTTGCGTCTCCCGCCGCGTCTCGGTCGAATAATTATAATTGTTAATCGCCGATCGTTGAAAATGCGTAAACAAAGAAATCACAGAAGCGCTAATCTCGACGTTACATTTATGACCTTTGCTGCGATATCAATTATTAATCATTAGGCAGTTTCGTATTTATTATGAACTTTCTAATTAGAATAATTAATTTGGTATTAATATTGTTATTTTATTTCCTAACAAACGATCTCTTTCTCTAGGAGAAAATGGGTCAAAGATATATTATACATTTTGCAAGATAATTAGCAATTCTGTTGGTCATATGCTGTATGAAGAAGAATCGAAATTTAAAAAGTAAAGTTACAAACTTACTTCTATTCAATATAATTTCTAGATAAAATTAATAATAAAAGAGGACAACATATATAATATATTTTTAATATCAAAATAATAATAATAATATTTAACAATTATTGAACAATGAGAGTCAAATATTTTCTACACGATCAATAAAATTGATTTAAATCTAATGAAATTATTATTTTGGTATATTAATTCAATTAGCAAATAGACATTCCGAATAAACATTGATATTATAATTAATCCGAATTATTATACGAGTTGATAGCAGCTAATCAAATGCATTCTTACCGAAATAGATGAGCTATTATATTAATTATTGACAGAGGATGATATGTAAGATATATACATCATGTATTGCGTGTGTTTTCAAAACTGTTTACATTAATTTGTATATAGTATCTCAACGTGAGGTAAAGCCATAATATACCGTGGCGCCAAAGAAATATTAACTGGATTCCAAATTGGGCGAATGAAACAAGGTTGAATAATTGCGTTACATGTATCGCGTGTTACAATGCAGCAGTGTAGGCCAAAAGAAAAAGGAAGAACATTCACATTGCTCGGTTCTTTCGTCAGAAAAATATAGCCATCCAATACCTGCACGAAAAGTTCTCGTGATCAACACGTCATTTATACTTCAGTCTTCAAAAATGATCCATTTATGGAAATTTTCTCATTCGACAGCTACATGTATAATAAACGTAAAGAAAATTTTTTTTTATGCGCGACATGACATTCTATCTGATACGTAATTTTGTTTAACTTGTTTGTATTTTCCGATGGGCGCGAATCATACGACTCCTCTTACAGCATAAATTCTTTGTATGAATGGATGTATCAAATTCTGTTATTGCGCATATTGTCATCCCACGAAATAGCTCTGATGTACTATTGATAGTTAACTGCATATGGGTAAGCGCGAATTATTATCGTGAACACAAACGGTGATAAATTCACGGAAGATTTAGGAAAAATTGCGAAATAGGACTCCATTGTTATTGTTTCACTGCAGGCGAAACCTACTTCAATCTATTCAGCTTGCAGATCATAATTTCTCACGCATTGAGTAACATCCGTGAATATTCACTGCGCACCTGAGTGCTTCTCACATGATGATGTTTCATTGTATCTCCAGCAAGAGTACCCATATGGAAACGCACATGTATAAACGCATTTGGATGCATCGCGTATGTAGATAGTGCAATGGCATGAAATGCGAAAGTATGTAAAACAGAGATATTTTGCTATCTAATTATAATAATAACAATCTGATTTATAATCATATAATCAATAATATTTTATAGAGTATTTTTATACCATAATAACCTTTCCTGTTAAGTTGATAAATTTATAGTAAACATTTTAAGTATATTTTTCATTATCTTGTATTACAAATTCTATTATGATTACAAAGATTTGATGTCGATATCTATAATCTATAAAACTAAAGATCAATATTATAGAATTAAAAATCTACTACCCATATTCTCCTGACTTAATAAATTTTATATCTTACTTTTTTATGTTTCTTCCCTATATGTTATAATATTGTCATAGTTGTAAAGTTAAGATTGAGATGCCGATTAATTAGCAATCGCGAATCACACCATACCTATCACGTTATCCAATTTTCCATCGACAATTCCTCATCGCTCAATCAAGTCTGTAGTATGTTCCGGACGTGCATGTACTAGATTGAGTGCATATGCAAGGCGATACTCGTCAAGGTTAAACATTAATTGACCGTCGCGAGTTACGATACGCGATCGGCATCAAAACGACGCAGAATTATTAGCTGCATCAAGTATGAAATTAAGACGTAGACTGAGTTCACTCTCTTTCTTTCCCTCTCTCTCTCTCTTTCTCTTTCCGCTGTAATTCTCGGTACATGCGTAACCCTGTATTAGGGTAGGAGTACGTTATGTGCATGAATTTTCTTTCTCTCTTCCTTTCACAATCGATATACGACTCACCGAAGTCGGCAGACCCTGAAGTCACGGTAAGCACGCGACATAAATAAGAAGAAACTTCGCCTTCTTGTCCCTCCGCCACGATTTGCTTACCGCCCCTTCCTCTCACACACATATACGCTCGTAGATACGCGAACTTCGTGATTCAAGCCCTTGGTTCACTATCGTGACGATAAATGCCCTCGCAAAGACCCTGCCCTTTACTTCGTTAACCTTTGGCACGAGTATTGGCGAGTAAATAAGACGCAACGTGGAACGAAGAATAACTATATCGTCAATGAAAAATAGTATTTTTATGTTTAATATTTTAATGTTTCTAGTACGTTTACGAAATTACGAACTGATGATACGCGTTATAACTGTACAACACTTTTAATGTTTTTCAATTGTATTGTGGTAAAAATTTAATAATTATACACACAAAATTATTACCGACTATTATTTCAAACAGACAATAACAGACAAGTTTTAGAAAGTTAATAAAAAATTCATAAGGAGCTGAAATATATCTTTCTGAAACCAGCTTCACGATCGCGTTGATACAAAATCATCACGAGCAGTATATTCAGAGCGCTCTCGAGCTGTTGCTTACAAAGCCAGATTTTCCTCTGACCGTAAGTACGTCGTATACGAAAGAGTTACGTGGCTCGCGGCATCAATCAGGAGAGAAAGAGGAAAACAGCGCAGCATTCCACGGTCGTATCGCGAAGCTGCAGCGTCGGCTCGACGGCCGCAGGGTGGTCGGTCTTCCTCTCACTTAAGGTAGCCCTTGGCCCAGCTTAACTAACGCCTAACTCGACTTAAGTACGAGCCGGCTCGCATAAGTGCAGGCGGGCGTTTGGTTGCGCCTCGCCTCTAACATAAGGAAGTCTCTCGACGGTGCCAGCCGGTGCGGCGCGTTGCTGCTGCTCGGCTAATCGCTTACACGAAGAAATCAAGCAGTGCAACCGCGCCGCCATCACCATGCCGTGCCGGGCCGCTGCCGCTAATTTTCCCCTCATTACAGTTCGATGCGTTTCTACGGGGCTTTCGCCGCCGCGTTGCGAAACTCGTTAGTGCAATTGCGAGCCGGGTGAATCGCGGCTCGCGAACGCCTCGGGCGGGACGCCCACGTGCGTAATGGCCCTGCAAAGTCAAGGTTGTGTCAAGTGCTTTAAAAAGGAGAGACTATATCGGCGAGAGACTCGGACTTATTGTTGAAGATCAATATATGTCATATATCAGATATATGAGCAGAGATCGACACAAGGCCAATCCACTAACGCGACTTTATGACGTCGTTAGATTACGGCTAACTAGTGGTTATGAAGACTCAATGAATTCAAAACAAGATACTTACGATTCACAGAAATCATTTACGCGAATATATATAAATAAATTATAATTCAATTTGTATCTTGTTGAATTAGATCGAACGTGGGTAGTACAGATTCAAATTAAATTAAAAAATATAATTAAATTAAATTTAATTAAAAAATATGATCATTAAAATTATTCACGCAAGTATCTTCAACAAATCATTCTGTTCATTAAAATAATTCAAGCATCATGATCGGAATATTGTACTGAGAGATTGTTTTTACGGGCATCGCAATTCGCTGATACCGGTGTCGTGAATCAACTCTCGCAATGTATTATCGAGCCTCATTAACGATTATTTAGTAATTACGGTGGATGATTGCAGAGTTTTCGGCGGCGGCAACGTAAGCTGTGGGATGAGTTTATCGTCGACTTGGCAGCTTGATAAGTAGAGCATTATCTTCGCGTGGAAGACTCGCAAAGATTGATGATCGGCCGCTTTTTTACCATGCACCTCGGTAATGAGCCCCGGACCGCGTTTTAGCGTAGATGACACGCGCGCTCTAATTACATCCATTCTCTATTGCATTGCGCGGGCATAACGCGCACGTCCGAGTGTGATTTATGCCGCGGGGACTCTCTCGCTCTCTCTCCTTTCCTCCACTCCGGAAGATAAGTTAGATGTAATCTGATTTAAGGCAACGTACAGCCGCACGAGTATGCAGGTGATGGACGACGTTAATATCATTATTTGTTGCAAATTACGAGAGCACGTTATTCCGGGGATCGACTGAACGGTCTCCGCAGAATTAACGGGTGCGGAATTTATCAAATTATGCGGAAGAAACACGGGACAAAAGCAAGAGAGCGTACGCCGCGACATGCGAACTGTGATTACCAATTTTCATGCACGTTTATCTGCGAATATCCTCGAAGAAAGGTGAAATCATATACACCGACCGGCGATACGCGATTTATAGTTCGAAACAAATATTGTACTTACGAATACATTTTAAAATCTGACGCAATATCTGATAAATGCACGTTCTTTTGCCTTTGCTGTAAGATACTGAAAGTTCTGCTTGCAGAAAAAGCGCAGATCATATTAAGTGTGTTATGTAGATCATATTAAGTGTGAAAATTATTGGTAATAAAAATAAATAGCGTTTTTATTTAAGATCGGATCGATTTAAACTGAGTTAATATTCAATGAGCATCATCGGAAGAGAGAGAACGTCTAGAAGTTATCGTTACTCACTTATATGTGTATATTATAGACGGGTCACTTGTTAACCTTTAGACTTTTGTAATTCATGCATTGTCAAACATAGTAATATCTTTCGTAAAACATATAAATAAATAAATGCACGTTCTTTCGCCTTTGCTCGAAGATACTGAAATAAATACTCACACTTTGCACTTTTATTATGCTATCTCGAATATAATTATGACAAAAGTGTGATGTGGAAACTAACTTCTATCCAAATAATTACCATAAAATGTAAATGCATAATATATAAATTCAAAAGCAATAGAATAAATAAATACAAACCATATGTATTTACTATGCATTTTTTGCTTTATATTTTATGATGAAAATTAAAAATACTAAATAAAGCAAGAAAAAAAATATTAGTTGTCAACAATGTGATATGATGAATTCACCAAACTACTATGGATAGGGTTCCATAATGACTTATCGTGCACCAAGAGTTAAGATGCGCAATGCGGGGATGTAAGCAAAACAAAATACCGGTCCGCGACGTGCAAGTCGTGAGAATCGGAATGATTAAGGGGAAGGAAAGCCCGGCGATCGGCAGGCGCGTTATTAAGACGTCGCGGTATCCATTGGCTCCCGATGAAGATGTTCGACGACTAACGAGAACGATGAATACCAGGTTCACCTCGGGCGAGAAGATTGCGGTCGGTGAAGATGGTGGAAGGTGTACGAGGGGGAGGACGGATGGGGGGAGGAAGGGACCAGCAGGACCACGAAAGCAGAGGGAGGGACGGCCAACAAAGCGCCTGCAATCCACAAGTACCAAAGGCTCAAAATAAATTGCTTGGTGCTTCGTGTCTCGCATGCTCGATCTTCGGGGCAGGAACCATGATACCTGGAGCGAAATCGTGCGGATCGGTAGGCAAATTAGGAGACCGCGCGGACCCCGAAGGCGCGACGGCTTCTGAATGGAGACGTTCCAGTGGCGAGGGGGACCGAGGAGACGCAGAGAGGAGAAGCAGGTGGACAAGGGGAAGAGAGGACACGAGAAGGGGGAGGGAATATAAGGTAGTCCCTCCGGGTGAGAAGACTGCGGTCGTTTTCCCAAACGAAGTGGAAGAAAAGGATAAAAGGGGCCGCTCGCAGAAGACCGATACGGAGGGGTGGTGGGGACTGATTCGTAGGTAATTCTTTCTTCTTTTCGAACCTGTATTTAGGCTCTCCGACAATGTCCCTCTCGTTCTTCCGCGGGTTTCTGCTCGCGTGTATGTGCGTGCGCGCGTGAGTAAACGCTCTTTCTCCCTCTTTATTTTTTTTTCTTTCGGAAGAAGACTACTCTTCTTGAGTCCGACTCGATAATCAATCCAGAAAAAGGTGTAGAGGAACCTTTTTACGATTTATCGAACGTCGTTAAGGTTCCGACGGACTAACTGCTAACTCTGCGGAGTAAAGGAATCGGAATAAACGAATGCGAAAAAATATCGGAGATATATTCCTTGAAATGCGTTAAATTCTCATTATTAGAATATCATACTTTTATATTTAGCGCTTCTAAGTTTCTTAACTGTATGTTGGACGAAATACATGAATCTTGGATTCACTTCAACTTCTTCATGTACTACATTCTCACTTTGCAGATTCTTTCGGTCGATACGCACTTTCGCAGTTGTTGCTTTCTATTTGTGTTTTCATATGTAACGTACTAGCGTCTATCTTTAAAAATCTTACAAACAGAGATGCTACTTCCGCCTTTCTCTCTGAGAACAATGTAGCTCTGTTCTATAGACACATGTTCGTAGTTATGAATGCGGTCAAAACTCATTGCTAGAAAATATCAAAAAATTTCCAATCCAATACAATGTAGGATATGAATATCGTTGGTAAAGAAGCTCAATTTTCTCATGTATTACTTTAGTGATCGACAACTCGCCAATTACGATCGTTGAATCAAATCTCATGCTTGGTTGATTTTATATTTTATCTTGGTTGATATCTCATGCTCCTTGATATCATATCTTGAAATTAAAAAATTAAACCCATAATTTGAATCACAAAATTACCGATATATATATATATATATATAGAGAGAGAGAGATATATATATATATATATATTTTGTAATTTTTCAATTTAATATTATAAGTTTAATTTTTTTATTCCATAAGATTCCATAAAATTGAGATCAACCATATATATGTATACATGTAATTAATTGATTGTCAAACATTACAAAACTTAACATACTTGTGTTGAGTTCTTTCTCTTTTTTTCTTTGCTATTTTAATGATTACATTTTGATTTAATAAAATATTATTAACAAATTATTTATTTTTTATTTCAAATTTCTCTGTATAAAATTAAACTTGGATTTTAAAAACTTCTATATATTATATTTAAAGATATTCTACAACAATATAAAGTCGTGGAATAATATGAAGATATTTAGAATATTATAACATCCACGACAAACATATACAATGTACATACGTGGTGTGAATTTTTATCGTGGAACATCGTCGTTTCGATGTTTACATTTACATCAGCACGAATCCTTTTTTGGACGGTGCACGTCACCCGAAAAACATGTGCAAGAAAGCCAGTTAAGATATCGAAGACAGCTGCCGTAACATAAGCAATGTCCATCATACGTGCCAACCGCTCATAAAAAGACCTAACTGGTCATCGTGTCAGTTTTATTTTCCACAGATGTCCTGATTATAATTTTACAAATGAATATAAAAATATTTTTGAGCACCACAAAAAATACGTGCATAATAGAAACGATATCATTTCTTTGAAGTAATGTATGTTCATGGCGTCGTAAAAGCACTTTTTAACCCGGAAATCCACTCGTAAAGCTAATCGGGCTGAAAGGCATCATAGGATATCTTCGAGTCTAGTTAGCATTATCAATGATGGAGAAAACTTCCTTTCCACTTGTAAAAAACAGATATCGAAGGCAACATGGCTTTTTCAAGTGTCCCAAGCGTTCCTCCAAGTGGAGCATGTAACATGCATTCAACTCTTCTTTTCTGCGCCGCTCCTTTCTCTCTTCGTGATCCTTGATAATAACGAGGGTCCTCTTCTCGTCATCTGCGCGTGTTTGTTTTTGTTCCTAATTTTGGAAATCCGTGCACGATAACAATCGTCATAAAACAGTAGTAAAACATCAATCGTCGCAGCCTTTTTATAGACACTACAGGATCATAAACGCAAGAAATTATCGTTATTTCCGTAGATGTTACCGGAGAAGAACATCAGCGAACTTTTTTCTCGCGACATCAGCCGGAAGCGACCAGTTGCGGGATTACGCGATCATTTAGTTACACGGATAACGGTGAGCTCGTGCCAGAATGCAACAACGGGTACGCCGATGTGCTCCACAACGCAACGCAGAGGCATCCTCCTCCCCCCTTCCACACTATAGAATGCGTATACACGCGTAACACGTGGGGATAGAAAATAAAAGTCTACAATGATCACGGTGAGAAAAGAGTTCAGCGAAGCGGGGATCTGTTCGCACGATATGTGCGAAGCCTCGCGCAGCAGCCAGACCGCAATAAATATCCCATTAGAAACGCTGCGTTATAGGTAATATTATGTTAATTGCCAGTATACGATCCCAACCCCGCTGTGGATAAGTTATGTGTGTGTGTGTGTATCGTGCTATAATATATCAGCAATACCCTATCGGAAACTTCTTAGCGATGCTGGGAGCTTAATTAGCATCCAGCAACCTCGTTATTATTTTCGGATACCTCTGATTGCGAATAATTTTGGTACTGATACGATGATAGAAACCTGCAGATAATTTTCATACTCGCCCAATTTAATCGCTCGACGTATCGAAGAATCTTTCATATATATATATATATATATATATATATATATATATATATATATATATATACACTTTACAGTATAAAACTGTAGCAGCTTTTTATAATATAATAACACTATAATGCTATATGATGCTATATACACTGGTTAACTGATGTTGCTGCAATCTTTAAAAGTGTTTTTCAAAGATTGTAGCGTACGTTGAAGTTGACTCAATATTTAACGCATCTATTGTACTTGACATCACATTTCACCAAATTATTCTGTAACAAATTTCTCGCAAAAATTGATGTAACTGAGCGTGACTTTCTGACGCCATGAAATAATAAAGATATCTTTATATTCATCTGAGGAGATCCCCGGTGTAACGAAACGGAGATTTCATGGATAAGAAGACTCTAATTTAAACAGTGATCTTAAAAGTTTCATAAAGTACGTAAGATTTCGATCGCATTCTCGGAGTCGCGGCGACATGAGAGTATTTGAGACAGATAAGAATAAAATAATGGAGATGAAGAGAAAAAGACAGCAGGTTTACAGAGAATCCCGTTATCGGCGACATTCGAGGATGACTGGACAACATACATGGGATCCCGTCGAGGTCCACGGGGATTCCTAATTCCCATGCAAATAAGCCAATTTATTTTGGTGAGCCAACTTCGAACGATTAGGCTAATATCGCTTCGTACCCGCAGCGGACCTGCATTTTGGAGGACGTTCGATGCTTGTAAAGTCGTGTCCCCGACTGCGACTTTAATTCGCAACTTCCCTTCCGACACCGACCCAGGTGCTGGTGGTCTCATTGTGATTAACAGTCGTTTCGACTGTAAATCGCAGAAAATCTTTGCAATCGCCGCCTGATTACAGGCCGCAAATGCTTTTCGCCTCCGGGAAATCATCGTGCAATTACTCAAGCAGCAAACAACAATCTTAAGAACTCGATTTTCTCGCGTCTCTCGGACTGGTAAATTCATATGAAACCATTTTGGCGAACGTAAATTGTCGACATTGACCACGTTGTTCAACATTATCTGAAGTTATTTAATTAAGTAATTATTCTGGATTCCTTGAATTATATGGACGGTTCGTAACTGTATATATATATATATATATATATATATATATATAAATATTTGCATTCTTGATTATCCAACTTAAAAATTGTTTCTTAATCAAGATATATAGAAACGAGAAACCTTGTTCAATTAACTTATTATACTATTCAATAAAAGAATATATTATTATTATCCTACATGATGGATATGTAGACGTTTTTGTAATCCCAGAGTGTTGAATATTTATAATCGCGTCCTAATCTAGTTTCACGAACGCTAGTCGTCCGTGCCACCGGCCGACAAAGTCCAAATCATTATGTCCAGCCCACGCATTCTTTCCGCGGCGGTCCTGGCCTCGTCAGCTTCTCTTTTTGATCGTGGTGTCGGTCTGAGGCGGGAGATCCCGTAAGAGGGAAGGAGAACGCTGAGCGAGAGGAAGAGGCAGAGAAAGAGAGAAAGAAAGAAAACGGTTATACCCTGCACCGACGGTCGAGGTGGTCCAAACTCTGCTGGTGGCCTGCTCTCGCACTTACACACTCGATCACACGTTCGATCTTGAATCGCGAAACTCTGCAAAAGATTTGGAACTTCTCTCGTCACGGGTTACGTGGAAAAAATTGGAAATCCTTGTAAATGAAAATCTAGAAACCCTCTAAGCTCTATTATAGCCAAATAAAAGTCTTCTAAGTTAAATGTAGGAGTTGATGCACAATGGTTCACTTCAATAATAATTTTGTCCCTAAATTAAACCTAAACCTAAAACTATAAACTTTTTAATCTTGAATTTAACAATTAATCTATAAAGATAAAATAAACTATCAGATCAATTAATCTAATAATAAAATAAACTGTAAAGAACAGTTATCTACAAGATAAGATAAATTCCCGCATTCAGGCGAAAGCAACATTTTTTAGAAATTGAATTATTTTCATTAACTCCAGATTACTTCAAAGAAAAATAGGATATAAATATAAACGTCAGATCTAAATCTAATAGAAGCATGATATTCTCGAATCTCTATCTGATAAACTCAAATAAAAATTCAATGGTCAATTTGTTTTACATATTATAATAACGGGAAGCGTAATAAATTTCCAACAAACATCTGATCTGTACAGAAATAGATACCCAAGCCGCAGTAAAAGAAGTAAAGAAGTAATCCCGAGGCAACTCAGAATCGCTAGAGATAGCTAGATGATTCCTACATTCGCTTATCTCTCGATGATATCGAGACAAGGGAGAACGATTAAAACGGTGATATATCGATAATCACTGTATGGCTAGTATGGCATCTCGTTACATAAGAACCGAACGTTCCCGACGAGACTATAATTACTAAAACCTAATGAGACTGAAGACATCGATCCAGTATGGTTCAAAGTTTGATTCGGACTATGGTGGATGTGACGAGGAAGATTGTGAAATTGAGAAAAATGAAAACACTCGTACGAGAAGTTCCGATGTACACGCATCGCAAATAGCGACGAGAGTAATTTATTTGATGATTTTACCTACCGTAGTCGCCACTGCCCTCTCACCCGCAATGCTGACTTAATAGAGAAACGTTTCCATGCGTGGAAACGAGATTGAGATAACGATGATTGCTATACGATCGTGAGGGGAATCACCGCGGTGAGTCGGGAGATGGACTCTAGAAAAAAGAAGAGGGACTCGATCGTGATAGCACCTGCGGTTGGCGCTACAAGCTACTGACTTTTAGCTCCGTGTTTCGGTCCGCGTGACTCGTACGTACCGAGAAATTAAGATGCCTCCCATTGATACTCGACCGGTTAATTAAATAGCAAAATCGCGACGGTTATTCGCGGAGAAGCGCGTCCCGATGCCGCCGCCGTCAGTTCCGTCCCGTTGAATTCACAATGTGGAGCTCTACGAACGCGATAAGAAGAACCGTCCGCGAGATTACGCGTGCGCGCGCGCGCAATGATTTACATACACTCGAATCGCTCGTGTGCTCGAGGGAGCACCGGATGCGTCGCCACGGACCACTGGCTTCGGCTACTTTCGGTCTGCTCGTCTGTAATTAAATCTCGGCTGCCGTACTCCGAACGACTAATTAGTCCTTCCCTTCTTTCGCCCGACGTACCGACGTTTTCGAGTGGCGCGAAGTGTAAGACCTCGCACGCAATTGATATACGAGTCGTTGACAAGCAAAGCGGAAAATGTTAATTAACAGTGATTACATGAGACATGAAGTTTTGCATGCCGATAAAACTATGAGATATCATGTATTACATGAAAATTATATTATGCTGATCTAAAGGTTCGCATCACTATGTAATTAATCAATCATAAGTCTCAACAAACTGATATTTAGACAAATAGAGAAATTTAAATTCAAAAATTACATTAATTAATACTACTTATATTAAACAACAAATTATTTAATACTAATATGTAGAAAAATGGCGTGACATTATAGCACACATATTATATATAGGTATATACTTCAGTTGTGTGAAACTTTAAGGCAAAGCGAGTTAGTATATCGCCGACCTTTGACACTATATCGAAAATTGTCTCCTTCATGAAATCACGGAACATAGAAAGCGCTTTCGTGGTCCATGGTCGGTGGGTTCGCGTCGGGTATTAGCGACAGATGCATTCCCCGAAGAGCCAATTTAACGGTTGCCACAAAAGCGAATCGGAGCGAGAGAGCAACACGGTGTAGCGAGCACGGAGAGATGCGCGAAGCGAGCAAAAGAAGAGAAGAGCGATAGGGGGAGAACGTGTGTTATAGGCAGGGGGAAGGAGAACGGCATTAAATCTCACCCTCTTCCGACACCGCCGTCCCACCCGACGGACCACGTCGTGTGACGTATATCGGGCTTACAAAGGGACCCGACCTGATCTGCGACCTACGGAGAGGAGAAAAAAAAAGAGACGCGGCTTGCGCTACGTACGTGTGTGTGCGTGTGTGCACACGCAGGGTGAAAGACGAGAATCCGCTCTCGCAGTTGACCCATCATGGCTCGATCTTTTGTAACGTCGACGAGTCGTCGCGGTCCACGTTTGTCGCTGATGTCTTGGTTCGTGAGCAACATAATAGTACACGGAGTGACAATAATTTCAGAGATGTTAAACATGTGTTTCCTGTGTTTGCCTGATCCTTCAGGCGCGCAAAACCAGAGATTACCTTTTAACATTTTATATAATAATCCAATCATACAAGAGACGCCATGATTAGTTTAATAAAACCGTGCTTCTTAATTGAAGTTTCTTCTTCTATCTCGAAAACCCAGAAATGCAAGTGCATTCTCTCTGACGACATTCATGCTTACGAAGCAAATTACTTTTTTATGATTGTAATAAGTTGCGCATGGTTTGTAATTACTAGTATCGAGACTGTTTTGCGAAAACGACTACTGGAATCGATCGTTTTTAAGGGACATTCTACATACATTCTTGTTGGAAACGGTGCACGCCTCTTCTGGGATTGGCGACGATCGCGTCGCACACGTACTCTGTGACAAACAGGAAGAAAAGGATCCGATATTATAGCGATGACAAACAGGAGGTAAAGGGTCGCTAGTGTGACGAATGTAGAGGTATCAGGAAAAGCCAAGAAACGCGGCAGAGAAACGAAAAACTGCATCGAGAATGCGGCGAAATCGTGACGACGCATAATAGTGATCGTCTTAATTTGGGGTGCATAACCCGTGTCGAATGTAAAAATGTATGCTTCCATGCCAGAATGATTACAAATTTTTTTTCGAAAGGTATAAATTTTATCACTTTATAATCATTATTAGAGATGACCATTTTTCCTAAATATAAAAAAGATTAAGAGATTAAGACAAGCTTTTAAATAAGGCCGTTGAGGAATTTCAAATCCATCGATATAATCTTATCTGTATGAAAAATCTGTATTTAAGATTTTTTTTAATTTTATTAAATTCTCAAGATATAGTAGTAATTACTGCATGTTTGCATTAAAAAAAATCTAGCACGAAAGATTTCAAATATCTAGTGCTAGTTTCTTGTTAATAAGCTGTGCGTGTCACAAAATATTAAAGAATTATATGCAAGTAATTGGTATCATGAAAAACCACGTCGCCGAGAGTGCAATAGTACTCATCTTCGGTCAATGACTGATGAAAATTTATGCAAAACGTGAAACGCGAGAGACAGGCCAAACGCATAGTTTTAACTAGTCATTCACGTAGCGGTGAATGACTAGTTAAAGAATATTATTAAATATTTTTCTGTTCAATATTGTCTCTTTCTATCTATTTCACATTTATAATTATTTACTTTAAATTTATATTTTTGGGTACTATTCAATATTAAATAATACATGTATATTGAAAATATGCATTTCAGAATTGTTAATAAGTACTAATATGCAATGAAATCAGTAGCGAGCAATGGTCATTTACTAATACATGTAAACGATGAAGAGAGGATTATGTTCGTTAAAAATATTTCTCGGAAGCGAGCGTTCGCAGTTGGGATTTACGTGAGAACCTCGAGATCGTGCGAGCATAGTGGAGAGAGTTCGATTTCTCGAATTTCTTGGTGATGCCGCCGGCAGCCTGCCGCCGATCGAAGCTGGCGTCCTTCGGGCACGACGGGCCCGCGTTACGTACGAATTTAAAGGATTTCGCGAAATCCCCGTTCGCTGCGCGCGCGCGTCGAGGTGAACAGCGTACTGGCAGACTTCTCTCTTCGAGCACAGCTTGAGGCAGGATGAAGACGTCCAAAGCTTCGTGGCAGCTCAAGGTCTGCCACTTCTCCCTTCTCTTGAGAACCTTTACGCTCCCTCTTGCCTCCCTCGCGCACGATATCTTGCTCACACTCCCTGCACTTTGTTCTTCCTCCGTCCTCTTCACGCGACCTCCTCTGCTTTCTTCGTTTTCCCCCCTCGTGCCGCCGGCGATCCGATTTTGGCGAGAGGGAGATCGGCAAAGTGCTCAGTCGGGAAGATAGACAAGGACCAAGCGAATCGGGAGGGTAACGGGAGGGATTGCCAGCGAGCGCAAGCGAGAGGAACGTAGAAACCCAACGGGTTGAAATAATAGGTTGCGCCTGCGCGCTCATTAACCTTTATACCCTGCCAGGCTGCGAGTACCACCAATCTTCTTCCTTTCTTCCTGCGATGCATCGGTACACCCTGGTAGACGATACGTGTGTTTGCTTTACCATGATCGGGCACACACGAGCCGACCGGCTGATAGAATCGACGGTGGGTGTGCGCGAGTCGTTTTCTTTTATGCGGATTTTATCTGAAATCGGACTTAACAGAACGGAAGAGGGTGCGCGCTTTTATTTGTTCTACGTAAAGGCAACTAGCGGTGAACGTTTCCATGTGGATAATTTCGGATAATTATTCCCGCACGATCTCCCGCCGTATACGGAAATTACATACATTGCACAGCGCTGCTTTAAAAGAATCGCGCAGATCCGCTCATTATCGCGCGACTCTTTTAATGCTCATAAATTGGTCACATTCGCTACGAGATTAGACGAAAAGAAAGACAGGATGTCAATGCAGTCAACTACATGTTACACGAGCACCAATTAAATATCTAAATGCTGTTTCGCACAAACAGTGTTATGTAACGTTTTTCCCAACACTCTTGCGCGACTGTGTTGTTTTTTTCGAAAAGGATCGTCTGGTAATTGCTGTTCAGGCACCTGCCTATTCTAGATTTTCTTAATCCATTTCGATCTTGCCAAATTGAGTAATACTGGATCTCGACACGATACGATCGCACGATACAGATGGAGAAACGCGTGCTATGAAACAACCAGCCGATTGCACTCACGCTAATGTAGCTGTTGCTACGTTCGCATGAAAACGCATTCGAATAATTGTTTGCGCGACAGCAATTGTTGCTGGGTTTAATTTGCGATTAATCAAACGGATTTATTGTGATAAATACACAAGAATCACTTTTTTGCTGAGCAGATACTACGAAGCGCGCTTCTTAATCCTTCCTTAATTTCGGGAGTTTATTTAACCTGACTTTCTTTCTCTCTCTTTTTCGGGTTTGATGAATCCGGGTTAAATCTTCGTTTCGGAATTTGGCGACCGCAACGAATGAGATCACCCTACAGCGTACGCGTTACGGAATAACTATAGCGTTTATGGGGTTGCTACTGGCTAACCAATGTGTGCGTGAAGGCGAAGACGAGAGATTACTATTAAAATACCGACAAGGTTCGATCATCGTTGTTGCCATCGTTCTCGTTGTCGTCGACCGAACGACGTGTTTACGGATTAAAACATCGTGTCTCTCTTCGCGCAGCGCCGGCCTTCTCTTTGGGGGATTATGAGAATTCTGATGCTTTAGCCGGGGCTTCTTATATTGTCCGTTCCCTCTCTGACAAACGTCCAATCCCTTTGGATCAGCCGTTGAAGACACCTCCCGGTGTTCGCCATATAGGGTACCGCCACAAAAAAAGAAAAACGAAAAGAGAGCATCCCCTAAGCTTGTCAACGAGAGAGCGAGCTTGTGAGCAAATGATCACTGAGCGTTTCCGAAACACAAAATGACAAATAGTCAGGAAGGAAAAAAGTACCAACGAAAAAACTGCGTTAAACGGAATAATACAAACGTAACAAGAAACGACATACTCGACGTTCTTTTTTAGCTATCTTATAATATTCTACACGCACACAAGCACATATTCATAAATCTTATCGTTAATTTTTTTTTTTATAGAAACAAGTGACATCTTAATCAACATAAAATCTTTATCTAAAAATTATACTCCCGTAATGCTTGTACGCCTATCTATATGGATTAATCGGTATGTCGGTTATCGATCGATCAATTCGTCGATTACTATCGAGGAATGTTCCAGGACGACTGTCTCGCGTGAAGACGCACATCTGCGGCGCGTTCCACGGTGGCGAAATTCGTAACGGTTTGATCGATTCCTTTTATCTCCGGCAGCGACGAGACAAAGGGAGTCGCACGGCTCCATGAAAGCTTCGAGGCGGCCCCGGGTTTAGCATAGTCGAACTCCCGCACCTCCACCTGACAGAGGGCCCACAGATTTATCACCGTGGACCTCTACCCGCACCAGATATCATCTCACCGCCGCCGATCTCATGTCCCGTCATACGTAATCCCGGCGCTCCGACAGCTCATCTATTTATGAGCTGGCATTTCTTCCCTCCGGTCTCGCTCGTTCCCTCTCCCTCACTCGCCCACACTTCGCTCGAGCTCAAACTCGACGCCCTCCCGCCAGGAACAACCAGATTTTACATACGAGAGACACAGGACGCACCCGTCTGAATTTTTTTCTTGCATCGTTCAGAAAAATTGCTGATGTGAATATGCGCAGAACGATTATGTTACTTTATATACCTAAACCTTAACATCGGTAAGATCAAATTTATAACGTAAAACAACTTCATAAATAAATCTGTAAAATGTTGTGTATTTCTTCTAATTATTGTGACTAAAACGCGAGTGAGAATTTTATACTTGAAGTCTAATATTACTTAAACGACTCATGTATATCAATATTCATATACATCAATACACAGAATGCAGAAATATTTTAATATTTATCACGAGTGACTGTTTATAAAACCAGATTCGACGACAGTGTACTCAAGGAGCGAAATTTGGATCCACGTAAACCGAACCATGTCCCTGTTAATGTGATCATTTTTCAGACAGGTTTATAGAGAGACGGTCTTATTAAGCGGAGAAAAAAATATTCCACAGAGTGTGAGGGCTTGATGACCGTTCTAATCTTGATCAAACACGAAAGTACCTATACGAAAAAGAAAATAATACACACGAGACATTCGAAACCGGATAAGTTTGGCTTGTCTATTCGGCCATATCTATTCATCTATTCGAATATGAAATATCGCAGTAGCTACCAATATGTTGACGAAAATAATGGCCATTGTAATATTCCAGAAACGGACGACAATGATATAATATTAACGCTAGTATAACGTATAAAAAATGATACTCCATCATTTATTGAAAAAATATAATGAAAAAATATTAATATATATTTTATTGTGAAATAATCATATGATTAGAGAAATGATTATGAAATAAATTTTTTAAATAAAGATTCTTGTAGAACACGGTGAATACGTAGTTTCCATATGATAACAATGCAAGTAGCATATCGTTATGCAAATTGATTTAATACCTCTTTTCTCCCTTCCGTCCATTGGCTTTCTAACATACTGATCATGAATAACAAGTCGTGATTACTGATTGTAAGATTTGAAATAAATGAATAGCGGAGTGCTTCAGCTGCATCGAAGCAAGGAAACGAGAAAGGCACGATTTTATTGCAATCTCCACCAAAAGAAACAAAGTGCGAAAATATGCATTCTATCCGGCATACACATGTTACATGTTGTAATATTAATATTTTTCTCACAAGTTTATCAATTTCCCATTCATTCTTGTCTCTTTATCGTTTAAACGGTAATTTCTTATGATTATTCCTTTTTGATGGAACACTAGATAAATATGACTCACATAAAACATATATATATAAACTAAGCGCCGATTTAACAGTCGTTATAACGTTTAAATTTATAACGTTTTAAAAATTACTATAAAAGCATGTACAAAAAATACCAAATGTTACAAATTCATTTTTTATTGATATTAATTAATTGATATTACTCAATTAGATTTTATTCTTTTATATATATCACATAAATGCAAATATATTTGTAAATTAATAGAAAGGCGCTTAGTTACTTTTTACACAACTTCCAAATCATGAGGATTTTTTTTATTTTACATGATTTTCATTTCGTGTTAATCGATCAAACGAATCTATCGATCGTCATCTAAGTTGCGAACTTTCCTTGCTGTCTTCCGCATTCAATTCTTTGGATACTGCCTGTCTATCAGGTTTCAGGATGTGAATTGCCAGCCGGCAGAGATACGCTCTCACATGATGCGCGATCATTGGATGCCAACGGTGATAATCACGCGGATTAAACGTAGCGGATAAGACGCCAGATGTTCGCGTTTGAATCTTCCCAAGACGCATCGAAGAAGATAATAACGCGAAACAATTATTACTCGTTTGATTAATATTTGTGTAATTTAATTAATAAGGCAGCAGTCTTTTTTAAAACTGTCAGTTACGTATAATTAATTATGTCTCAAAATCAGAAAAATAATGTTGACTTAAAAATTCCATATATCAATTAAATAGCAATTATTTGAGGGAAGATTATTTTCACAATATACCTTAAATACATATTATATATATATATATATATATATATATATATATATATATATATACTGTATAAATAAATAATAGCTTTTACAACATAGCTTTTTTTAATTTTTAAGATAGAGATGTAGAAAAAATAAACACATTCTGTATACACTTTCGTCGAGTATTCGTTTCATATGGTTTTTTTTCACGCGAAAATAATCCGTTTACGTAATATTTTTTTATAAGTAGCCTTAGTTTTATTTTGGCACTTCTACTTCAATTTCATTATCAATGTCTAAAAGATATATATAAATTTTTTTTCTGACTGCAAAAGTCAAAAAATGAGTGTAATTTTTAAATCGCAAATTACGAGCACTCTGATCGTATAATTTCTCTCATCCCGACAAGATTAAATAATCCTTCAGTTTAAAGTTCTAAAAAATTTGCGACTCGCTACTCTGTAATTTGTTGAATCCATGGCATTATAGCGGACACTTAAGTAACCCATGTATTTTGGTGACTTATGATGGTTGTTATTTCCGGCAGGAAGTTCAGATAGCATTCAGCCATCAGCAATGAGTGATGAACACGGCAACGCAAATCAACAGACAATGATAAGACGCGCGAATAAGACATCTGAATGTCGGGTGTTTGGCTACGCGAACGAGCTCACGCGTTCCTTAAACGAGCGGGGGCCCGAGGCCAGAGGAGAAAGCTCATGCCGACCGGAGAGGATCCGCGGGCCCGAAAAGAGCCGCGCGATGAACGGTGTGTGACAGCGTGTAATCTCGCCTCGACTTCGTACCCGCCGAAATAACAGGTTCCTCTTTCCCTCGTTCGCGCGGCTCGAGATCTTCCCTGCTCTTTCCTCGCTTCCCGACGCCGCTGCGTACACCGTGGGCCCGGTGTACCTCGTTCTTATCCGGTACCCGTCGCACAAAGTTACGGTTTTGCGTCGGAGACATTATTAAGCCGGCACCGACGTCGTCGCATGAAACAGGCTGTGGCGAGATGTTGGTTCACCGGATCGAGCACCGGGGAACCGGATCTTGAAAGTTCTCGCATGCACATGTAAGCGCGCGCGGCGCTCGAGGGGACTCTAACGACGATCGCGTGGAGATACGACCAGTGCAAGTGAGTTTATAAAAGTTCGCCTGAAAGTTCACAACGCTCGTATGCGCTAGTCAACCCTCATGACGAAATGAACGCCTTATAAATGGTTTACGCTAAAGATCCAGTCTGATAGACTAACTGACAATCCTTAACCCTCATACCACTTTTAGATATCCAACATCCCTGCTTTATTTTATGAGCTTTATCCATTAAATAAAAACAGGAAATTATCCTGTTTTTATTAAATACCTTCTTCGTAGTCTAAACATTATTGATTTACTTTGTAGTCTAAACATTATTCTAACGAAATTTTGTTATAGGTATGGAAAATGTGACAATCTAGACAATCTATGACAATCTAGAAAATTGTATTGCGTCAGTTAATGGAATTACTTAAGAATTAAGGATATGTGCAATGTTGCTTGGCGAAAGAAATATACGTTAAGAATCAATTCAAGATAGCAAAAGTAATAGCTGTCACGATCGACATTATTATTTATCGTTGGTGAACCTGCACGGATAAGAGTTGCGCAACTCTTGATTAAAAGCGTAAATACGGTGCTAAATGTTCCACGCGCATCGATCCCATATTTCATGAATCAATTTCTCCATTTAACCGGTGCGATGCGAACAGAAAACCGATTGACCGCTACCATGCCGGCGATCCTCAAGAGAAATCCAACCGCTTGAAAAATGACGTTTCGCTCGGCTAACTTCGCCGTCGAGAGACAGACTCAAAACTATCCAGCCAACTGCAGCCGGTAGTACATCGGTAGCTTTGAACCGGTTGTGGTCGCCAATTGCGACTCACCGGAAACTGAAATGACTGAACGCCGCGACGCCGTATATATATGGATAAATACATATATCTTGAAAGTATATGTGCGTGTGTCATTGCTCTTTCTCTCTCACTGTTTCTCTTACCAGAATGACGGCGGTTTCACCATGACGACGATGATATCGCGCACCACGTCGATCCGCATGAATACCGAAGAATCAATCACCGTGCCGATCGGTAGTGCCGATAGGCTGGAGAGCGTTGCACGATCTCGATTTGCATCGGCAGTCCGCGGCATTGAAATCATAATAATAGACTGGACCATTCTTATCGCGCAGCGTATGGGATAAAGATGTCTTTAAGCATTCTTCTGCGCTGGCTCGCTCTCCAGCCGGCACTACAACTTCGGAAATGCGAATCGTTCCACACGTGTGCACGTAGCTACGAAGCGATATAGAACCCAAATGGAAGAGAATACAAATATTTTAACATATTAAAGTACATACCACGATATTGTATCAAAATAAAGCATTGAAATTTTAATATTAATCTCAAATATTTAATGAATGAATATCTTAAATTCTTATATACATATATAATAGATGAATCCAGTAAAAGTAAAAATAATAATAAATAAAATTGTAACAAATCCAAAAACGAAACCAAGGATAATTCTATTAAATTCCAATAGAACACCTGGTGCGAAACATCGTCGTTCCTGCGCGCAACCCTAAAAGCTGGCGCTTGGCTCGGTTCTGAACCGCATTCTTTGACGCAAGAGTGCATAGTCATCTAGAGCGGTTCACTGTCAACGTCGAAACACCACAATTTCCAACGATGATAGAGAACCAACCACCTGCACGAGATGGTGTTTGTCCGCGGCTTCAATATCCTACGGTCAATTAAGCGGCCATTGTGCCATTTGAATGCATTCTTCTGTGTGCGACAAATATTAAATTATCTGAAGAGTAAAGGGCTTCTAAAAGATCGAACACGCACATATAAATACACACATATAATTTTTGAAAAATTAATGCAATATGCTCGATTAAGCATAGGAAATAGAAATTTTAAACGCCCTTGTATGTTGGTAAAGATTACAAGACATAATATGTGATTTATCAATGCGTCTGAGTTTTTCGTTTGAGGCAAATAGCTTTATACTTGCCAATTTGATCCGACGGATATTGTTAACTAATACTTTTCTAATATCTTGACGATAATATATTAGCCTCTGTGAATATTATCGAAATATCTCCACTGAATGTGAATATCTGAAATGCGATTTCTATTCCGAGCTGCAATTATTCACAATTCGGTAGCAATCTCGTACGCTTCTCGGGTACGATTGCAGCTCTGTATGGTAATCGTTACTCGGATACGCAGATCGCCGCTCCTACCTAGGGATATACTGCCGACCTTAACCTTCCGCATGATATACACCGCGTCTCTCAGTACGCATACAGTATATCCTATCTTCCAATCGAGTAGATACCGTAAAGGAAATTAAAATTATGCGGCTCCACTGAATACGATACATCCTTACATACCAGTAAAAGCACCGTACGTAAATCAATTTGTCATGCGGTACCGCGGAATTCTATCGTTTTCAGCGAAATCGTAGAATACCTTAGAATACATTTATTCATGTCTGACGCATAATCCTCCTTCGATTGGTTTGCTGACGCCAGTGCGTATTTTTCAATCGATAACACCTCGGCGAAACAAGCGCTATAATTGCGAAATATTCCGTCATTAAACACGTTTTAGTTTAACGTCTTAATTCGAGCAACCGATAATTTTTAGGGTTCCTCGCTTGTCGTAGATAATATAGCCGGCGGTCAATCAGCCACTGATCTTACGCACTTACTTGACTCGGCCTAGTCATTCGAGAATATCCGCGCCCTAGCTCGTCGCACACTTCAAGATCATAAGGTATAATCACAGGAGGGATCGTCCAACATTATAAACAGCACAGCGTCACGCGAGCGCACGAGTTAACGCCGTTGAAGTCGACTCCGTGAGGGTTGATCACAAAGAAGATGAAGAAGAAGAGGAGCAAGAAGATAAAGAGTAGTTGGAAGAAGTTTAAAGAATATAGCGGCAAAGGAAACTGCGTAAAGCAGGCGGTCACGAGAAAAACCACAGATCTCTTGTCTTCGGACTCGCCAGAGACGAACGGACGTATAATCTTTGCAAGATAAAGAGAGATAGGGTGGCACGGCAGGAGAAGTCTGGGAAGAGAAAGAGAAAGAGACGGAAAGAGACAGAAAGAGAGGAAGAGAAAGATCTCCTCGTGGTCAGGAGAAGGGTGGGGGCAAGGTGGATCGTGGATTGAGTCATTATGCTTGCTCGGAGGAGACCACAGGCCTTGATGCGGGAACGGCTGCCATCGACTCGTGAAAGGAAACCGACCGGATGATTCAACGCGTACAGACGGACAAAGTAGTCGCGGTGTCTACTATACCACTCGGTATCCTTTCTTCGTCCTTCCCCCGTTCAGTTCAGCATCGTTGTTTCCTCTCTTCGCCATTTCTCCTCCTACGATCGGTCTCAGTTAGATGGACGAAGATAAGTCATAGAACATTCATCAAGTTCGATCACGGTTGCACGTGAGAGAGTTTGAAGCGAAAGACGAAGATAAACGAGATCCCCGATCCTACGTTAACTCATTATCGGCAAGTTTTGTGCTTGTTCTCCCAGAAAATTAATGGGACGACACTCTTCCGGATTCACTGCGTCATCATTTCTTCCGTTTTATTCTTATTGTGAGCGATTTCTGTTACAATCAATTTCTGCTTTTTCTATCGAAATAATTGTCGTCTTGTTAGTGAAATATTTTATTCGTAAGGGAACAAGTAATTTTCTTCTGACTTTTATTTTAAAAAATCATTTCTTTTTATCTCCAGCAATGAAAGCCTATGACAATCCGGATTCGCTACCTGACACGTTAGTTTTCAGTTACACTAACATTGTTCACACGATGAAAGAGAAGTTGTCGCGTCACACGACACCACTAGCATCAGCACGTACCATAATATTATGACATCGGGCCACTGACTGGTTTTGTATCGATGCCATTACCGGGGCTAATCCGCCACCGGATTTTATCTCGTCCCCAATACCAAATACAAGTCAAATAAGAACAATGTTTTATGAGAACCTTACGAAGAGGAAAGGTGAGAAAGACAAACGAGAAAAAACAAGTTTGAAAAACCGCAGGTACGTCCCTGTCAGAAGTCAACAGAACCCGTAGATCCTGTTGACCGTTTTAGATCGATTACCTTCTTTATGGAGGACTAACGTATCTTTTGACAAGTCATTTTTCTCGTTTATTTATTTCAATCTTCTTTCAAGAGAAGGAAGCAAACGAAATAGATTTCAATATTGATTTTGCTTTTATCTCAATATGATAAAACCAGACATTAACTTCGGACATAAAAATGAACAATTTAATCTCCTCAAGATGACAATAATCGATATGATAAAATTGCAATAAAAGATATTTTCATAAAAAATAAAGTCTATTTATGATATTACGTAAGTTGAAGAAAAGAAAATGTATTAATATGAGGATTTATGAAAAGAATTATGAAGATTAAACATTCACAACACTATAAGAAATATATAATAAAAGATAAAATAATTTTTTTAATTGAACGTGCGACGACATATTTATGTATGTATAGGCGCACTTAACTACTTACAAGATTAGAAGTAATTAATATATAAAAAGAAGAAAAATCTGTATATCTTTTATTTTAAATAAATAGAATAAGTAACTTCAGTCGCAAATACATAATTAAATAATTTTTTGCGTCAAATATAGCTATTAAATTTCTAAATAATAATATTGATTTTATGCTTCTATTAGCATATTGTGCGTGAGTAACTAGGAGAAGTAAATATGATGATATAAACATATAATAAAGTCGTTTGATTAAAGAGCCTTTACAAATCGCGTTTTACTGGCGAGAGAAGGATAAGCATTAAATGTCCGCCGTGTCTTGGCGTAATCACGAGCGTTAATATTCTTCGCGCGCCTACACGTGTGAGTACTCCTACAACTGCACGTGGTTCGATAAAAAGTCGCTCGGGTGTGAAAATCATCATCGCCGTTGTCTTCGTAACGACGCGGAACGTATCGAAGAAAAATGTACGGCCGGCTGAAATATACTCTGAGAAGTTCATTAGCTCTCTTAATGCGCGAGGGTGTTGCGTGCTATTGCGTGGCACGCGTGGGGTCGCCGGCGCACGGCGAACAGCGGGAGATAATAATTTGCAGTGTAATTTAAAGGAGACTTCATATACTTTCACGGACATTACGAACGCCCCACTTGCGATTCGCGTAACTGCACGTTCTCGCATCGCGACTCTGGCACATACGAAATTGCGTATACGCGAGACGGGTCTTTATAATCTTGTCGCATTTGTCTGTCTGTTTAAATTGCTCTCTCTCAATTATCGGGCGTGTTAGGTATGTGCGCTAAATCTCAGATAATAATGCATGTGCAATGAAAACGTGTTACTCCTTGCAAAATTGTGTATGGCATCGGTTTCACAAGTATCCATTACTTGCTCTGTATCTATCAGTTCCGTGTATGATTTAGAAAGAACTAAACCGGTAATTTTATATCTCACTTAGCTGTTGTATCGTTATTAGAGCTGCAAGTATCTAATGAAGAAATATGACATGCAAATGCTACATGACACTTGGATACCACGATTACATAATTGAATCGTATGCAGTTTCTATTAAATTAATTGATATGTGATTAAATTAATATATTCCAACAAATAAAAAAATGTTTTACTCTCTCTATCACGTAACAAAAAAGATGGAAACATGAAAAAACATTTTTAGTTACAAATTAAATACATTTTTAGTTACAAATTAAATTTTCTGTTTTGCATATTAAAAATTTCCATATTAAAAAAATCATATTTTTCATATTCTTCATTCCATACCCTAAATGTTTTATTTTCTTTCTTTATGTTTATTCGATAAGGCGTAGAAAATACCGAAATACCGCTGCACCGGAGTTCAATTAAGCCGAAATGAGATTGCCCCTCACGCAGAAGAAAGCACCATGTCACGATCGCGTTTGTGCCTTTTTGAACATCGGAATTGAAGAATTTACGAGTCTGTTGAGCGAGCATTTGCCCTCCGCTTCCTCCTGGCCGCACATCACGTCTCATGCTCGCGGTTCCGTTCGGCCAGTCGGTCGAATTTCGTGGCCTCACGTCGCGCCGGCCTCTCGTCTCCTTTCGGCCGTACGTCCATCCGTGCGGATTCAATGTCCATGCAAAGCAAACGGCGGCTGTCAATTATCTGTTATATACGGCCCTGGCCCTCGAACCCATCCTTAACGACCCCTCAAACTTAGCGGGAGGAGAAAGAGGAAGAGGGAGAGTAGAAGGAGAATGAACACGTCCCTCCGTCTTGTGCCAAGAAGTACCGAAAATCCACGGAGGCCACGAAGATCATGAAACAACGTCAGCGACGACGAAGAGGAGACGCAAGATGGACCAGGAGGATCTTTCCGAGAATCATTTGATATTCCAACGTTCCCGCCACGTAGTTCGTGAGGTAATTTTGTCCTTGTCTTTCTCTCTGTCTCAAGGAGAGCAGATTCGTCCACGAATAGCACTGTGTTATACCTCGCCGCCAAATGTGTCAGAATTGCAAATGCGTGCGGTCCGACACGTCGAGTGGCGGCGGCGGCTCGATAGAACAGGGCGCGAATTCCGCCGTGCAAGCTCTAAGATATATTCGAAAACGACTGATGGAGAGACAGACGAAGAATGTTGGTATAGGGAGACACGAAAGAAACCATAACAATGGTGTGAATCGCAACCGAACATCGAAAGAATCCCAGATCTACTTTAACATGGAAATTTGAGAGAGAGACCTATTTTAAGTCGCATTCTGAATGTCGGCTTTTTAATTTCAACGTTTCTTATTTCTATCCCGCAAAAGTTATGTTTCAATCGTTGTGAGAAATATTCACACAAACATTTAGACATTTTTAGACGCTATTTTACCTACCAAAATTCCCGAATAGCTTAACTTTTTATGTTAACTTTTATATCATTTTGCAATATTTTCATCAAATAAATTTCATTAGTCTGTAAATGGATACTTGGATAATACACGATCAACGAAAAGAATCTAAAGCATAAAACTCACGAATTCGCGAGTAGAACACAAACTTGCGCTAACAAATTTTTTAATGGGTTGAGTCAGACTTGTCCAGAAAGGATAAAGCAGTTGAACAGGATGTAAGAGTTAACAAGGGAAGTTATAAGGCTTCATCTCTTTCGCTCGTAAATGCCAACGCCTCGTAATTATAACGAGACGTTTCCTTCGAACATAACAAGCACAGCTGATGAGATCGGAAAGCAATAGTTCGAAGTGCACTTTGGATCAGTCTTTGTTAAGTTGATACCGATGTGTCGTAAATTAATCGAATAGTCCCCATTTTTCAATATTTAGTGAATACAGTTGTAAATAATATTTCTTGTAAAATTGAACAGGATATGTAATCGTACAGGAAGTATATTATCGCAATAACAAATCTATTAAATATGAATAAATATCTTTACATTACGCAAACATAGAATTGTAAACTATTTTTGGTATCACTAACCTGAGATTTGAAGCGGTCACAAACTTCGAATTTGATTACAACCTTTTCGGCTGAGAAATTCTTCTTTTCACAATCTCAGAAAGATAATACACGATACTTTGATTTCGATCTTTTTGTTGAATCCAAATGTTGAATGCAAACACGCGCAGGTGATGCAGTATCGCACAGAAAATTTATATATCCACGATAGCGTTAGAAAGTTAACCGTGTATGACAGTCTGTCGATTCTCGATTGTTTCAAGATATTATTGTTTAACGTTAAACTGTAGAGGACGATCAAAAATATCATGCGCATCATATAGCATACGATTTGATAACAGTGTAAATAACAATTTGATAACAGTGTGTTAATAACTAATGCATTTCGTCATTAATAAAATGAATAAGTTGTAGGTAATTATGTTATAGTAATATAAAAATTATTTAAAAGATTTTACGAAAAATAAAATCCAGAAAATACAAACGTGGGAAGATAAAGCTTTTTTCAATATCGTTCGTCATTACGTGGGTATAATCTTCCATCTCTTTTCTCGATATCAAATCGTGGATGTGTTCACTTAAAAAATTGACTCCACCTAATGGCCCCGCACACGCGGGATGAGATTACCTTCGTAATTTCTCCACGGCTGGCCTCTAAGAGCCGCGCTTCTTTAAAAGCACCACGCGATTGAACGGCGAACGCGCGCCTTGCCGATCCGCCGAAGGTGCGTCGCCGACCGGATAATGGCTTATTAACAAAGCGTTACCGAGGAACGCGGGAGAAGTGACAGAGGGGCCTTGACGAGAATTATACGAAGGAATCGAGAAGAGAGACGGAGAGAATGCGAGAATTCTGACGCCGGGAGTCGAGTCACGGGTTACTTCGACGCCTTCGTAGAAAAGGCTCCAACACAACGGGGCTTTAATTACGCCGATATCACGGTAATTAAGCTGATCAATGCGTGCCATTGTGCGCTGAACGGAGGGTCTCAGCGCTTCTCCCGGTTCCTATCCACAATCCCGACCACGAGCCTCCTCCATACGTTACAAAAGCACTCCACCCTCCATGGAGATACAAGGACGTATCCTGTCTGCAGTCGAATCTTCATCGCGACCACCTCGCCGCCGTGGAAAAGCCACGACAAAGAACGGGGAGGAGAATAAACACAGTGACTCTCCTGATCCCGTTGATGATACGCAAACCTTTGGGACCTTCTACCGACGAAGGGCATCGAACACGAAGAACCGCGGCCGCTCGAATGGATCTCTCATGGATAAATTATTTCGTTCGATCGTTCGACCAGATCCGAAGTTGATGGAATTCAATGGAGAGGAACACTTGCGCGGCATTGTTTCTACGCCTCTCAATCTTTTTCCGTTAAAGTATAATGATTGAACACGAATATCGCTCGATTCTTTCCGATATGTAGCTTGGCTAATGGCAGTTGTTATAATTTGTAAATAGATTTAAAACTCTATTCTTGTATTCGAAATTTGTATATTTAATTATTCTACGTAATTTTTCCATTAAACAAACATAAATCAAAATTGAGATATCTTTAAGTGTAATATTACACTTCCTTACAACGTTTAGTATTTCATTAAGAAAGTTGTTCATCCACAATTTATAAAAGCATACAAGTGTGTTAAAGGGTAATAAAGTGCCATGATCTGTCCGTTTTATCATGATGAACTACATTTATCTCTAATACTAAAATTACAAATGTAGCATTCCACTTGAATATTTGATTGCATATTCTAGATTGGTGTACGGTTCACAAGAAACATGTCGGAATGCCTTGTGGCAACGGATAGTCATTAGTTACAGGTTGTATGTGATCCACGTTTGAAGAATTTCCTTCAAACAAACGTACGGCAATTAGATAATCAAATAAAAAAAAAATTATACATTCCCATCTTTTAAATTAATAAATATATTAAATAAAGCTTTCATCATCCTGTATATTATAAATTATTCTTATCAAGCAAACTATGTTTCTTAATTTATTTATATTGAAATAAAGAAATTTTCATATATGTATATGTTCGTAATTCTCATTATTTCCTACACATTCCATTCCACAGCAAATATTTTCAAGAGTATATTTAAAAACTTTAGATAATTTATTTCTTTAATTAACACATAGATGTCTAATTGTTGTTCGAGTCTCTTTATTAAATTCTTGTACAAGAATTGCAGGAAGCGAACTAAATGAACTGAAAGCTGAGGAAGAAAGAAGGCGCGTTTGTTTGCTACCGCCCATACAGATTCCAATGTTTGTCATAAGAGTTAGGATACTGAACTCTCTATGAAGACCGCTTCATCCGGTGTTCCCACTGTTTCAAGCAAGAAAAATATTCAGAGATGCGCCGACTTTGTTCCTTATTCTTTTTGATTTTAACGTCTGTTTGCCCCGCCATTTCCTGAAACATGTACGAGCAGAAACAGGCTGGATGCATTCGATTTTTTTTCACAACCGCATAGGGATATAATGAGGGTTCCATTAGTCATGTTTACTCGGGACTGTCAGAACATTGAGAGACATACAGACTAGCAAAATGTAAACCACAGATCTAATGGCAGATTATGCTCAGCAATTTAATTATAATTAATAATAATTGAGAAATTTTACAATATTTCTATTAAATATCTATAAAAATTTTTTATAAAATTAATTTTAATAGATTTTTAATAGAAATATTGTGAAATTTCTCAACTATTGTTAATTATAATTAAATTAGGAAAACCAAAACTATAATACGTGAAAAAATAATTTCTCAAGCATCTATTTAATATTATTTAAGTAAAGAAACACACGATAATTTGTTGTGACACAAAGTCATGTGTCTGCCTAATAGAACATATATAATAATAATATTATATATTATATTTTGAATAATTATAAAATTTTAATAATTAAAGATAATTTTTCATTAAAATCAAAGGAGTAAACGCAATTAGTACTGTTTTTAAAACATATGTCAATTTATATTGACCAACTGTTTCATTTTTAGGTTACGGTCACCGGTTCAACCACGACAAGTACGAACACAGTTCATCCTAGTGTAAACGATATGGACTGGTTCGCCGGTGTCGCCGAGGAAGAATTATTATATTATACTGGCGTCGGCAATGACGTCGATTCTCTATGGGCTGTTATTGGGAGCTTTGTACCGCCACCACCTAGACCACCTTATCTACCCGAAGAGAGCATCGCCACCGATGGGCTCACCACCTGCGATTTGTGTTCATGGGCATGGAGAAACGATAGGCATTCTTTTTCTCTGGATGGCACCCTTGGTAAGTCTTATATTTTTTATCGTATTAGAATTTTATTGCTTTTTCCCTTCAGAGAGAATGGTTAATTTTAACTTAATTATTATACAAATTATTATACGTATTCAAAAGCAAGGAAATCTAACACAAAGTTTGCTCTTATGGAAGCCAGTAAATAAATATAAAAAAACATATAAAACAAAATCCTTTTATCTTTAAAAATAAATTCTGTGACGTATTATTATTTGATTGAGATTTAAAAATTTATGAATAGAAACCACAAAAAACTTTTTTTTCATAAAATCAATTACTGACTACATTTAAGATAAGACATTTCGACAAGGAAGAAAATAAAAACATTTAATTTTGTTAACTTATTCTATTTTATACTACTTAACTTATACTAGTCAACTATTCAAACATCGAATTTTGTTGAAATGTTTTAAATACTCCATATTAAGTTATACTCGAACGCAATTCAAGGAGTTTCTATCGGGCACGAGTAAAAGTACTATCGAATATGTTTGCTTCAAGTAATGTAGCGTTCGTCATTTGCTATGCTCTGTCAGTTTTTCTTGTCATCACTTCAACTAGTAGTTCTCGAAAAATGACGAGTGGTCTTCCGAGCCATGCATCTGTCCACATCAGGACCGAGGGTTAGTCCTCGTATACACACTCGACTGTGTTTGCAACGTATTTATTCGTCAAACAGCTTTTCCAGTCTAGTACGTGCTTCAGGATTTGGGGAGATCCCTCTCGAATAAACGTCAACGAACGTTCATTGTAACGATGTTGTGAAATTCTTACTCTGAGGAACCCTCACGAATATCAAACGCGTTAGATTCTTTCTTAATTATCGTTATGCTACATGCTTATAAGTTATTATTTTGTATATTATTCCAATATAATTTTAATTTTATAAAAAAAGGATAAATAAATTGAACAATTTAATTTTTTTTATTGGAACGTTAAATGTTAATTATTTAGCAGCTTATGATGAAATTTGTAAGAATACGTGCACATACTATGACTTGGTTTACGATCTTTTCAGAGATCTTTATTTCTCACTCCGCTTGCATACACAGGAAATGCTATACGAGGATTTTCATTATTCCAAATTGCTCTAAATCAAGGGTTGGACAGAGGATGAATGTCGGCGCGATTATGAGAGAAATCGTTATACACACGAGATGACCATCTTAAGCACGTTCATTAAACATAATGATAAGTAATTCGAACATGGCATAATCATACTACTTTTTTTGCCACTTTTGTCGTTCGCGATTTTTGCCACATCTTAATTCCACAAAAAATGCATTTAGTACAGTCTTACATGGTTATTTTCTTAGTCATAATTGCATGTTAAAAGAAACAGAAAATAATAATACTGTTATATAAAAGACAGACAGATTAAAAATTATTGAAGCCGCAGAAAATGTTATAGGAAACGCAAGATCATCGGAATCTTTGTGTTTTTCTATCCTTTTTTCTTTTATAACTTATTTCTCATTTCTCATCTGTATTCATCAGCAATCAGTAATTTTCACAACGAATATTGCCAAAGTTTTTGTCTTTTATAATGAAGGCACGAAGCCAGATATATTAATTCTACACCGATCAAATATTTTTTTAATAAATTTGACTTTGAAATGAAGGAAATTGATCAAAATATATTAATGAGTGCATTGCAACGATAACAATTATTGATTATAAAAGAATTCGACGGACCTCCCTGCTTTCCTATAACGGGTAAACTGCAAGGGATAATTCTCGGATGCTTTCCCCCAACGTAGGCCGACCTTCACATCCGGTTGATGTGCCCCGACCAATCAGAAACACGCCGGTCCCGCTCCCATGGTTCTCCCCTTTGGGATCGGTGTTCGCACGTACGCACGAAACGTACGCGTTTCTGCATCATGACACGCGGTACTTCCCCACTCCTCCGGTGGGCCTTCTTCAGGGGCCTCGCCCCTATCCTTTTTCGCCCCGCGGACCCCGTCGTCCGAACACGCATTATCGCCATTACCATGAATTCCCGCAGTTATTACGCCTCTGTTGCACCGCCACCAAAATGGCGGCTGGGTGCATCCTACCGTGCGAGGAGGACTCCTCGTCTGCTCCTCTTTTTATTGTGGCGCCTGCGCTGCCGGCATGTCGTGCTACGTTATACTGCTCGACAATTAACGTCGAGAATGGCGGCGGTCGACGGTGGGGATAATTGACCCTGTCAGGACTATGACAGCACTTTTACACTGCTGCATGATTTGCCGGGTCGATCACTTCTCGTGTATTATATTTTGTGTATCGGATAACGTATTTCCGGTCACGATGAAAGTCGAGATTTTAGATATTATAATAGATTCGAATCTAATCTTTCTTGATCATTCGAGCCTTTGTTTCCGACAATGATAAAATCGTTTTATTCCTCTTGTAAGTTCACATCACAATACCACAGATATTCTCTACGTGAATAGAGCAGATATTCTCTACGTGAATAGAGCACGTATATACATATATGTATGTAAACCGTTTGTAAACTCTGAATGAAAGTTGTTAGTCATCACGTCATCGTCATACCAATTAAACCTTAATTACTATCACGTTATAACTTGTTATATGCATGAGAAAAATTTCGTTCTATTATCTTCAGAAATGCACACGTCATGTATTACACGGCTTATGAGAAATGTTTCGGTGCTATGCGACGTCCTCGCCAAATCGCGAAGTATGGCGCACGAGTGGAACCTGACAATAAATAAAAGAAATAGAACCGGAGTAAAGAGAACGGTGCATCAGGGGCTTCAAGGAGGCTGGCAACGGCGGTAATCATCACGTCACTTCCCATCCTTCACGACGTAATAATTACGAGATCGCGCCTCTTACTCTCGACATGATGCAGACCCATGCTTGTCGACGAGGAAAGACAACAGGGGAGGCAGGGGGATCAAAGAAAACAGAGGGGAGAGCGGACTTAATACGAGCTTACGAGTATCTTTCGGTCTTTTGCCTCGTGTCGACGTAGGCTGCACGATTCGGCGTGACGAGATTCAACAGCGAGCAATAACTCGTACATTTCGCACTCGGAGATCTGCGCGAAGGTTCGTTAACGCTCAACGAGGGTGGCATTTATTATGAACGACGAGTAAAAATGTTTTACGTAGAGCCAGTAAGAGATTCGCAAATATAAGAACAAAGGGCGATTAATTACTGTATCCTGAAGGAATGTTTCACTCAGGAAAGTGTGTCAAATTAACAGAGAAAAGTTCGAGTATTTATTAAGTTTTCAAATATGTTACACTTGTAGTGAACGTTGAAGTTTAAAGCTTATGAAAAAAAAAAACCAAAAGAACTGTACAGATTTAAATTTTTAAGAATATTTTTGTTAATAATTTTTATATAATTTGCAAAAAATGTAATATTCTTGTCATCAATTCCACAACGTATTTTAATTATTATACAAATTAATATATCTACAATTTTATGAATTTTTAGTAAATATTTAAAATAAGATATAGATATAAATAATAAAAAATAAATGAGCGTGCATGAACAAAATCATATGCATAAGTGTCTGTTTTAACTGTATAAAAATAATCATAACAGAAAAAAATGATTTTTTTACTATGAATTTATGAATACTTTTGTCTGCCTCTAACATTTGCTTTTGTGTTAGAAATCTCGTGTTCCAAAGCGGTTAATCTCAGCACTTTGCGTTGGAATATGAATCGATTTAATAATGCGCGACGCATAACGGCGCACGTATAAATCGCCGGACATTAATTGCACCACGACATTAAGCAAAGCGAGCTATGCTGCACAAAGCGACTAGGCTTTATTCTCGAAGAAATAAAAAATAATTCGCATAAAAGTTGAGACACGCAAATCAATCTCGTTCAAATGCTTACGGCCTATACGCTAAAGCATTAATAATTGCATTAATTATAATAGAGAATAATTGGACTACTTAGAATAGATTCCTTGCTTTATATCAGATGCGAGGAAATAGAATTAGAATTTTCTGCAATATAATGAGAAGTATAAAATTCTTCTATAAATTATAATCGAAAATCGTACATCTAATTCACGCTATGTGTCTGCGAGCTATGTTTTGCTATTTCCACGGTACGATAACCAGCAGGTAGCCGTACTCTCTCACGTATATCCATACTGGATCGATGTTATCTCGTTGCGTATACGCCTGGACCAAGGGAACGTAACGAAGTCTCCCTTAATCCAACGGTAAGCATCTCTTCCGTCTTCTCTTCCTCTTCTGTGCCGTTCACCTCGTCGTTCCTCTCGACGCCTTCCTTTTTTCGACGAGCCGCAGTGTCAGACATTCGCTGCGACGAAAGTAAGCACCTTCGTGCCTGTATATCGCGCGGTGCCGCTGAATACAAACGAGAACGAGTAGCGAGGGGGTCCTGTGCGCGTGAACGAAAATTTCAGGGAGTAACCATCCAGCCCCACACCTTCCCGCCTCTTTATGTGCCCCTGAGCCGTGCACTTTTAATCTAAAAGCCGATCTCGCCCACGTAGATTTATTGACAGGGCCGATGAAATGACGTATTCGAGTGATGCGTAGGCTACCACTCGTGCGCGATTTCCTTCGTTTATGAACACATGATTGCAAACGCATAAATTTAATATTTGTTACGCTATTTCATGAAGAATAGAACATTTTTTAATTTAGAGAGTCCATAAAAAACATGATAAAAAACTACATCACTGGATATACAAAGATTCGATTGTATCCGTTCTTAAAGAAAGGATCTATGTAGGTGCAGAATTTTTATGATATTCGTGGCAAGACATAAATAATTAGATATCCACGAATATTTTCACAATTAATATAATGATAATTATATATAGATATATAAATATATATATCTTGAAAAATAGATAACAAAGTTTTCAATAATTACATGTATACTTTTTTTTTCAAGATAAAGTTTATACATGTTTCAATGTATGAATATCAGTTTGTGTTTTAGCTTATATAATTTTTCGGTGAACATAGATAAAGACTCGTGCATTTGTTAATAAAGTTATTAATAAAAGGAAAACATAAGAAAATGAGAGATTCGCGAAACAAATGATATAATACTCAATGAATATAATACTTAATTTCTGTAACAGGATAAAGTAACAATGTTTTCAATAATTGATATAAGCAAATTTAAATGTCCGTAATATTTCTTGATTGTGTCGCCGGTATGAATACACAAATAGACTTTCGTATCCGATGACGGATATGAAAAATGATTCGCGATCTCACAAAGAGGCACGTATGAATTATCGCGGGCTCGCTAATGCCATCAGATAGCTGTCATGAAAGCGGAGAAATTACACAGGAAGAGAGGCTAAGACTGGTGAGCATATTAATCGTGCATTTTAGTGGATAATTAATTCAACTTCAAAGAGCCATGAGTTAATTATATGTAAATAAAGATCGCTGACGCAGATAGGCAAATCATCAATCTTGCGAGAAGCGAACAGCGTACGGCTATGCTCGTCGGCGCACACGTGAATTATAGAAAACGGTAAATTGGATAATGGTACGTTTATTACTGAGATAGTGCATTGCACATCGATGCCCACGCGCTCGTGGCGTATATCGCACGATTTCACCGCAATGAATCGGCGATCGAGCACGCCGCTAACGATGATTGGTACAGAGTTAATTATCGTGTCCTCTACGTGTTATCTCTTTCTTTGGCAGCCACCCCGTACAAATTACCCGAGAATTACGCGCCAAAGTTTATTTTATAATAGCGCGTATTAATCACAACTAGGAAGCTGTCGCAATCTACGTAATGCCGCGGTTTAATCCCGGCGAGCGCCAGTAATTAGTGAGTCTCACGGTATGTTGGTGCGCCAACGTTTTCATTAAAGTCGCGAACGAGGTTTATGATACTTCATTTAACCTGCGATATCTCATGGATCGCTTGATTACATCTCATGATTACACGATTCGCGTTAGTCTGTTGTCACAACTTCTTTTCGACGCCTCGCAAATAGCAGGCCGATCAAATCTATGTTCGTAGTTCGGCGGCAAAAAATTAAATTTCATTTAAAATAACTGTATATTCGTCATTCCATTAGTAAAAAATTAATGAAAATGTGGTTTGTAGCATACCGCTGTATTTAAACGAATATTGTTCAATTATATAAAAATAATACTTGACCGTAAAATAAGAATCAGACATTACATATTAATTTCTGGTATAAATTGCGAAAGCTACTTGACTGAATCTAACAATTTAAATCCTTTAAATTTAAAGTAACAAAGAAAAACACAGAAAACACTTTTATTCTTATCCAAGTATTAAAAGTCTTCTTTCGCTTTAACGTCTAGATAAGCGCATATTTCACGTTTAAATTTCTTTCGAAGACCTTTCTTTACACTAAATAGCAAGTTCGGCTATTGATACGTTCATACCACGTAATGGCATTCCAATGGCATTTTGACGTAATTAAGATTACAACCTGAAGCGATTATATGAAGACAGTCAGAGTCGTTCCAGCGAGACTTCCTTATCTGCGGCACTTACCGAACTATACCGAACATGGTTGTTTTATTTCGACGACACGAAATGTGGCGCGGTACCGGAAACATCCGCGTTCCACCTGCCGATGGCACCGCATTCGGTTTAGGAATGCTTGTAAAGACGTGAACGAGCCTGCCAGAAGCAAGTCGTTGTTTATCGTCCTTTTTCTCAACTCGCGTTGTCTCACGTGAGAGTGCGGTTGGGAAAGAACGTGAAAGAAGATGTTAACAGCCGTCACGTATCTCTACACTAGACGTAGAAATACCACTGTATCCATGGCGATCGTCGTGAGTCAGGAGATTCGACGAACCCGGCGGCAACCCGCAGAGACCAACTTTTCCCACCCCGATTGCGGCGAAAGCCTTCGACCTCCTGCGCGGTTGTTCTTCAGGGAATTTTGTACGAGCCACCCAGAAGTATGAATATCGAAGTCTCGTATACTTTCCTTGGCTTCTCCGTCAGCGAATTACGTTCTTATATTATATAATTTTTTATATTTACTCAAATTATATTTGGCGAGTGCTGCTATAATTTCATTTTGGGCATTAAAGTACTATCTCGTTAAGAAAGGCTCATGAATTGGATGCAATATTTTGCAGATGTTAAAAATAAATTGTTTAATCTGATATTTGATCATTGGAGTCAAATGACAAATTGTTTTGGCTCGAAACATATGATTTATGTTTCTTATTAGTTAACAAAGCTCGATATAACGTTAAATTATCAATCGCGTTGAACTCTCATTGTCAGAGACTCTTTATTTGTCACTTATTAATTTTGTTATCGACAGTATGTTTTATTATTTATTCACAATTATTATAAATGACAAATTATCACAGTTTCTACTTGGAAGTCAAATCTAGTAAATTTTATAATATCTCAATTTTTGTTAATAAAATCTTCTACTGTATTAAATACGCAAATTCATACAGTGACTCTACAGGCAAAAAGTTTTTCGGATGACACTTACGGTTTGGTACACAACAGACTAGTGACGTTGAGAAATAGAGTCATCAAATTACGGCTCATCGATTATACCGCGGACCGACTGTAACATCAAGTTCCGTAAACGCGACAATGGCGTCTTTGTTTTCCTCATGGACTTCTTCTCGTATCTATTAACGTATAATGCGCATGCCTCTTGAAAGTTTTTAAGACATACACCGGCCATACGACTCATGAAGAAGTGCTCTTTTCTCTTTCTCGCTCTCGGTATCTTTCTATTTCGCTTCTTTTTGGCCCGACGTGTGCAGAACGAGCTACAGAGGAACCTATCCACTCGATTCTATTCTTACACTTTTACCCGACGTAGGTACGAACCTGACGTTGACGTGTACCAAGTGCCTTCGAGCGGGTTTCTCGAGTTCAGGGTTGATGTGGAGTGTATGAGCGAACGATTCCGTTAACTAAGCTCCGTTTGTATAGAGTATTTCTCACGAACAGCCACTGGGAATAGCCGAACTGCTTTTTCAAAGGAAATTTCTTGCTTATTAATGCATGCGGATGCCATTAATATGCCAAAAGTTCCGCTCACAAATTTAGACATTACATGACATTATAATTATGAAAGGTTATCCGTTGCATAATTTATACATTTACATATTAATATATTGTGGAACAATATTGAATTAATCTGATGCATCTTCAACATTAACGTCTTTACAATATATAATATACTTTTCTTACATTAATTATACTTTTATTATTTAAACTTCACATAATTTTTAAGTGATGGAAGATTCTTATCAGATATATTTACTATTTCTAAAAAAACCATGGCAGTTACTTGATATTTTTTAAATCAATAGGACTATTTGTAATATTTCTGAAATTTAACGAAACAGTCCGAACTAGAAATTTACATAAGTTTATAACTGCGCTTCGAATAATATAACACGAAACATATTTGCAAAAGTAACAACAATCTCGCTTTTATTGAGATATCTTACATAATCATGTAATCACTGGCGGTACTTCTGCTATTGCGATTACTATCGTTGTTTCTGATATTACATAATCATCGTGAGTATTGTTGGTGTACAGATTGCATCGTGCGGCATATCGATACCGTTTTACGCCTCCGGGGAAGTGCTCGGCTCTTCCACTACAGCGGCACCGACGTCTTCGGAAAGCTGCCAATCAAGACGCGATCGCGCTGCTCTCCTCGAAGGGTAGATTTCAGATCCAAGATCAACCGGCGCAATCTAAATGTGGCGTTCAATAACCCCGTGGCTAAATGTGACGTTCACTAAGTATGAAGGACAATGTCCAGCTGCCGAGATTGTTCAGATAAACGCATCATTACTGCTTTGCAAGGCATAGTGTGGTTAAATCTCTTCGGCGTATCTATCTATCTATTTGTATCATTATCTTTCTTCTCCCAAGCTATGCAATTAACTATCTTTTATTTCGACAAAGGCAGACAGTTTTTGTGTAAAACTTAATCTTCCATGAGTTATTCAGGATCTTTTCAAGCAAATTAAATGGAATTTATTTTGTTCTTATAGAAATCACATTTTTCGCTACAATAAAAAATTTTTTAAAAAGGTTAACGTTTTAAAATAAAAATCTATGAACTCTTATAATCGACACTCATATCGATAAATTTATATTTTAAAATCCGCGGGGAACTCGTTATATTTGTTCAATCTTTTCTTCACAAAATTAGATTATTTTAAAATTATTATACGAATTTATATTTATTATAAAACTGAAAAATATAAATAAAAATTCAATCGTTAAGAAAGATACATAACCAATGATCCAAAAGATAAGAGAATACTGATATTCAATCAGCTCGATGAGTTCGACCGTTTCGCTTAAATAAGAGCAATTTATTCCGCACAGAGCGATGACGCGGATGAACTTGAGAACTCTCGCTCCGTAAAGTGTTGATAATTGATATTTGATCGCGTGCCAGACCGGCAATTAAATGCTTTCAGGAAGCCGCTGCGGCGGCCGCGCAGTCTTTTTATCGTTCAAGCGAGAGAGAGAGGATCTGAGATGAGAAGCGCGCGCCTATACACGTGGAAAGACAACCGACTGTCTGACTGTCAGTCCGTCTGTCTCGTCGGCCACACCTTCGCGGACAGACAGACGAAGGAAGAGACGGACGTGGAGGAGTATCGTGGCTGGTGAACCTAGAGATGGGATGACGGATAACTCCGTTCGGTCGATCGTTCACCTGGTGATGGATCTGTTCTCGACTATTCTTTATTCCCGACATTCTCTCCCGCGTCCGCAAGCGCATTCTCTTGCTTTCCCTCGTCACAAGGGTGCCAACTCGGGCCGCACTACACCTTACATATTTTTTTCACATTTTTAATCACGATCCAGAAGTCCAACTTGTACAGCTTTATCTTGATTGTAGACCGTAATGAGAAGTCGAGCGGTGTACAAAACTCAATAATATCGAATTATATTGAATTCTACCACTCGTCATATTCGACTAGATGATGATGTAATAATGCTTCCCTCCACTCCCTCCCCCTCTTCTTTTTTATGTGTAGATCATCGATCACGGATTAAAATGACATAACACAATCAGGACAACTCATAGGGATATTTTGCACATCATCAGACCGCGACTGGATGAATAATTCAGCAGTCTCTTAATCCGAAATGTCATCACACGACGACGCGCAAATTTTCTTGACCACATGGCGCAAACAGGACAACATTTTTTAGGCTTTCGACATGCTTCGCCGACACATTTCATATGCACATCCAACCGAATATCGATTAGTTAGCGCGTTATCTAAATTAATAAAAATGTCTGAGCATACACACGTAAGTCGTATGCGTTACGAGAACGTAATTGACAAGACAAGATAATTTACATACCATTAAAACCCAATACATATCCTTTACATTATATACACTACGTATCCTTTACATATGAAAGTTCGAAACCGATGGACGATTAACGGTGGACGTCTTGCGGCGTGAATTATGACTTGTCCGAAAGACACATGTATCTAACACTTAGGACGATTACTTAAAACTATAATCGATTTTTCGTCAGCACTGTAGAAGGTTACGCCTATTGCGATGATAAAGCTATTAAACGGTACAATTTTAGAGAATAAGAAAGAAACAGATTTTTGGTATGTAAGATCGATATAACCTGTATAATTATATTAATTATAAAAAAGGTTGTAATAAAACATTAACATTAAAATTAAGATTACTTGATAATTTTAATATCATTTTATTAAAGTAAAAAAATGGAGCTTATATCGATATGGCTAATTAAAAATGTATATTGATTTCATGCGAATGAAATCAAAGTATTTTCAGTTATTAGTTTTAATATTTCCTTCATATTTTAATTTTACATATAAAAAACATAAATACCTATATAATTCTTACGATATAAGTATCAAAGAGAGAGAGAGAGAGAGAGATCACAGCTTTCTGTAGTACAACTTTCTTTGGTTTATGAATAGATTAATAAACAATTAATAATATTTGCAATTTATAATAATTTTCTTATTATAATTGCATGCGGAAAGAAGTTGGCAATGAGACAGAAGGATAAATACTGACAAGACGTTAGTTAGTTTAGTTAGTTAGTTTAGAATACGATCTGTTTACAGAAGTGCTTAAGAACTAAGCACTGGGATTAAATATCTCCTGACATCCAAACAGCCGATTAGTCTATGCGGGAAGCGCCTCTCTTAACCCTTCCAACATCTTCGCGTATAGTTCGACCCGGCTATAAGAAAATCGTAAAAATCAAATAAAAGTGATTTGTGGTTAAGTTCATCGCATCTGAAACCTCGACCATTACTGGTTTTTCACTTACATGATTACTATGTTGGTGTGATTTCACGGCGCGGCGTTTCTTGATGATACAAAATTGTAAAATTTATTACATCACCTTTATCTTAAATACCTTTATCTTAAAAGAGATTATTTTAAGACTTTATTTATTATCCGTGTACGCATATGCCTCACGGATTACTGTGGGGCAGCAATAAAAATAATGACGACTGTTAAATAATCGATATAATAGCTGAAAGCCTGCTGTATTTACGCGTGTTTATGGAAAGGTATCTTATCAGTATCTTTATACATCTGTTTTGGCCAGTAGCGGACGAATGGAAAGAGACGTGAATATTTATATGAATCCTATAACGTCACAGGTATATTAAGCCATCAGGTAGACGAGACAACCTTCCACAAATGAATGCTTTTAAAATGTTTAGTCATCTAGGTTTTATTTATGAACGTTCGATCGACTAATTTCTCACATAACCACACGAAATTTATTGTGTTATGTATAGTGAGTGTTTTCGCGCGCGCATCCAAATGCCGTAATAATGTTCACGCTAATGCGCAGTAAAAGATTGTGACAGATATTATTGGTGAGATTATCATTGTCTATCTACCTAAGTATCTTCTATCATTTCAAATTTATTAAAATTTTTTGAGCAATTAGTGTCCAGCATTTTTTACCGTGTATCGATATGAAACTAATATACAGATTTTAAATAAATATTAGATTTTAAATAATATCTAATATTTATCTCATATTTATACTGAAAATAACTATAATTTAATTCAAATAACTTGTTCTAATATAATTGCCTTGCTGAAAAATCCTGCATTGTTATTTCTATTCGTTAACTTTAGAAAATGTACATGTGTTATTTATTATTATTTATTTGTTTATTTTTATTTATAAAAGGAGTAAAATCTCGAAAATCATTTTCAATAACTTTATTCTTATCTTATTATTATATTTTTATTGCATTATATCTTTAATTTATTAGCTCTATACGAGGATGTGCGCGCGCGCGCGTGTGTGTGTGTGACTATTTCGCACGAATCTTTTGCTTTTGAAATAAGTCCTTTCCAGCAAAACTACTTAATATTATTTTTTCACTGATATAAATTTCGTGGATACTTTTTCGTACAACTTTTCCTACGGGCTTTGTGTAGTGATTATTCTTTTAAATAGATACAAAGAAAGCGATTAAGAACAAAAATGCGAGCGCAGCTCGATGAAGAATGAATGAATAAAAAATAATGTGCGTAAAGACTACAGAAGCAGAAATTAGCAAAAAGAACCGCAGGGTAACAGAGTCAGCAGATAAAGCCCGCATACACATACATATAAAATCAAGCCAGGACCCGCCAAGCCTTTCGCCCACGAAGTTCAAAGCGTGAATGATTAAAATTGCGGTGGCGACAACGGCGGAGGACAACAGCTCAATTATGGCATATATGGTCTCTCATGTTTTAAGCAACTCTTTCTGTCTACGAATACAACGATTAATTTGGAAAGTTTTTTATCAGAAATATTACCATATAGATTTTTAAGTTTTATATTATTAAGTTTTATAATTTAAAAAACCATTCAAGATAATTTGCATAAATTATGCTTGGAATGACACATTTTGCTTCATTTCAACTTGCCTCTATTTAAACAAAATCACAATTTAAGCATTAATAATTATTTTTTTAACATATGTCAAAGTATTGTGAAAAAAATGACATTTGATTGAATTTTTACTAATGCAATCGATCAAGGAATTTATATGTGTGAAGCATGTAGATTGTGAACCGTCCTGTATATGCATACACGATGCTGTTCTGGCAAGGAAGACCCCTGGCGCGCCCGCCGGTCTTGTGGCGGATAAATTATTGTTGTTAATGACATATTTATCGGTGGTGCCGCGTCGTGGATACCGGGAAGTGAGACATTGAGCTGTTTCGTCTGTTTCGTGGTAAACCACTGACTCGCTAATGTCTTATTCAACCCATTCAGACCCATTTCGGTTTCCGTTTTCACCTCTGCGAAAGATAATAAACACGTGATAGCTATATGTCACACAACACACACAACTAGAGTTCTTCAACAATATTACTATTAAGAATTTCTTTCTTATAAATCACGCGTAATTAGGAGAAAGAAAAGAAATAATTAAATTATCAAATGTCAAATTCAATTATCAAATTAAATAATAAAAAGAATTATATTAATAATGTTAAAATTATATGTTGAATTTAGCAAATACAATAAACATTATAATGCAGTCAACACATTTAAAAAAATTAATTTAAGTATTACTTTTATTTAAATAATTTTTTCAATCTGTCTATTAAAGATCTTATGAAATCCTAAACAGAAAAATCGCAATCATTACGATTTTGCAACCATAATATCTTTTTTTTGGCAATCTAATATCTCTCAGAAAAATCACAAACTGTAACTTATCTAAAATCTTCTTGAATCTATTATAAATAACTATTTAATATTGCTTGTTCGCGCGATGTCAATGAATAGATTAGCGATTACATCTTATTTATCATACATCTCATTTATGGTAATTTTTACACGACAGATCTATTCAAAACCTCACTGAATATATTCATAAAATGAAAAATCGAATAAATTATCGAAATTTATCGATTATATCTTTATTTGCACACTGTTTTTCGGATTTATCATGCAACAAAAATAGATTGATTTGAATCTCGGTCTTTCTTAATAAAAAAAATGACTTTAGCAGCTTATTGTTCAAATTCTCGCTTATGCATTCTCGGATTAGTGATGGTGGAGATTAAGGCCGTAAAGAATGACAAGTGTTTTCAAACAAAAACTTGAGAGAAAGTTCAATGAATTACGAATATTGCGATCGTCGACAGCTTTTGACAAGCTTCTTCTATAAGAAAGATAAGAGAGGAGACATACACAACTCAACACAATGTCGCTTTCGTATATGTGTTCGTCTTTCGAGACGAAAAATCTCGCACGAGCCTTTTTGTCGTGCCGAATCATTCTTTAATGATGATTAATGAACAATTCGTATTTCTTTCGTTTACTTTACATAAAATCCGCTTTCGGTAATTAACTAAATCGGCCGAAATCCAACGGATCGTAGGCGCGGAACGTTTGTTGCAATGTCCAACGTCATGCAGCCGTATTAAACGAGCGCTTAATTATTTTGCCAATTCCGCAATAATAATTGCTAAACCTGTTCTTGTGACCTGTGTTGTGACACAAAAAACATTTGTGACTCGTAACAATGGGTCAAGCAGTATGAATAGTGTATATGTCAAAAGACGACAGTAATAGGATTTTTGCACACGGACGATGACTTCGACCGCGGCATGTCAGAAAAGTCATTCAATGAATCGGCAATTTTCTCTATAAGAGAAACAGTAAGTTCAAAAAAGTATGTATCTCATATTTCGATTAGTTAGACCTAATATCAGAAGAAATTGTATTTTATTTTTAATGATATGATCCTTCCCTAATTCCTTCGGATAATAACATACTGTTTGAAAAGCTAAGCTATCAAATTTATGCTACTCCAATAATTGAATAGCCGGTTTCTTAATTATTTTGAGTATTCTCTTTCTATTTAACTGGGAATTATCGCGTGTTTTTAAATATTGACAGTACTAATTTTTGTTTATATTCGTGAGAAAAAGTTTTCCCATAAACATCAAAACAAAAAGCTAAAGCAAATGTACATGAATTATTACATCAGATTTTTACATAAATTTGTAGATTAAAGATAGCATATGCGGTAATTTACAAAAATGACGGTGATATCACCGAAAAACGATAATAGTGTTTGAAACAAATAGTGCATTACACGCCACCGGTGCAATTTTTCAAGACGACCGAGAAACACGCATTTATCGCGGAAAGAGGGTTAATTAAGGTAAATCTCTAATTACCTCGGCGCGGTCGAAGGGCATTAGGCCGTAAGGTGCATAATAGAAGAAAAAGTCCTGAGCTAAAGATAATGACAACTTGCAGTTGTAATTACGCATATTGTGAGCCGCGGCATAATTTCACAACGAAGGGAGAGCAAAAAGGCATTCTCGCTTAACATTCAAATTGGTCGTGCCAAATATCCGTTGTCTGTCCACCGACTTTTTATTTCGAGTTCGCACGCCTGTACGTCGTAAATAAGATTGCAGCAGTGTCATTTCACAGACAGAATTCGTGACAGAAACCGTCAACAGAAACCATCACTTATCTTCCGAAAAAGAATGATAATCAAAATAAATTACATCTTGAATTATGCATACATTTGATAAGTAAGAATCTTGAATCCTATTCCCATCACGAATTTAACACTAAGCATACTGATCAATAGCAACCTAACTCGAGCTTCATAGAAATATTATATTATACTTTCTATAGCACTATTTATATTAGACAAATATCAAACGACCTTTATAGTGAATAATCAAGAGAGTATAATTTGGTAAAAGATAGTTTTACAATACATAATGTTTCAAAGACATACAAATGTATTCGGTGTTAATTAATATACGCTGATTTTATATACAAATAAATATTAGTAGTTCACTTTTGATATTAAAAAATAACATTTCTTAAAATTGTATACAAATTATATACAAATGTCACATTGATGTACTCATCAATTGCAACTTTCACGAAGTATAACAACTCGGGAACATCAAACGTAATTAAAGTAAAATGTTTTATATTCGTGTATGTCATTGAATACGCCCGGTTCGTCGATCGAGAGTTTCTTAAACGAGCCATGCCGCCAGTAATTTTCATGCATACATCTATGAAGTAATTGCTAATTTACATAATAACCCTATAAAGTGTTATCTCACTTAATGGAATAACTTGGCAAACTCTTTTTTAAGGTCCAAACTGGAAATCGTTCTGAATTATGTACTCTAAGATTTATCCGCTTTTCTCGATAAATGATAATAATTCCAAAAATCGCGAGGGATGCCGTAACAGCGAATACCAACGAAATTAACGTAACCAGAATAATTAGAATACAAGATAATTAGAACAAATTGCAACAAGATAATTAGAATAAATTGCGCCTAATAAGTATGATAGTCAAATGAAGTATCCTCATAACTGTGCAATTGGCTTTTAATAACCGCAATACGAACCTTATTCTAATTTTGTCGAATCGATATATCCTGTGTAAAATAAAATTGCGTTACAATTTACAACATCAAACAGATATGACCAACGACTGTAGCGTGATCCGCTGGTAGCGAACGTGTAAAAATTGTACACAGGGGACGCATGTTTATGCTTTATGCTTTATGCTGCGATTAAATGTTTCACATATCGAGTATGACCTCCCACGAATCCGTACAAATCGAAAACTAGATCCCAGACTGAGCTGCGAGAGCTTCCCGGGAGAGAAAAAGAGAGAGGATGAGGGTGCTCGGTTATTCGCAGAGTCCGTAATTGGAGTCCGGAATCCTGAAATACGATGTGGACTCTAGGCCACCTGTCGAAATGGATCGCGGAACGATCTCGACGGAACGAGGCGGCTGCAAAGTCAATAAAAAGAGAACTCGTGCGAGATATATACGACTTGAACACCGGGATCGATAAAGAATGTAGGCGTGCAACTCTACTACAATCGACCAAATCTAGAGAAATATTGAGTACACTACGAGGAGGCGAACGAAATCTCGACGAGAGCTTTAATAGTATGCGAGGACCGGTTACAGGACCCATAACGCAAAACAGCGTTGAATTTACTGATCGGCGAAGTTTTTCGATTCCGTGTACAAGCCATTGGCGTACATTGTTGTCTAAAAAGTATGTGACACAAATCCATTTGGCTGTTTTTATTATTAACTCGTTTGAATAAATATACACGTTTCTCCGTAGCAAGCGAAACACGGTTTCATGTGAAAAGGCGATCGCATTGTTACAAATATTGTTATCTTTATACAAAGATAGCTAAACTACACGTACAAAATTCTCGAAAATACAGCTTGAACAAGTTTTGGTTTAAAGTTACGCGAGTCTACTTGCATCACTAGTGCATAAACTTAAATTTAACGTTTAGGTTTTCTCAATAATATTCCTTTTCTCATTTCTCATTTAATATGATCAAATTATATCGTAAATTAATTTACAATATATAATTTGTATAACAATTAATAAAAATTTCCCCAGATTACTAGAATAATAAAGATATATTTAATAATTCTAATTTTATTATTAATATGTTTGTTGCACCTACTATTTTGCTTTTTAAATCTCACGTGCGTGATTTAAATTGTACATTATTAAAACATATATTATTAGAGCATATGCTTTAATAATGCACATTTGCAATGGATCGTAAGAATACATAAAATCTAACGAGATTAAATGTTCGTATAGTATTGTCTGTAAGAGAAGTTATGACTCCAGCGAGGAACCTATTCGTTTAATTCTTATTTCCGTTTATGTTTAACAGTCAATTGCCTGTGAAGCGACTGTGCACTATACCGCCGTTATATGTACATTAAACCGCAATCGTGGATAGTTTGTGGCGAAAGGTGAAGTCAATGTTGCGGTAAACTAAAACAATTGACTCGATCGTGAAAACAGTGGTGGGTGATCGCGCTTTCTTCAAAAAGGAGATAATTAATTGTGTTTTATATGGTCACATAATACTGAAAAAATGTGATTAGACCAATATAGCTATTTGATCAGGCGAAATCATGTTTTAATAGGACAAATCTTAATAAAATAATAATATGTAACCATACATGAATAAGAGCATGTTTGTTTTAAATAAAATTATGATTACATTGATATGAAATATCGATTTCGAGGTTTTTTCTGTGATTTCTAATCATTTTCAAGATAAGTTCTTTACTTTAAAATATTTTATGGAAAATATTGTGTTAAACAATAACATTTGATCAGCCTAAATCAATCAGCGACAAATGCAACACGTAGAGTTAAACATCGTTTCTATACCATTACAATTTTAGTTGCTAATGAGACAGAGAAGATCCACAACAGGTTACTAATTCCGACATACAGATTGAAGAGACTACCTAACTAGCTTGGTCTGTTCATAGATCAAAACAATTTACTGAGATAACTGTAACAGAGAACTCGTGTACGCTGGCCGACATTAACACGCATTGGTCTAGGTGGTCAATCTTGGAGCGAGATGATTGATAACTCTCTTGTAAACGTTATCAACCGCAACGTACATGCTGTTATGTTCACGTCGGATCATGACGCTGATAGACGAGTTTTACTTTTTCTCCTCTCTTTCCCTTCTGGCCATATAACTTGGCTTTTAATTCAAAGATACATGTCAACATGTTAAACGCATTCCCTTTGTGATTTTAGTTGTACCGATTTTCGATTCTCCTTCGTTACAAGGACAGAATAATTTTATAAATATCTTATAAATTTATAAGAAATAGTTGAATCTGTTAGTTTTATGAATTATGAAAATAGAGAAATAGAGAAACCCCCCCCCTCTCTCTCTCTTTCTCTTAACTAAATTAAAATAATTTAGTCAAAAATATTTGTCCATATTTGTCCAAAATTATATGTAGAAAGATAATTGAATCTTTTACACTCATTCTCATATCTCGATAGAATAATTTTTCGTGTTCAGAAATGTTTATCCCTTTTTCTGAGTTATAAATTGCGCACAACAAAAAAAGTTCTCTTCCCTAAAAATACTTTCTTGCTTAATCATGCTTAATTACGAACCTTATCCGAAAATTATTAACTTCAAAAAGTTGGCCGGCTAGTCCCTCTATCGCTACCTGAGCTACCTTACAATCGTGAAGAAGCAGCATTAACGGCACATTCGTATGCAGAGTCGAGTACCAGCTCTCGATCACAGGCGGCTCCTTCTCTCTTGGACAACTTCCTCTCCTTTGGAAGCCCTTTTCCAAGCTCGCCGGGCCCTGAGCGATTGCAGCGTCGACAACTTGAAGTACATATAAACTTACGTATGCGTAGGCAGACTGACGGCACGGAAAGCCGCGTGACAAGAGCGTAATGAATCTACCTCTCCGAACGAGCATACTTAGAATGGTCTTAAGATAGAAACCCTGCTCGGTGGAATTCGAAGACTGCACGCGATTAATGTCCCTGCAACGAGCGAAGATGCGAACGAAGTCATCGGTTAGAGCAGTCGAAGCGGGCATTACAGCGTCCCTTTCGCGGATAATCCTGCGATCAGCGAGACCTAATTATCCCGTTCTCTCGTTTGTAATTCCACGAGCGCTCGTCGCTAATCTCCATTTCGATGTTTAAATTCACGTCGGCCGGAGGAAATCGTCGCGATTAAGACCTTGAATAAGGACCGATCAGAAACATTCTGTACGGGTTTAAGATATTTCACGATAACGCGACGAACCATAAGATCCAACTAATGAGCGTGGAACGAGGGAAGGAAACGGTGGCGCGCAGTTATCTCACTCGAAGCTCGCGTTTCAGCGAAGAACGGCTATGCAAACAACCGAGAACTGGTCGGGAATCGTTCGGCAAGTGTGTAAGTACTCTTCAGGAGGATGTTGCGGGAAATCACCGACTGCGAATCGTACGACCGCCGCCAGTCGTGCCCGAAGAACGATTCACTAATCGGTCGATCCATACCGAGAAGAATCTACCATCGTCTCCATCATATGTTCGCTTGCGGCCGCCGCGCCGTTTCCTCGCAATAAACCCGCGGTGCGATTCTCTTAATTACGTTCGCACGGACGATAATCTCAAGCCTCGTTAAGTGCTGTGCACGAGATCGCTGCCGGTGCGCATCCGAGATGAAATGATTTCAGCGGGGATAAGTGGGATAGGTAAGGGACGCAGAGTGCTTTCGGTAGGTGTACAGCAGGAATAATAGTGAAGGACGCACGCCTAATAAACCTACGGATGTCCCGCTGTGCGGAAACGGAACGCGCCGGATGAGGCTGTAAGCCAATTATGGGGCGCCCGCGCGTACTGCGCGAAGATCTCAAGAGTCGATTTATATGATGCTCGTGTGTTGTCAGCATATATATATGCTCGACAAAGACCCGGACTCGAAGAAATTATGATAATATGGCGGGATTAAAACCGAAAACCGACACATTAAATGTTATATTTTTGACGACATCTTTGTTTACTTGTATTTCACACTTATTATTGTTGACATAGAGATTTAGAAGTTCTCTAACTGGCTTTTATTTTTAATATTTTTCTAATATATTTCTCAGATTGCATATTTTTACCAAATTAATTTAAAGAATCTGTGGGTCCTTTTATGATAAATCTAAATTTGTAATATTAGCAAGATTAAAAATAAATAATAACGTGTTATACTATGTCAATTAGTACAAGAACTTTTGTAATATTAACAACTTCCATTTTTTTTACAGAAGCTCCTGGAGAACTTGGATGGGTGCTGACTCTTGTGATAGTGTCCTTAGTATCAGCTGGTATCGGAGCTGTGGTGATGATGACTCTTCTCCATTGTCGAAGGTTAGTATTATTATTTTTTCATTTAAAAAATTCATATTTTTTAAATATAAGTAAAAAAGAAAAGATGATCGAAAATTGTCTTCGCGCGACACGGAATTTAACTACCTCTTACTCATTAAATTTACTGGATAAAATCAATCGGAGCTAATGGTCGCTCAAATTGAAATCCTATTGCATGCTATCCAGTGCAATCTTCCACGGAGACGCTTCTCTCGCTTCGCGAAGAACAGTGAAGCATCACGATACGGATCATCGCGCCGACAGATTCGCGAACCGATCGCGGTTTCATCTTACAACTTCACGCGATCGATTCTCTTAAATTACCACCTACCGGCGATACGTAATCGAACGAGTCGATCGACACTAAGAACGAAGATGAAGCGGTCGCTAACTAGATCGATTCGGTATGAATCCGGCAAGTGACAGACTAACGGGACATCAAAAGGGCAAAAAAATGGAAGGGAATGGTACACCATTAAAGAAAGAATCATGACTGCGGTCAGATCTCGATTAGAATTCCTGAGTAGCCTGGAAACGAGGGTTTTCGTGATCGCAATCTTCTCATCCTCTTCTACATCCTTCTTATAGAAGGTGATTTATTAAACTCGATTGCCAACAACTTGCATGTTTCTTCACTTATAATTTTCATGAAAAAACGATCATGTAAAATTATTTAGGCCATTCGTTTTTAATAAGTTGATTATTAATCATTATACATATATACATACTGACGTATGTTTAACGAAATATTCCTACTTGTCGTTACTTTAAAATAATTAATTTTTTTTTCTAAAAATACAATTATATTATTATTACAATTATTACTTTTATACAGTTGATAACAAATATTTTTTGGGATTAATCGATATTCCTAATTGATCTGTTGCAGGATAAAAAGTGCCGGAGGCAGAGGTAAGCAAATTTCTGTCAAAATGCATAATCCTCATAAAACTTCGCCACACTATGGTCGGTTATACTCTTGTCGCTCATATTTTTAATGACATAATATTGATATTGTAAGTTTGTACATACAAGACGAATTTTATCATGAAAACGTGAGTCGGTCTACAAAATCATACAAATCACTCATAAGAAACTAGATAGGGTTACGGTATATAGGGTTACAATTAGACTAGATTGATCAGAATAAAGAAAGAATCTAGACGCAATCTAGCCTCCCAATTATGTCGAATTAACATACCATGTTCAGCAATAGCGCTGACAGGTCAGGTTCGAAATGATTCCGAGTCCCTTTTATTGAGTTACCTGTCGGAGACCTTCTATTCTCTCGTTTCTTCATCATATACGTTAATATACGGCATCCATATTCATAATAATACCATCTCGGATATGCTTTATAAGAGACCTTACAAAAATATCTTCGAAAACGTTCTTCGCTTTGTCAAACTTCAAGTTGTAGAAAAATACAGCGAACATAGTTGAGAAAAACCCCCCTACTCAAGAAAATAACAATATAATACGACTCAAAGAGATATGTGATACAAATTATATCAAAGTTTGAAGTTTTTGTGGTATGACGTGCTATTTGCCATATCATACTAATTAATTTCACATTTTCATTACGGTAAACAAAAATATCGTTAATGGTGTTATAACATAAAATGTTGCAGAATAAACTGTTTGCTCGCGTATTGACCTCTCATCGCGCGATTTCTAAAATAGGCGTGAACTATGTACTCGGCTCCTATGTGAGTATAATCCCGAAAAAAATAGGGCGACAATCAATCGTGACGGTTCGAAAACATGAGACACGTTCTTAAGATATCGTGTCTCCTATCAGGGAATAAAGGGGATATACCTTTCTACTTCGGGTTCGCGGAGGTAGTCTCACGATGTCGCCGTCGCCATCTCCGTCGCAATCAACGATGACCGTCACGGTTTCAGACGGTGAAAGGACTCGAAAAGAACGAACCCCATTGCGGAGACCCCATACAGATTCAATATACGAGCGTGCGCGGCGATGGGCTGACGACGTGTGACGACAGGCATGTCGGCACGAAGAGGAAAGAGAGTAACACCATCGTGGCATCGAGAACCAGCATTGATTGCAGTTTAATTAGTTTCGAATAATGCAAACCGTTCACGGCAGTATAAACTACGAGACTGTCTGCTGCACGTTCTCTGTTGTGCTGCTTAAAAGATATAACTGGGCGACGCGACATGACGCGACACGACGCGAATCGACGTGCGAATGGCCGCGGCCGGGCGACATAAAAGACAGTGAAACGCGTCTAATTAACTTTCTGATTTAAAATCAACTGCAGCACGATACGATCGACGAGCGGACGGCGGCGAGTGTAAAAAGACGATGAGCGAGAGAAGGAAAGACAGGAGGGGATTGTGCTACTGCCTGGGATGTAGGGGTCACCCGAATTAATTATCCAACACTCGTTTCATTGAACCTTTTGAATATCTATCGAGTCTTCGCGACGCGATTTATATAAACTTTAATCTGCTTAAACTCTAAACTAAGGTTTAAATGGCCAGTTCGATTACAAACCACCAATTAAAAACACATTAAATAAAAAAAATTACACTTTTAACAATAAAAATACACTTTAAATAAAACATTTTAAAAATGTACTTAACTTTAAAATATTTAAATATAAAAAAAGAGAGTAAACTTTTTAAAAAGTTATTGATATTCTTTATTATCTATATTTTGCATTTTTTCGAATTAAACAGTAAAGTAAAAACATCTTGAAACATATATAAGTTGTTTCAGATGTTAAAAGACGTTTAAAAAATTTTCTTGGTTACTAACTGGTTAATTGTAATTGGCTACTAACTGGTAAATTGAAATTAGAGTTTTTAATGATAACGTTTTCATTTCTTTGCATCAAAATGATCCTCCACGGTGGTCTGCACAGAGCAATTTGTATTTGCAACCATAAGAATGCATAATTTCGTTGTTTCCCCAGGGGCAAGTTTTAGTCCGGTTTTAGAACGCGGATAACTACTAAGAGAGGCACGAATAACCAAGATATACAGGATTAAGACGCGATGATTTATTGTTATTTCTTGAAATAACAGGGTTAATCACTTAATAATGGAAGAGAACATTTCTCAATGACAAAATGGAATTCTCCAGCGTTAAAGAAATATCTTGTGATTTTTAGAGCATAAACAAATTATTCTCTATGACAAGAATAAAATATTGATATGGATAAAACATATGTATTAATATATATATGTGTTAATATACACATCCAAATCAAGCGGCACGTAGTGTGACGCCTGTATAAAATATATCTTATTCATAAAAAGAAATCTAACATCAAATATCTAACAGTCTTATATCTTCATAAGACTTCTAGGAATAGACTTTCTATTAGAAATATTTCAATATTACTAGTATCTCTTTCGGATATTATCTTTATAGCATTATAAAAACTAATAAATCCGCAATTTAAATCAATAATAGGCCTGACTGAACCGGAGCTTGCAAAATATAACTTTCATGTGCCGACATTTTATAAAATTACAGATAATTGAATATCCTGCCAGATAAAAAATAAATTAGTGAAAGTTCGTTAATAGTACATTCTTCCATGCATAAGGATTGCTTCAAGTACCACCGGGTGAGCAGCGCGTTAATGGACGGCTGAAAGAAGCTGCTCTCACGCAAAAAAGAATGGAGGGTCCATACTATACACGTAGATTGCCGTGCGTTCCTCCGTATACAATGACGATCGAAGAGTCGAGTAGAAAAGGTGAATCGAATCCGTTAATCGGCTTATTGCGTCGACTGGAAACGATATTTTGGATCAGTCGATGTATAATACGTCAAGAAATCGAGATGCTTTCTACATGCACTCAACACGATTTATACATATTGATACGTTCTGCAAAACCTTTTATCGTATAAATTGATATTTTCTATCAAGTTGACTACAAACACTTGACGACAAATTCATTGAATTATACTTTAATAAAGTTAATAATATGTTAATAAGTTAATAAAGATTAAGTTAATAATACATGAGTTATGTATGGTTAATTAAAGGGAAATTTGGATGTAAATAATTTTACCGTATAAAATAATACTTTTATAATCTTTTACTTCTCATTATTATATTCGAGTAGACTTTATTTTATCCAAATTCTAATTCCAGTGTCTTAATCTTATTATCAAGAAATTCTTAATAGTGATAAAAATGTAAGAAAAACAGTTTGCATTTAAAAAATTTACTCGAAAATTATTCTAAAATTTAAAAAAAAATTTTTAATTCTGAAAGATACTACATCATAAGTACTTTACTTTAAGAAGTAAATAAATGAAACGTGATACATTTAATCTGTAATCTTCATTGTATTTTAAACAATGAGGAAATTGTATCTGCAATGACTTATACTCCGAACAGATTTAAGTGTAATAAATTACATTAAATTCTTATCATATGATATCTTACACGTGACACAACAGCAGTAGAAGGCAGGAAATGAGTTCTATGTACGCCTTTAGCTATCTGATCGTGACGAAAGAGCGTAACATTTTCCCTTCCCCGTCATCACGATATGTTCTCCAAAGTCATACTTTTTATGTGTCGTCCAATTAATATTCTACCTATCTATCCTAATAATATGCAGATGATACGGCACGAAGTCTGGAAGAACGAACGGATTCGATTATCTAACTCATTCGGAAAGTGGAAACTATGTCATAATCACGCAGGTGAGATAAACGTCCATCCAAAGCCGTCACATGCCTCATGCACACGAATATGTAGCATTTTAAAAAGATTATCCTATAACTTTTTACATTACATCACCACTAATAAAACTTATATTGCGACAATAATATAAGAGTAATAGCTATCTCATAATAAGTAGGTGTTTTATAAAAAATCAAAACATTAGTTTATATTACGTAGAAATATTCTTATTTCAGAAAAACAAGATATCTATAAAAATTTCAAAGTCAGAAAAATAGGTTGAAACGCGTTGTGTGTAAGAATCGAGTAAAGTTAAGAAACAGAAAAGAAAAAAATAATTAAAAATTTGGAAGGATAAGAAATATATCACAATAATCGTGCTGGAATTGTGTCACACTGGTTAAATCATAAACGAGAACTGATTCAATATTCACGCGTTGCGAAATGACGGCAGGATAAATTGTCGTGTTCCTGATCCGCTCCCGCAATAAGCAGATTAGCAGTGGAATGTTAAATCGAATGTTAAATCGCGCTCGATATCACATACTGTTAATAAATAATGCGATTATACTTTTTATTTCGGCATTAATCGATGACGTTGGACAATCTGGCAGTATTAAGCAGAGTCACGCGTAATTATAGATATAATGGAATTTCCCGCTTTAGTATTACAACTTTAATCGCGTCAGATCGAAGCAGTAATAGAAGGGTACAAAATATAGGCTTAGTTCAAGGTAATGACTTTTTAACGAAGCTAGGCATTAAGGAAATAAAATATCTAGGAATGTAATTATACATTTTTCAGTTAAGTAACTGTAAATATTTTGTTAATTGATTATTTGGCAATAAAATCGCGAGTTAATTGTAAATTAAGCCGTAAATCTTTAAAATTTTTCATTTTTTATGCATAAGAAATTAAAGGTGATATTTTTCATCGAAAATTTTTAAACAGTTAATGAACAGGAAGAAATTCAGAGATTTGATTAATCAGTGAAAATAGATTGAAAAATATGCAGTTCCTAAAAATGTTATGAGCGAAAATAATTATCTATAGCAATAAATCTTACACATGCGTGTAAGATAAGTAGACTGAAAGAATTATGAGCGTCAAGGTTAAAGTTATCAATTACCACATCAGACGTCCATAAAAATGTATATAGAAAGTGCGCTCGAATCAAGTAATTAACAATTTCTAACATATCCATCAACTATCTCAATAAGAAGCTCGTTACAATCGCTCTCTCGATTAGAGCGTCTTTTTTTCAGAGAAGTATTATATATAATTAAATAAATATCATCCCGTGCATCATTCATCACGGATTTACATCTGTAAAAACACATGCTACATAAAAATAACACGTTACAAGAACTGGTCTCTTTATTTCCTGACGAATGACATCAACGTACTTTTTAGAGCAGACGAGAATCCTTCGAGGTACAATAGAAATTAAGAGAAATAGAATATAAGCTCGTCCTCACGACAAAAGTGACAGAGAGAGAGAGAGAGAGAGTAGAATACAGAAAGGGCACGAGATTTCCATAATCTTATTTTTTTACCTCTGCGTATTCTTATAAGTTTACTTACCGTCGCGGCGGCGTTTCTGATCCACGAATTTCAAGATCTTTTTCCGTTCTCCGCCTCTCGCCCACTCTCTCTTCTTTCTTCCTCCCCTATCTCGATTCAACCACCCGTCCCACCCTCTGATACGCTGCAACCCTCGGCATGATTCTATGAAGGCTCATGACGGCGCGATGACAGGCTCACAATAAGGCTATACAGAAGACAGCCGGTTTTTTCTCTATATGCGGATGCATGTCATAATGCGGTGATTCGGGTTCGGTCGTCGTTCTATATATGGGAGCAGTTATTTATATTTGCGCATGGGGTGTATACGTACACGTGGGACCATAAACGTATCGGAATTCGGGACCAACCTCACCTGGTACTTCACGTGCTTCCTATGGTTTTGAGCGGATTCTGTCAACCGAACGAAGAACCGTAATGCTCTACCCTGAGAAACGCGAGCTAGGCGAAATTCGAGCTAAACGACTTTCGCGTTGACGCGCCAACGAATTTTTCCTGAGCAATGTGTGTGAAAGCGTCTCTTCTCTGCTTGTTCCAGCGAGTTGTTGCGGCGTTGGTGTGGAAGACTCAAACGTGCCCGATGCCAGCGGACCTACGGGAGCGGGTGGAACCGGCGGCGGGGTGGCCGTTATACCCGATCGACCACCTCTCGAATTAGACAAATTACCGCCTTATCACGACGTAGCACCTAGTCCCGGTGAGTGTTATTACGACGCCTGCTTCGATGCTCTCATACATATGCGTACACGCCGTCGAGAGAGATCGCTGAGAAATGGCTGCTCGTTACTCGCATGTTCCCGTCACGTTACGTGTATTGCGATCGCGAACGCGGTAGCACCGTCTCTCACTGCACATCTCATTTCGTTCGCCGAAGAAAGTCGAGCTTATAAAACCGGATTTCACAACTTGTTCTCAACGTTTTCAACTAGTCGATAGTTCTGCAAGATCTTTCACGATAATATGAAACAAGCTTATCTTGTGATAAGCTAAACAAAATATTTTGCACACAAGAAAAAGAATGAAAATGAGCCAAAATCAAGCGTGTCTGATAGTTGTACCTAGAAAGTACTTTTCAGAAAAAATTTATATTTGAAAAAACTTAATTGATAGATGAAACAAAACATCTTACACAAAAACAAAATTGTTCTTTTTAGCTTTTCTAAGAAAATTATGACTCATCCAATGTTTAAAACTGCATGTTGCAATAATTGTTCCTTTATCATTAACATACCGTCAAGATATGTTAAGAAAATATACTAATCAACATGGGTCTCAAGTGGATGAAATCGAACTTTAGGGCACAACGTCTGGTCGTGGTTGGGCTCTCGGCGAGGAGGCGGCGCCCCGGGAGTCGTCACGACGCCGCTCTCCCTTCCTCAACACCGACGGGCGATGAATCTTCCGGTCGAGAATCACTACACCCACATGCAAACTGACGAAGCTCTATACGCGGAACTAGACTCGCAGGCCGCGAGCTATGCGAGCGATTTACAGTTACAAATGAGAGGAAGCTCGACATACGGTACGACTTCCGGCGGTCAGGATGACGAATATCACGAACTGGACGCTGCCAGATTACATCGTCATTATGGAGGTAGCGACGGATCGCTACAGACGGATACACTTCGTACTCGGCATAGTAAAAGGTAAGTCTAATACTTTCAAAGTTTTATACAAATTACTAAATACAAGAAAAATGACTTATTTTTAAATAAGATCCGAAGATAAGATTAGACGTATATATTTCACGTATATTTCGATATTCTAAAGACTAAGAATTTGGTTATCATACTTGGAAAATTATTGTTGGAAAAATATTAGAACGTTTCATTACTCACTGATTCGCTTAATCAAGTTCAAAACGATCACGAGATCGATGATTACGGAAGCCGATAATCATACGCAACGGTTTATCTCGACTTCCTAGATCGGTAACGAGCTCAATACGAGCTTTGTTCTGGCAACGCCTTCTAAGAGAGCCTAATTGCCCGTTATAACAACGCGCATCCAACACGCGTCATCGCGTATCGGCAATTATCGATCCAAATCGGCAATTATCGATACGGCCGATAGACGTATGTTAATAGCCATTCCGGTCGAATAGCCGTCCAATGATTATCGAGAGCTTCGTTATCGCTGCTTCTAGGATACAAGAACCGGACTATGAGATGTACGAGAATGGACCTTCGACGCCGGTACCGCCGAGTCAGCATCAGCATCATCACCGTCATCATCATCACCACAATCATCACCATCATCATCAGGAACTGAGGATCGGTAGCAGGAATAGTGAACATCCCTCGTATCAGAACACGGCGTATACCGGAAGCGACGCCGAACCGGATGGACCGACGCTAAGCAGTGCACCGAGCAGCGCCTATTACAGCGATCTCAGCTCGAACTCGGCAAATCAGCAAATGTCGACAGTACCGTCCGCGATGACGACAACGACGACGACAACAACGATAAATCTGCACCTAAATCCACAGAATCTGGACACGCCGCAATATAGACTAGCAGCAATCAACGAGAACACAGTGCCTTCGGATTATATTTAAAAGATGATCTTTTCGGAACAGATGACGAAAAGTTTGAAATAGGCAATTGTACTGACGTGCGTTTCCTTTGTTTGTGGACGAAGTCTTTTTATAATATTTATAATTTTACGCGAGGACGATAGGAAGTTGTCCTTGTAATAAAAAGTAGGAATAAACGGATGTAGGAGCAGAGGAGACGAAAGACTGTGAAATTTTTCGTCACTATCGTCGTGACTCGAAAGTTCCTTCAAGACAGTGTTTCACGGTGCTCAGTTAAGTTTTGCTCGTACAAGAGGAATTTAAAGTTTTGTCTGTACAAGAGGAATTGAAAAGAGTACGTTTGGTAAGAGTGTTGTTTAACCGGCGGATGTATCGGAGACCGGTTCCGGATAAAATCGATTTCTTGCTCGGCAACGCTCCACTTGCTCCTTTGTCGCCACACTTTGTGGTCCTGTTAAGACAATCGACTTTCGAGACACGCGAATCGACGGATCAAGCGACGCGAATCGATCGGCATCGCGGCGCGTTCTCCTTTGCTTTTACGCGCTAATAAAATACTAGGTATTCAATGTCTTGATACTTTTTCAAAGACAAAAGACAAGCGGAAGATAAACCGGTTGGCAGGTAAGTGACCAGAGAAAATCGTGGCTGCGCAGAATTAATACACGATTAAGCGCTATTCTCGCGAAGTCAACAAAACCTGCGAGACAAAAATATTCAAACTGCCAGCCGCGACTAAACACGCAATTGCGCTTGTTAGAATATTGATAAATTTATGCTCACGTTTGTCTAAGGTGCATCATGGTACATGGATATTTTGAGTAACTATGTTACCAGTTCAGGCGTGACGCTCGATTTTCACTCGGTAAACCGTAAAGCAAAAACATAATGATACGGCGCACGAAGAATCGCGCGCGTTGCGGTTTCCAATCAGTAATAACATGTCGAGATATAAATTGATGCCGCTCCGACGTTTCCTGCGAAAGTCAACCAGCACTAGGCGAAAAAAATCGATCCCCATTATTTCTGCCACCATTTATGTCAATCAAAGAGGGGGAGCAACAAAATTTCAGACCTATATTACGTGAGTGGTCAATGGTAACGCATAAAAAATCATTCTGTTCAAATTACTACAGCTATACTAATGGGATAAGAGATATTGCATGTAGGAAGAGTAATTTTACATTAAATTTGATAGTTTATATAAAAAATAAAAACGACACAAATTTTAATAAATTAAAAATGATGCTAGAAATTCGAAAATTGCGGTCTTGACATCTCGACAATTTTACTAAGAAAAAATTAATTTTAAATGACGAAAATGTTTCCGATTAACAAGTAATGCAGTAGACAAGTGAAGTGTCTTATCTTGATCTTAACTAACACGAAGACTTGAGCGCGTTCTACGAGATTCTAACGCATTAGAGGATTAATTCAGAATCTAATCGGATATTTTCACAGTGTGATTGTAGATATTACCGAGAAGAGAAACCGCACAGCAGATTCGAAATGCCTACACGATACGAATGAAATGAAGTCGTTTTGAAGAGCAGGTGCTCCGTAATTTGACGTTCGGAGCTGCCAGTCAGCGCTCTCGGCTACATCCGTCCGCATATTTTCTAAGCGTTCGCTGCCGTGGTATATTCTCAACCAGTATCCTTCCGTGCTTGCCGCGCAAATGAGGCCTCGTTTTCACGTGCGTGCCTCGATTATGGAAAATTGCAGAATTCCGTGCCGCGAAGTCGGATCATGAAGCTCAACGAAGTACATGTATGATATTCACACAAAATATCTTGGTCAGCATTTTATTATGCTATTTTCTGTCTTTCGTTCTACACGAGATGGACTAGACAATGCACAATACTGCGACCAATCGCAGATTTGTTTTGTTAATGGCTACTCTTGTAAAAGACTGCTTGTTAAGTCTGCATAACGACTTCGTTGACTTCGTTGTCTGATTCGTCGAATTTTGTGCCAAAGTATTCAAGATAACAAAATTGCTTCTCTTTCAGTGGCAGACGGAAGAGAGGCATTACAGCAAAGTTTAATGCTCACAATAAAATTGTCTTCATGACCTTGTCGTGTAATACGGCAACATTTTATGACAATTGTGTGGGAAATATTTCTGGTAGCGCTGGATATAATCGTACATGAACTTCGTTCGAAGAATCGTACATGAACTTCGTTCGAAGAATCACGTCGACTCGCGTTCGCATGTCATGCGAGGGATTATCGTTTAAGCACTAGTTAGGTTTCGTTCTTGGCGTATCACTTTCAATCGTTTATCCTCGATTCGTAATCGACGGCGGAATTAATTCGTCTCGCTCGATTCGACGGAGAATCGTTTAATCGTCGCCGTCGTGTTCTCTTAATTAGCTTCTCAGGCGAAGCCGATTGTTCCCTTCAAAGCACGAACCCAAGAGAAACGCGTTCTCTCGCTTCGCCTCGAGATTCTCCCTTGCGCGTTTCACGTCGTTCACCTTTAACTTACCTGTGCTTACATGCGCACACGCGCATGTGCGCACGCATACACACACGCACACACACTTCTACATTAAACCGAACATTCTTCGAAACACACGAGATACTCGCGCTCATCTAAACACGTCTCGCTATGTATGAAAATACGTAGCTTCAAAACTGCTTCTCCAAGTTTCCAGTTACCGCGCACTTAACTGAGGAAAATGCGAATGATGGAATGTCCATTATGTTGTTGAAAATTGTGTTACAATCTTTATAAAGAGGGATAACACTCGCTATCAGAAAGTTTCCAAATTTGGCACATGGAATTTAGTTCAAACATTGTTTCGTTGCCTTTTATACGATTGCTAAGGCGTGCGAGTGGCACGCTTTTCTAAATATATTCTCTATGGCTCGGAAAGAAAGTTTCACGTATTCCAAATAATGTCTGTAATCTATAATTTATTTTTAATGAATTAAAGAAATGTATATCACTCTCGAAATGATTTTTTATGACTGGTTGTTTTCAAAATTATCGAAACGCATGAGAATATTGAAACGCATAATTCTGTTGGCAACGCGTTTCAAATAACACAGACGCAACAATACGCTCCTTCTGTAGATACGCTATAATTAATTGTGTCCTCGCCACACAATAGCAGGGAGAGTCAGGATGACTCTCGATGCTACATTATACCGCCAAAAAAGTATCCCATGACTGCACCACATCGTTGTGTCCAGACGGTTAGCCCTTGTTACGCGAACGAGAATGTATTATGAAATTCGTTTAATTAGAGCCTACCTCGTTTTCATTCACGCGAAATGATGAAAATTCTGCACCTGCATCGTGCGCCGGATGCAGGATCCTAGCAGGATCGCGTGTTCACAAGTAATTTGGAGTCACAATCCGAAAGGCCACTATTCGTATTTCTTGTAATCCAAATAGATTAACTCGATTCAAATAGATTAACTCGATCGCGTTGCTACTTATCGCAAAAAATTTCTTAACGTTGCCTTTCGTTATGATGAGACAGGTGCTCTCCTATACTTGTACTATTTACGATCTGGACATCACTTTGAACGCAAAATACAAACATAAGTTAAAAATATCTGTAAATTATCGAATATCTATTTTTATTTCGGTTTCTGCTTTATATAAATATTACAATCGAAGTTTAGATTAACTCTTCAATACAATTCATTAATACTTAAAATTTTGTACAAGAAAAAGATTGTTATTTTTTCATGAGACATACAAAATTCTATCTTTTCTATCATTACTAGTAATCAATAGGTGAGATGGTGATTTAGTAAAAGCATCATGCAGATTAGAAAAAAATTTCAAAAATGTTTGTATTTCGTAATCATTGTTCTCCAAGTACGTCATTAGCAATCATCAAATCAAGAAATATTCATGAATAAAAATCAGGTTTCATTGCATTCAGTGCAAGAAATGAAAGTACAAAATAATTGCATCCGTCCCGTATAATCAGCTTAACTGTTCGCTTATCGTTAAATTTGCGAGAGGAATGTATGTCGTTCGAAAAGCATTTATGCAAAATTTTCAAGGAGATTCTCAACCATCGATCGACGTCGCCTAACAATTGTGGGAATTCGCGCGACTGGATTCTCGCGAATCTCTCTCGAGCCGGACTTATAATACCTTCTCGTGGATGGCTCGCGCGAGATTCGACGGACGTCCTGGAACGATCATAAGGATGGCTATAGGTCCGCCCTGGCCGGACGCACAGCATGTTCGTTCGGACTACGGGATATATAAATTATACATGTAAATATACGAGCAACCGCCTCAAGAGATCGAATTGTGAGATATCGAGATATGTGTTGGCGATTCCCGCGCCTTTCCCTCCCTTCGTAGGTCCCTTCTTGTCCCTCAAACCCGAGTTCGCACACATATGCATATGCAAGCAAGAATTCATTCACTATGGCGAATGTTTCTATCGTTCTTTGTGATTTCGATTATCATCTTTATCCTATACATATTTCATTAGCGACGTCAATTTTGATTACGAGATAATTGCAAAGATCACGATTAATTTTGAATTTAATATTAAAATGTGAGAATATTAACTTCATTATCAAAATGTGTAATTTTTTATGCAAATAATAAGTAAAATTAGTGTCACGTATTAAGATTGATTCAACATCTATGAATAACTGTGGAAATATCGTATGTGTTGTTATTTATTTAACTACACGTATCTTGTGAACATTTGTCCTAATTTTTATTAGAAATAACATATATTTAATATCGATAAAAATCGTATTTTATCCTTTTTCCGCCAGTGTATAAAATATTAACCAAAAAAATATTTTAATATTAGTAAAACAACTAACTGGCTATAATTTTCGATTTATTATTTCACGACGTTTCGGCCATGGTTTTGATTCTTTTCAAGTGAGTAACATAAATGAAGCTATATAATATAAAGACGCCATGCTTAAATTTTTCTTAACCCTTGTATAAAAATATAATAATATAAGTCACTTTTGTTTCACAAAACACGTCAGTAACGTATGACAACGGATACTAGACAACGGATACTCCTTTGGTTAATATATAATATGTTTGTGATTCTATACAGTGACACACGCGAGTGCGCAAATATCAAAAGATAATTTTCTCTTTAAAATTATCAAAGGAATTAAAAATCTTCTTTGTTAATAAATTATTAATGTAGCATATATTCTCACAAAAATGTTTGAATTTCATACTATTAAAAATAAAAAAATTATCTCTATCGAGTCTTTTAAAAGAATTTTATTTAATTTTGTGAAACTTATTATACTCTACATAAAGAAAGAAACTATTTATATACTAATGTGAAATATGGAATTTCATCATAGAGATTGTAAATTTAATGCGAACATTCTTATATTGATATCAACCCATGACCTAATCGCTCTAGTTTTAATTATTTCTCGATGAGATATTTCAAAGATCGTGGTAAAAAAAAAGTTACACTGCAATATTGCCGATCTTGACCGCGATTCATTGATCCGTGCTAATAATTATTAGTTACCGCTAGCAATTCATTCCATGCGTGTGCATATATTGCAGGTATTTTACCTGCTACAGCAAAGTCTGATTATGCACAATCTAGTTGTACTTTGAACACAGTCAATGTCAACATAGCGAGCGAGTCGCTATGTGTTTTTATGTCATAATTGCGAGACTAGGGGTATGAAGTAAGGTATGAATGATGCGCAAGAGAAATCGTTGATCACTTAATTATTTAGTCAGCAAACAAAAGTTGCAACAATTTCTCACATAACGCATTGGCGTAAAAAGAGTGCATATATCTTATGTTAAACATTTCTATAGCTGTGTAAATTTTACTAAATTCACGTATTGTATATATAAATATTGTAAATTAATGCGTAATTAAATTAAACATCCCGCTGTATGTGGCGGGAATTCAATTATATTAATATATAAGGTAGTGCAACAAGTATCGGCCGCACTGAGGTACGATTATATAAAATCGATTAACCACCAATAAAGAATCAAGAATCTATCATTGCATAGTTTATTTATAACGACATGCGTTTCGCTTTCGATTCCATTTATTTGTCGATGCAAAGGAAATGTGATTTCGTATTTTAATATACGAATATCACGAAAGGACTTTACATCCATCGGTCGATACATTTTTCGTGTGCACTAAGCAAATGTTCCTGCAATTATTGTACAAATTGCTAATATCGCGTATTGTGATGTAATGTTTTAACATGTACATCCGAGAAACGCAAAAATTAAAAGAATGCTGTTATACCTATCTTATTTTGTAATTTCAAAGTGCGAGATGTTAGAGTAAAAGTAAAAATGTTTTGTAATTAATGTGAATTAACAGCTGATGCACAACTGTCGTATCACTAATAAATTCTAAATAAAATAAAATTTATCATAGCGATATATTATAATCGTTATTGCTCACAGGAGATACATATGAAATTTATATAATACATTTAATTTATTTCATAAATAAATAATTTTTATATGTTCTTAGATATTATTTAACATTTTTTATTAAATTTTATTTAAACACTAAACATTTGGTATTATTAACATATTATTAACATCAAATCTAAATCTGTTCTTCAGAAAAAATTTAATAAAAAAATTGTCATAAATTTTTCTCTAAGTATTTCATTTTAGAATGGTAATAATTAAAAAATGTATTAACATCCTTTATTTCATATGTATCTCGTTTAACGTTTCTTGCCTGAGAAAAAGTCATAACAAAAATTGTAAAAAGACGTGATGTCTTTTTGCGAAATTCTATATATTGTGATAAAACTTGCCGATAGATAGATACTGCAAACGTGATTGCATTAGTTCGCGTATCGGACAATTGGGAAAAAAATCAGTATACAATGTGTGTACATATATATATATTTCAGTGAGATATTAAGCGAAGTGATCACTAAAATCTAGTATCGATGAATGGAAGATACAGCGGAGGTTAAATTGATTTTCTCCTTCTTACAACGTTATACCATTTGAGTTTTAATTTTGCATGAGAAAAGGGACTATTTATAATCTTCGAAGATGAATGTAAATGTTCCGATTGCCTATTCATGTGCTGATGAAGGCGCATACTGACAATCGCTTGCGGACAGAAATTTTGAACGAGTGTCTCATATGTATGTATTCATAACTTTTTTTTCCTCCGCTAAAATGCCATTTGCCGTACTAACAAAATCATTGAGTTTTTATTAGAAGAAACTCAAGAGGTTCGATCGTTTTTCTTGCAATTTAATCGCGAACGACAACGCTTTCAACGTCTTTTCGAGAGTTTGTCTCGATGTAAATTACGTACTTAGCACGAATTGTATATAAGACCACAAACTGTAAAGAGACGCACTATTTTATTATTGTATATATTGTAATCTGAGATTGTAATCTTTGAAATTTGAAATTGTACAGCACAAATAAAGAAATATTTCACAATACACGTACTGTTATCTTTCAAGAACTATTTCCCATTAATGAAAAGATATTGAGATGAAATGATAATAATAATAAACTAGAAATTAGTCAGTGACTAATTTCCGTATTTTCTTTCTATATGTTTGTGATTGTCACATTAGAACATTAAATTAGCATATAAGATGAATCCAAGATTAATTATTCTTATAATAATTCTTTAGCTCATCCATTTTAAGATAACAAATCTATATTTTATGTGTAAATATGTAACACATGTTTAGTATATAACTTTATAACTTTATATTATAATACTATATATAACTTTATAACTTTAATAATTAATATAACTTTTAATAATGTTAATATATTTGATATATTTTTTACAGATTCGTTATCACATTAAAAAAGCTTTTTGTACTCACCGACCGATGCGCAACAGTGGAGTTATCAGCCACGTAGCTACGATGATTCTGTAACATACAATCAGAAAAATTGAATTAAAATAATTTCCAAAATGATTTAAAAGATAATTTTTACACATAGTTTTTACTTTAATTTTTTAATCATTTTTAAATAAATATCTATTATAAATTATATATATTTCTAATAAAACAATGATATTCTTTGGAAAAGATTTTTATAAAAATAAACTTTATGAATGTTTTAGGTTAATCTTTTTTCTCTAATTATTATTTCTAAATTGTTGAAATAAAATAATCCGATTAAATAGGAAGAAACAATTAATTTTACAAATACATAAGAAATAATGCTTACTGCAAAGTTGCTCCACCGGCACATGATGCCTCTCCTAGGCCTATCCTCGTCTCGAATTGTCAAATCTTCTCCTTTCTATATGTTGTTCTTCTCTTCATTGTGTTCGATGCGCAACAGCGAAATTATAATATACATATTATCTGTAAAACACAAATATATCTCAATAAAAGTAATGTCTAAAATAAATTTGTCAAAAAATAATTTTCACAAATGTTATACATTATTTTTTATTTTAGTAAAATATTTTTAATATAACAATAATATTTTAATTTAAAAAATACTTTCTAAGATATTAATTTATATAAAATTTAAATCAATTTTTATAAAATAAGAAAAATCTAAACCTGAAATAAAATAAGAAAAATCTAATATAATTTACATTATCTTAAATACTTGAAAAAATTATATATATTTATTAACATTAAACATAATGTAAATATTTTGTTGAATATTTTAATCTTAAACATAATCTAAAATATTTTTTTTATTTTTATTAAACGATATATTACATATAATATATTATTATTTGACCAAATATTATTGTGCAAATGAATTATTTCCATCGGTAATAAATAATAATGTAAATTATAAATTTTTCACCTCACGCACGATTTGTCGTCACATTCCCGCCTTTTCGTCTGCCTTCTTTCTCCATTATCATTGCTATGTAGCATTCAGACAGCATATGTTCCCTAAACAAACAAATTGTTGGTTAAAATTAAGCATAATTATAATTACTAAAATACAACAATCGTGTAATATCATACTTTGAGTCGCGATGCCACTCATTCTGGAGCTGATCCATCCTGTGTCCGCGTTCTACAAGTGACGGAATTAACATGACGCACTTCGTTTCCCGCGCGATCAACTTCACACGACAAGAGCGATGCGGCGTCGCTAGATTTGTTCGATAGAAACTTTAACCGGACAAGCCTTTCGAAATAAGTGTCCGAACGAATTATGAACATCTGAGCGCCGAATATGATACGCGATCGATACTGCAATGGATACGAAGTAAATATCTTCTGTATTCACCGGTTAAACAAGTCGCGATGCTACTCGTTTTGGAGCCGATCCATCCCGTGTCCGCCGCGTTCTGCAAAATGAAAATGGCGCAGGTGCTTCGTCTCTCGCGCGGTCAACTTCACGCGACAAGATTGACGCGGCGTCGCTAAATTCGTGTGATAGAACTTTAACCGGACTAGTCTTTTGAAATACACGTCCGAACGAATTATGAACATCTGAGCGCCGAATATGATACGCGATCGACACTGTAATAATAAATAAAAATACGAAATAAATATCTTCTGTACTCACCAGTCAAATAAGTCGCGATGCTACTCGTGTCCGCTGCGTTCTGCAAATGAAAACAGAACGACGCAAGCACATCGTTTTCCCGCGCGGTCAACTTCACGCGACAAGAACAACGCGACATCGCGCATATTTTTTGTACACATATGAAATTTGTGTGAATAAAGAACAAATTGGATTTAAAACGCGCACGTACATATGATATGTACTAAATGTGATATATATATATATATATATATATATATATATATAAAAATATATATATATATATATATACATATATATAGAATAAGCACAATAAGAAAAAAATAAGAAAAGCATAATAAAAAGAAAATTAACTATCATGTTTTAAATACACAATATTTCATGCTCAATACTCATTCTTTGCATTAAATATTTTAGTATTATATTAAGTATAATAAAAGAATCAAATTTTATTATTTGTATATTAAATATATGTTTAGTTAAATATATGTTAAGTTGCGCCATATTTTATATCGTTTCTTTCACACTAAAGGAAGAAAGCAACATTGTTTCGCATGCAAAATAGCTATTTTGGCTCTTTTTTCCATTTTTTTATTTTTAATAATTTTATACAGATATATATTGTATGATATAAAATATTGTGTTATGATAAGATTATAGGCCGGTATTCATAGTCGGGTCTTATATTTAAGATTGTCTTAAGTTTATCTTTAGATGTTGTACAAATCAGTTCATTGGCTACGGAGTATCTGAAAATGAATTTAAGACGGTCTTAATTATAAGATCTGACTATGAATACCAGCCATAGAAGTATAGATTATTTAATTTAATACGACATACGTGAACGTCCATCCTGACTGTGGATAACGTGTTACCTATTGAAAAAACTCGTGGACATGAGTACGTAGTTCAATATCTACGTTTTATGCATGTAGAGGCGCTAGTAGACAAACCACTTAAATTGAAAGCGTGGATAGCGTGTCATATTTGTTTTCAGACCTCTCGTTGATCGAGAGTACCTCTAAATTTTTAAATTTTAATTTAAAATTTTGATAATGATTATTGTTATTAAATCTATCACAGAAAATAAATAAATTCTGTGAATGTTTAATAATTCTATCGTAAAATTCGGAAATTGTGTTGAGGTTATATTCAAGTCACGTGTTATAAGATAAAATTATTTCGTATAATATATCTTTTGAAGTGATTGCCTTCATTATTTAGATTAAATAAAAAGCTGATTAAACATATTGTATTTATCCATAAATGCATCATAATAAACTTAAAAATTTGTATATTTATTACACATAACACTTGTCAGCTAGATGTTATTTAATGAAAAGAATTTATTAAAAAGAGGAAGCTATATATAACTTATAGTAAAAATAATTTTTAGTAAAGCAATGAAATTTTTCACTGACTCTGTAGCACGTTGTGCTGCACGAATGGGTACATTAAATGGATTTGAAAGATTACCAAATGTTTCTTTCGAAACACCTTTAATTCTTATGTATACAAAGGTATGAAATGAATAATTCTTTCTCTTTTATAATATTATGTATAATTTGTTTACATTAGTGTAACTTTTTATAAGGGCGGCAGTGTACCACATTTAACAAAGGACATCTTTAAAAATGTAACAATGGAGGATCAACTGTTATCCGTCTCACTTACCTCAACTATATTAATGGCAGATGTTATTAAAGACTTGGATACTTCCTTTGCTGATTTTGTCAGTATGAAGGTATGGCAGAAACACAAAATTATTCGATTATTAATATGCATTGAAATTTCATTGTTGTTATCAAAAAATTTTGTTGTAGGAATATATAAATTTTTTATCAATACATGACCCTGCGTATACTACCAACTCTGGCTTTCAACAACTAGATTCTATTTCTGTCTGGCCCAGAACAGGAAGAGTTGTTGTTTCGGCTAAGAGATATATGGAACTGGTGCAAGCTTTTAAACCAGATCTATATGTTGCTTTATGTGACGGAGATACAAATATTAATAGTAGTGCGAAAAGAGTGACGAAAGCAGTGGGTCGAAGTAAAACTTTATTAGAACAATGTTTAGAAATCCATCTGCATTCGGATGTTTTGAAGTCGAGGGGAATACTAGGACCAGTCGAAGGTGGTTATAATTTACAAGCTAGAAAAGAGTCTATAGATTATTTAAAAGATAAGCCTTTGGCAGGATTTGTAATAGATGGATTACATAATAATGGACCAAGTGTACAGAATATCTCATCGGAACAAATTAAACAAGTAGTACAACATACCATTGTAAGCATGAGTTTTAAAAATTTATGCAACTTGTATGATTTAAAATACTTTAATATGTTAACATTTTAAAGAATTTACTGCCTCCTGATAAAATAAGAGTGTCAATGGGTTGTTGGAATCCAGTTACTGTATTGGATCTCATCGAATTGGGAGTAGATTTATTTGACTCGTCCTATCCTTACGTTATTACCGAACAGTCACAAGCTTTGACTTTCATGTGTGATCATGACGCTTGTGAGAATAGTCAATATGCAATGTCAATAGCGGAAAAGAGGTAAGATGAAAAACAAGACGTTCATATTTCAAATAAATGTATAATGTAAAAATATATGAAACTAATGTTACTTTTACATGTATTTTCTTTTTCTAGATATGCAGACGACTTTTCTCCTATTTGTAAAGAATGCAAATGTCTTGCATGTCAAAATCATTCAAGAGCATACATTCATCATTTGCATCATACTAAGGAAATGCTTGGTTTAGTACTTTTAATGATGTACGTATTTATAAATTATGATCATCTTGAATGTATATTAACAATTAGTTTTTGGTTTCAGACACAATACCCATCATTATCTTCAGTTCTTCAGTGTCATTCGCGATAGTATAAAAAATGGAACATTCAATCAGTTTCAGATGAAAATTCGTCTAAAATATGCAGCTACCAACTCGAAATCTACTACTGTATAAACATTACATTTTTTGTTATACTATACATTTCATTTTGGTAAATTTATTTATTTAAGTTATTCGGGCAGGAAATTTGGATCGAGATAATTGTAAGAACAATTACTAAAATTTTGTGGAAAATAATCCAAGTCATAGTTTCTCGTACAAGGTGGTTTTATGGGAATTAGTCTGTGGGATGGATCATGTAAAAAATTGTCTGCTTCAAATTGTGCTACTGCACAATCGCCACATAGATCAATTCCACTGAGGCATTCTGCACAATGCCATCTAGTACCCTTTAAAGGTTCCTCACCACATACTGTACACTGTAAGAAAAACATCATTGATAAGCATGATTCTGTGCATAACAGCCATTCATCAGCTCAATAAAAATAAAAAAATTAAAAAAATACGTACTTTGTATCCAACATGTATGTATGCAGGAGAATCCTGTTCCTTTTCAGCCTTTACTTGACGCAATAAATTTATCTGCCTTAACTCAGGATTATCATCACTTCCTCCATTTGGTGCATCATCCTCCTGGAAAAATAATAATACTAACTTTTCAATATCTAATTTTATATATAAAAACAATATCAGTGCTTACCGATTCCTCTGCTACAGGCTGTTCCTTACTTTCATCTGAATTAAAGGAGATATCTTGATGTGGAAAGAAAGTCGAACGTTTGAACAAGAAGTGATTGTTACGTTTATAAGTTAAATTTTTTTTGACATCCAGTTTCAACTTAGGCCCTCTACCTGGTATGGGTAAACCTGCTCTTAAGAGCTTAATAAAGTACTTTTGAACTCTGCTGGATACTTGCTTAGGTGTTCGATTTCCTACAAAAAAAAAACCAGTTATAACACCTCACTTGCAAAGCAACGTGTGTTATTAATATACCTAATGCATTTGCTATTTTGGTCCAACGTCTCATTTCTATTTCTTCCGGTGGATACTCGATTAAAAGTTCCTCGAGTCGCCTTTGCTCCTCCACTGTCCACAATTGATTGAAAGTCTCAGGCTTACTTTCATCGAAGGCACGTCCTCTGACTAAAACCTATGAAATAAGACAATTAAATATACGAGGTTTCTTTTCAAATAAAGATAACATTGATACATACCTTCCCATCTTCCTGTACAGTTTTTGACTGCATTTGAGGTAACACATGTCTGTGTCGAGTTTGCGGCCTCATACGTGCATCTGGCAATGCAATATTGTATTGCGACCAGTCGATGTAAGGAATCTCTGCAATCTTCTGTGGACCAGGTAGTTCTGGAAGGTCACCGTTTTGCAACTGTGCCACGAACAATATCGGATCCTTCAGTGCCTGAGCACGCACGGACATAAGCTTGTCCAGATCTTCTATGGCTTGAACTCTCTGAGCCTCAAGGATAACAATCGTTTTCAAAAAAGCACTGTAATCCTTGTTGCCCTTCAATGCCAAATGATCGGATTCGAAATAGAATTCGTTCTCCTCCTCATTCGGAAATTTCACCTTTGCATCATTCATTCTCGATTCATTCGATCTCTACAGATCTCTCTTTAGCGTATTCGAACACACAGTGTTGCACGTACCGATAATGATTTAACCTCTTTTAACTGAACGCTACAGACTATACCTAGTATCACTGTACATGTATGTGCCAGTACTCTCTCTCTCTCTCTCTCTGTTAGATCACAGTATATACAGTATATACAGCGCAACTCTCTGTCGGCACCTTTGATGTTAGCGTGGCCAAAACGGAGTGCGCATGCGTGAAGTAAGTAAGTAACTCAGTAACGCCATCTGACTTTTTTCTTGCATACTCTTCGTTCTTCTCTTATTGATACATATGTAGCAATTAATAACAATCTAAAGTAATTTATTTTAATAAAAAAAATATAAAAATAAATAAAAAGATAAATGCAATTAATTATCTTATACATATATTATATTATACGTAATAAAGCAAGCAAAAAAAGAAATAAAATATTTTTAAAAATGTTTAATGTAGTATGGTGAAAAAAACAGAAATTACGGTTATTAAGTTGAAATTACACAATATATATAATTATATAAAATAATTATTAAAGTACAATTACTATTGTATTAATATTGTAAAATATGCATATATGGAGATAAACAAAATATTTCATTAAAGTTAAGAAAGAATTATTTATAAAATTTATATATTTTTTCAATAAAATAATATATTTATTAATATTATATATTTATTAATATTATATTTTGTAAACAATCAATACAATCATTATATTTTGTTATATTATTTATTTATATTATTTACTAATCGCTTCGTAATCGCTTATTTATACGCTTATTTATACAAGAAACTTGTGATAAACTGCGCGATCGTACAATAAACGAGTCATTTATCCCGTCAAATAGGTAGGGTAAGGTTGTAACTAGAGATCTAGATATAAATTATATCTAGATCTTTAGTTGTAACCATTTAATCGGGTATTTTAATGTGTGAGAGAGAACGAAAATAATAAGAGTAAGCGAGAGAGAAGAACTTACTTATCTCGCGCATGCGCATTCCGTTTTGGCCACGCAGAATCGGGGAGAGTTGCGCTACTGTATATACTGTGGTTAGATCTTACAATTAGATCATAGAAGAATGTGAGAATGTGGACACTTGTAGATCGTGAAATCTTCCACCACTTGACACGGAACGCGAGATGCGGAATACTCCCCACGCGTAGCACATTAGTGTAACCGAAGCTCGACGAAAGGAAATTCGTGCGGCTTCGGAAAGAGAAGTGAAGCCGGTCGAACAATACGAAAGGCACGAAGAAATCGGCTCGCTCACGTGTGACAAGTCTTACTTTGTAATAGTAAAATATTCTGAATTTAATATTAAATTCAAATTCCTAAATGCTAAATTAAAATTATGTTTTAACATAGTAATAAAAAAAAATTAATTCGAATTAAAATTTTGTCAAGACATAATAAAGATTCGAAATTATTATGTCAGGATATAATTTTGATTCAAGGATTTATTATTATGTTGCAAAGAGAGAATTCGATGAATTAAAATTATGTCCCGACGTAATTCAATGAAATTAAAATTATCGGAAAATTATTTTAGTTTGTCCAATTATTATATTATGATAATTATTATATTATGATAATAATAATTTATAAATAAAAATATTAGGTCATTTAAAAAGTATCCGCGGTTTTTTGTTCAATTTTTGAATGAAATTTTTCTTTATTGAAAATCAATTTTAATCAAGTATATATTGGCCATTATTATCTATAACCTTTCGCCATTTTTCGGGTAATTTCATAATTCCATCCGTGTAGAACTTCTGTGGTTTATCGGCAAAAAACTTTTTCAAGTGATTTTCGACAGCTCTTATGTCGGCCAATATTTTTCCATCAAGAAAGTTCTGCAGAGATCGAAACAAATGGTAGTCAGACGGTGCAAAGTCCGGGCTATACGGTGGATGCATCAAAACTTCCCAACCAAACTCCCTCAATTTTTGGCGCGTCATCAAAGATGTGTGTGGTCTCGTGTTGTCATGATGGAAGACAACACCTTTTCTGTTGATCAATTCTGGTCGTTTTTCCTTAATCGCTTCGTGTAATCTATCCAGTTGTGAACAGTAGAACTCTGAATTAATCGTTAGGCCATGTGGTAACACCTCATAATGGACGATTCCCTTCCAATCCCACCATACACACAGCATCACCTTATTTATCGTCAATCCAGGCTTTGAAGTCGTTTGTGGTGGTTCGCCGCGCTTACCCCATGATCTTTTACGAACGATATTCCTGTATTTTACCCATTTTTCATCGCCCGTGATGATTTGCTTCAGAAATGGGTCGATTTCGTTGCGTCTTAGTAATGTTTCGCTGATGGAAATTCGGTCAATCAAGTTCTTTTGTGTTAATTCATGTGGCACCCAAACATCGAGTTTCTTTGCGTAGCCAGCCTTTTTCAAATGATTCCAAACTGTTACATGGTTGATTCTTAGTGCATTGGCTATCTCCTGACAGCTTGCATGCCGGTCTTGCTCGACCAGTTGCAAAATTTCATCGACTTTTTCAGTGACTGGCCGACCAGAGCGAGGTCGATCTTTAACATCAAAATTTCCAGAACGAAATCGAACAAACCACTCCTGCGTCCTGTGTTCACTTACAGCATCCGCGCCATAAACTTCACAAATTTTTCTGCATGTTTCTGCTGCGCATTTGCCTTTTCTGTAGTAAAAAAGCATCACATTACGTATTTCTTCAGAAATTTCACTCATTTTCAAACCAATATAACTTTTGACACGATTGGTGAATTACCAAACTTTGTTTACAAAAAATGTAACCTAAAATGTCATCTTTCAAACGCACGTTCGAAACGTTTGACACAATTGGATTAGTGTTGCCCGATATATGACCATCTAGTGACAAAAAACCGCGGATACTTTTTAAATGACCTAATATATCGTAATACCTTCATTAGATAAATATTTTTTGAAAGTTTTTATATTATCTTTTTTGATAGCAAGTAAACAAGTAAGCTTGTTATACTCAATGTCTCTGCTTAAAAAATATATTTTGTCGAACAATTTAGAAAAATAATTATTATATATAAAGATAAATACTTATTTATATTTAATCATTATATATATTGTATACAATTATATAACATAAATAAGATGCAATATAAGGCTATATTATAATAATAATAATATATATATATTTATATATATATAATAATAATAATAATAATAATCATTATAGCAACAAGTTTCCATATCACTTATAAAGTATACTATTGCTTTTTTAATGGTTTCTCCTGTAGGTTTGGTTTACTAAAAAATAACCTAAGAACAAATATAAATATAATATTTTTTACACACGTGTAATGTCTTTTGCAGATATGTCTTCTATTGCATATTTATTACCAGTAGCACCAACTTGGGAAAGATATTGGAGAGGCAGGCAAGAAGAAAGGCATTTCAAATAATGACTTTTTAAAGTAATTTTTACATTCTACGTTAACCGTAATATTAGTCTTACGTTCTACACATATGAATAAACATATGTATAAACTTTTATGGTAATAAATAATTAACATATAACATCAAACATTTATTTTATCCTTAATACTGTTACTCTTATAACAGCTTGTATAGCAATCGTTTTATAATTTATTACCAATTCATATATTATCATATATATATATGAATAACATGTAGAAACACGAAATGCCATATTTGAAATTATATAATTTGACAATATAAAATAAATTTGGCGAAAAAATCACAGCTAAGTAGCGCATCAGTGTTACCCAACACTATTTATTGTGTGTAACAAAGTTGCATGTTAAAACATACAAACTCTGTAATAGAATATTTTACCAACACATTTAAAAGGTAAAATTTGCTATATGTAAGTAAATTTTTTCATGCCTTTCACTTCTCGAATTTCGCGAACTCTGACTTCGATACGCTATACATGCAAAAATGACATTCTGTATCAAGTGATGGGGAATTTCTACGTCCCATGATTTAACAGCATTGACTTACCTAAAACACAACGCTCATTGCTAATATTTCTTGAATTAGCCAATGAAAACTGCTATCAATTTCTAACTAGATGTCGACCTATTAGGAATTATTTCTAATACAATAATTTTTTTAAAATATAATAATTTCTAATAGAAATTGTACAATAATTCTTGTTAGGCATTATTGTATAATTTAAATATAAATTCACATTTAAATATAAATACACAAACATATAAAAATATAAATTTAAATACAAACATTTCTTGCAGATTTACAGACACTTATAAGCTTCTTATAAGAATTATCTTTTTATTTTATAATAAAAATTGCAAAAATTAAAAGCGTTTTTATAACTGTTATTAAGAACCTTACGTTAAAATCTTACGGATTGCTTACCTTAATTGAAAGTAAAATAAAGTATATAAAATACAAAGAACTAATATTAGAATAATTTTATTAAATCTTTTCTCTTTTATTAAAAATGTAAAAATTATATCAGAACTAAATTATTGTTATCAAATACTGATATAACGTTGTACGAGTTGGCTCATCTAACCAATTAAGATGTTAATATCTCTTGCATCAAGATTCAACTGATTAGATTTTCATCAAATTATTATCTTAAATTGCGTGTATCTCTATCGAAATTAAAATATTATAATTTCATTGAGACAGAAAACTAACGTTTGCAGAACGCTTTTATCATATAATATTGATATTCACAACATTGTTTAACATGTAAAATAAAAATATTATAGAGATAAGATAACTATGTATATGTAGGATGTAGCAAGAATTCTAACATCACGAGACAAAACGATTATTCACTTAAAATAGTAATAGTAGTTTCAACTAATGATATGAAGTAATCTCCGTACATTATTCCCATTCTTTCTACATAATTCTGCTCTGTACAATTATTGACAATTTTCAGCTAAAGTATTATTTTATAAAAATATATGTTTTGAGAATAGAGTGAGACAGTTTTGAAAAATATATGTCAAAAATTAAATCTCCAATTTTATCAATACGTTGTGAGTACATTTCATTTTAAGCTTATATCATAAAAAATGATTTACCTAATAACAATATATCTATTGGCTTTTAATGATTTGACAAGTTTTCAACTGATAATATCATCTTTACACAAGACAAGTGACACAAGTGACAAGTAAAAAATATGAAAGAATGGAATTCGTCTATGTTTTAAAGTGAAAATGGTAATAAGCTCATGATTCAGGAAGAATTACTGCTAAAATTTGTTATTTAGATTTATTAAAGTTATTAATATAATATGCATTTGGAAAAGTTAAAAGTTTAAAAAATTATTCTCCTGTAAAATTATTTTTGACTTGTGTCATTTTTGCAAAGACAATATGTGTACAATATGGAAATTTTTTACTCATGGTGACATACTTGTCATTTTGCTTTCGTCGACAAAAAGATTATTTTGAAATATTATGTATACGGATAAACGTAAGACGCATGTTATCTGCATTTGGCACGACATTGAGCATTGGTATGTCAGCACCTTACATTTAAGGAAATTAGAAAGATTAAGAGTTCATTCTTCGTTCATTCTTCCAAGAAATAAAGTATATACTTATAAAGTATATACTATTCGAAATTTTGAATTTTTTGTGCTTTGTGTCTCATATGAGAAATATATATTTACTTTATTTATTTAGTTTCAAGTAAAACACCGAGTCATCACCGATCTATGTGACCTTGGTGACACTACGGTGCCAAGTTCAATCTCCAAAATTGGTAACTATCACGAGAAATCAATCATAGAGATTCTATTCCAAAATACCAAAAAAACTAAAATTAAATTGCTATCTTATCTATTTATTACTCGTTTGCAATGATTGTACTGATGGAACTTTGTTGATAATTTAGCTGATTAGATGTTTGTTGATTTACACGAGCCGAACAGACATAAAATTTGGGTAAACAGACTATTTAACGTAACCCGGTTTTCACATGCGCGATAATATATTATCAGTTTCCAAATAGCAAATCTCATAATCCAACATTTAATATTATACAATGCCAAATTTTTCAGAGACTCATTTATCTTCTCCCGATGATTGTCAATCAAGAAAGATAAATGGATAACTGTCTATGATGAGGATGAGTGTCTCCTTATCAGCGTGCTAGTCTGCGAAAAAAAAGAATAAGCGACAAACTAATCCATTGCCGATTTGAAGCTCTGGCAGTGATAAGCCCATCCGGCTGGATAGCTTTAGTCGCGTGGTCGAGATCGCTACCATCGTGTGTGAAGTGCTAACAACGAACTCGCAGTTGCTGTTCAGAGTAGAAGATAAAGACCACTAATACTGTCTCTTCCGCCACCACCGTCAGAAAGCCCGGCAGTCCATGCAATGTGTCATTGAATTTTGAATCACTGTTGACAGTGTCGGTGAATCGGTGCAACGTGCTCCACGCTCTCGTTTCTCGTCCCGTCCTCAACATATAGGAAAATGGCACACGAGAAACACACGGTCGAAAAAATCGAGCTGAAAAGAGAACTAGGGCTCTTCAGCGCGGTGAGCATCATGCTGGCAGTAATGATAGGTAAGACACGAGATTGTTGACTAATTAATCTAACTTCTCGCGGTAAATACAATCGTCACTTATAAACAAGATCTCGATCAATATTTATCTCACGTCTGCCATTTGGATTTAATAAATTAAATCGTACATAAATTATCGTGCATTATACACGCACATGTTTTGTTACCGCGTGCGATACTCGTACCATGTTTTTGTGCTATAATATTCCACGAGTTTGATCGAGATTGTAGAACTGCAACACATATTGCTACACATATAAATGATAAAAGTAGAAATCCGTGACACATTACTCCTTTTTTAATCGTGGATTTCCGATCTCTGACACTCCCATTTGCAATCGCATTCGAACGATAAGTAGTAATGCAATACAAAGAAGGCGATCTCGTCTCTTCAAATCCGCTGCGTTGTGCTAAAAAAAGATTCTACATGATGCGCGCTCTTATTGCAAGTCACGAACATTATTTTCATTCAGCATTGTTCGACGATATAATGAACAATTAAATATTAAAACAAATTTTATAGTATATTAAATAACATATTAATGTAACGCATTCGAGCACAAGTAACAAGAATTGCATAAAAAAAATGATAAATATAAATTCGTTTTTCTGAACTAAGGAACATCTGTGTCAAAAGTAAATTAAAAGATAACGAGTAATTATGTGATAAAAGTGATTTCAAAATGCTGTTACGAAATTAAATTTTCTTTGTAGATGTACAGATAGTTTTTATGGTAAAATTATGTGCTCTAAAAATTTTTATTATTTTATTTTTGTTCTTTTCTTTTTTTCAATCTGATCGAAAATTGAAATATTATATATTAGAATTAGTCTACTCTAAAAAAAAAAGAGAAGACTAATTATCTAAACACTCAATGAGAAAAACTGTGTGAATATATTTATAATAAGAATAGTAAGCACGTAAAATAAAATAGAACTTAAAAATAAAATAATAATTTCTGGTTCTGAAAATTAAGGAACTCAATTACGTAGAGAATAAATATATTCTTCAATTTATTTTAATTCCTTTAACGTTTTGTAATCGCGAGTTTTGAATTTAAACCAACGCATGATTAGAAACAAAGAAAGATCATTGCTCGACCTTTTCTCGTGTCAATAAAATATTATTGTTATTGCGTTTTTGTTTTGACCATCATTCGCCATGGAGTAGCAAAATGTATGTATCTCATGTATGTGTGTATGTATATATAACAAAAATTATCTATTCTTGTAAATAACGTTTAATCGTAAATCAATATTTCATTAAAATGTGTACAAGTGTGTACACACATGTGTGCTAATTAGAAATTATGGCATTATCGCGAAACTGGTAGCAGTCTTTAACAATACGGCAATTTAAAAACAGTTAATAGTAATTACATAATTGTGTAGCCCCAAATAAAATACCGCTTTATATTTGAAGCTATTGTATCATCTATCATTGAAGCTATTGTATTTTAACAGTTGATTGACGGTGTCCGGAATTTTCTCACGCAGTCTTAAATAACGGGTGTAAAAAATATGAGATTAATAATGTTCTTTTAAAGCTAATAAAAATTTATATACAAAGTAACGAATCTTTCATGTACATATAGGTCAACAGTTACCTAAACAATACTAATTAGATTATAAATCAGCTAAACATTTTCAAACTAGAACATCTGTTTTATTGATTATTACTCGAAAGCTTAGTAAAACTTCCAATTCTTCGAGGGTTATCTATTATACTGACAGATCTTATAATTTATCTCCAAAGAATTCATAATTCAAGAGAGAATTATTTACTGTGATATTGTATCTACAATCAAATGATATTATATCCGATATAAATCACTGTAACGAAGTAGAACAAATAAATAACATCGTATTTATCGAATATTTCACTCCGATTATCCCAATGTTAAAATTCCAATAACAATTTTTAACGATTTAGTGACATGTAATAAAGTGAAAAACTTTACATTGTGCAACCTGCAAACGTTAAAATCCTAATAATAAAAATTTTTAACAATTTATTAATATGTAATAAAGGAAAACTTTATATCACGCGGCCATGGTCCAACAATGGCCAACAAATATTTTGTCTATCAACATAATAATTGTATACGACTAAAATCGTCGGAAAGGTTAATCGAGATTAATCAGTCATCCACGTCATGAAGCATTAGCCCACTATTGTCGTGGCTGACTCCGCCGAATACTACTGAATTATTATTAACTGCAATCTCATTATTTCTATTGCCTAGGTTCCGGCATTTTTGTGTCACCAACCAGTGCTTTTGAACGATCAGGATCTGTGGGATTTTGCTTGATCGTTTGGATCAGCTGCGGTGTGTTGTCTCTGTTTGGAGCGTTGTCCTTCGCCGAATTGAGTACCGTGGTACCACGTTCCGGTGCCGAATATGCGTACTTCATAGAAGCTTTCGGACCATTACACCCTTATGCTGGTCAAATACCGGCGTTCACCTGTTCCTGGATCTATGTGATGTTGCTACGGCCGGCGGAGGTAGCAGTAATCATGTTTACTTTCGCGGAGTACAGTGTGCAGCCGTTTTCCGAATATCTTTGTGGTCTATCCGGCGATTCCATGGCAATGTTAAAAAAGCTCATAGCGATCATAGCATTGGGTTTAATAACGTATATCAATCTCATCAGTGTCAAGCTCTATGTAAAAGTGCAAAACGTATTCACTGTGTGCAAAATAGTCGCCTGTACGGTGGTGATTGGAGGTGGGATATGGTGGTTAAGCTCAGGTCATGTGGAACTGCTTAATAATCCTTTTCGTGGTACCACCACGTCAGCCGGCAATATTGCTCTCGCCTTCTACAGCGGTCTATGGGCGTACGACGGATGGACCTCGGCTGCGGGCGTTACTGAAGAGATCCAAAAACCAGAGGTTAATATCTTTCGGAGTACCCTCATCGCGGTACCTATCATCACGATCCTATATGTATCCATGAACTTAATGTACATGGCGGCGTTGACGATGTCCGAGATGAAGAGTGCACCGGCGGTAGCAGTTCTTTGGGCGGACCGAGTCTTACCATCTTGGATGGGTTTCATGATACCACTCGGTGTAGCATTATCGACCTTTGGATGCGCCCTTAGTATTCAATTCAGCGTGTCCAGACTGTGCTTTGTCGCTGGCAGCGAGGGTCATGTGCCACGAGTTTTCAGTTATGTGCACATTGAGAAGATGACACCGGCCGCAGCAGTGATTTTTCAGAGCATACTCTCACTAACATTCCTGCTGCTAGGCAATATAATCGCCTTGATCGAGTTCGCCAGTTTCCTCATGTGGGTGTTCTACGGACTAGCGATGATATCGCTTATAATTATGCGACGGACCAAACCGAATGCTCCCAGACCATATACCGTACCTATCGTGATACCTTGGATTGTATTAGGCATTTCCATCTTCCTTGCAGTGCTTCCAATAATTTACGAACCATCGATAAAATATCTTTTCGCACTTGCATTCATCTTGTGCGGTATTCTCGTTTACCATGTATTTGTGTACAAGAAGATAACAAATACTTTAACAGGTGAGTATAATCAGATGAAAAAATGTAAGAAATCTCTTATTAGAGATTTATCATTGACACCATGCAATATAATTTACTTTACTTATAAATAACAAAATAAAATTTATGCTTCTTTTTCCAGCCAAGTTGACATACATTACGCAAGCGTTATGTCTAATTATCGCTCCAGAAAAGGAAGACTGATCGAATATTTTTTTAAATCTATCATATGTGTTGATGTGTATATGTATGTGTGTGAGTGTAAGTGTGTGTCGCACGCGCACATACATAATAATTGCTCACATAATGCATTTACTCTTTGTGAACTTCAACTCATAATTCACAGAAAAATAGCATTATTTTATACTATACATTTGTTTCATTACCAAAATAAATTGAAAATTCAATCTCTTGTAGTGAGTCTAAAAAGAATCGACAATATAGTTCATATTACATAAGGTAATTGAAGAATTTCTGTATTAAAGTATTGTATATATAGAAAAGTATCGAGATGTATAAGAACGCGATAGTTAGAAAAAATAATAATTTGTATATTGTAATAATGCGATATTAAATATTTTACTATTAAATTACTTTTTTGATATTTTAGTTATAATAAATTTCAAACAAAATTAACACGTTTATGTTGCAATATATTCTTTTTATTATCAGATATTTATTATATTTAATATTTTGTTATATTTAAAATAGTGTTTTAAAAATATAAAATTTTAATTGATATCTTGCTTATACTTTTTTATAATTTTTCAATAACTTAATATACAATAAAACTATTATTATTGTTATTCAAACTTTTATATAATTAACGATAATCTTATATAAATAGAATAGAAGATGGAGAGAGATATATAAAATTTATAGAATACATAATTTCAAGTATCAAGTATCAAGTATCAAAATCAAGTATCAAATATCAAAGGTATTACATATACAAACATTACTTTTTATTCTCTTTAATTTTTTGTGGAGTCGGCTTTATAATTAGTTTATCATAATGGAAAAAATGCAGAAAATTATCATGATCTGATATTCAGCCCGCTAAACATTTCATTCAATCATATAAAAATTACAAAAAATTAAATGGATAATACTCGAGATTCACGTATATTTTCTTCGAAAATACACTCATTTAATCAATATATATGTCTTCGATATAAAAATTTTAAATAGATAAGTTGTAAATTTTTATATATGTATCAAAAACTGTAACATTTATATAAATATAAATATTTTTTATCTGTAATATTCATTTGAGTAATATCAATCATTCTGCTAAATACAGTCAAATGCAAAAATTTGTGAATAAAATTTTATATACTATAGCTTATTACGATATACCGATAAAATTCTGTTTATATAATTAATACAATATCCTATTTATAAAATATCCCACAAAAATATCCCACTTGTAAAATAAGTTCTTAAAAATATCTTCTACATTATATATAGTATTTTTTTATAACAATAATAATTTAAAATTTGTACAAATTAACTCTATCCGATTTTATCTCTTACATGTTTTATCACCCAGTTTATAAAATTACTATTGAGTTGCACCACATTTTGAACAGGTTTGTCTTTCACTGAAACAGTTCAAAATGATATTTTATTTTTAAAAAATAGAAGTATTTATATTTTGACATTTACCTTAATATCTGATGAAGTTTTTTCCGGAATTCATTACATAGAGTCTTTTCAGATGTGAGTGCTGCATCGCGTTCTCTTAATTGTTGTCTCAAATTATATATTGTATCTTCCAGTGCTTCAAATATTGCCTGAAAAGATTAAATATTTTGTTAAGCAAAATAATAACACATGAAAATTGTATTGAGATCTATAAATGTAATCTATATTATGACTCACTCTAGATTCTTCTGCCGTATCAGATAAAACAGGAGGTTCATCCAAACAGAAGAATTCTCTTACACACGAAACGCCTATGAGAAGTGGGCTACTCAATATATCATTAACAAATGTCTGAAGGCCACATATCCTTTCTTCTAAAAAACTTGGAGCAAAATTATCACCAAGCCATTTCTTTCTTGGTAATGCCAAATGAGCAATAGGAACTTTTTGCCTCTTTAATTGCGCTAGTAATCGAACAAAGTCTGTGTACCTCCGAAACACAAACCAACAATCACCATTTTTCAATTCCACTCGAAGTTTGTAGACCTGAGTCAAGAACAGAAAAAGAATCTGTTTTTAAAATACCTCAAAGTATAATACAAAAAATAAAACAGTCCTTTCATAATTTTGTATTTTAAATAATATTGTTGCATCATACCTTTATCATTATTTTTAAAGTTATACTATTAAACGTAAAGTAATACATATGTAAAATATTTATATTTATGTGTTATATTAATAAGAAATATATAGTAAGATAATATCAATTGAATTTAACACGATAATAGTAAAACTATAAAATCATTGATATATAATTAACTAACTGTAAATCTAGCTCTTTCCTCCATGATTTCATAACCAACGATAGGTATTCTCAAGTCATCGCTGGTAAGGGGTGACTGAAGAATATCCGAATTGGTATTGCTATCATTAGCGTAATTAAATCGTTGCACAGTAAATGAATTTGAGTGGCCGGATCCATCGGAGTCAGGACTATCAAGAACTCTCACAGTGCCTGCCTGAGAACTTCTTGTTTTACTAATCGCGAGTGTTACCTCACTAAGGCATCCCACATCAGCCTCTGAATTGGACATTCTTAACTTGGACAAAACAAGACCATGCATACTTCAAATAAAAAAGTCAAATAATTTACAGCTTAGCTACTAGATAAATGATAAAAATAAGCTCAAGCAATTAATTATATTTTTTATGTAAAACACTGTTTAAATTAGGTAACACAATACTGAAAGATACTACCTGTTTGACAAAACCAAGCAAACATCAACTAATATAGTAATGTTATATCAACATTATAATTCTCCCCTCAACAATATAAGTGTAATATAACACGTTGTACAACAGTTTCATTCGTTGAATAGAAAATTATAATATTGATGTAATGTCACTGTTAGTTGTTGTTTACTGGAAATATGAGTGATTGACATCAAAAGCATTTGAAACCAATAGAAAAAGTATTCGTACATAAATCTCACATTACGTGAAAAGATGATACATTTAATTTAAAAAACTTGTATACTAAAAACCAGTGTATCAAATCACTTGTAACAAAACTAAGTCCCACACCGTGTAACCAATTTAACAAATCAAGAAGTTTGCTGAACACTAACCTTAATTATTTCGACACAAAAATGTAACACGACGCACTCAATTACATTTTTATTATTTCACAACACAATCGTACATATCACATCGTTTATCATGTTATAAATATAACAATCGCCTGGTCAACAAATCCCTTGACGAACTTGCCTTATGTTCATTTGACATATTGAAAGTTTACAAACAATTCACGAAATTCGTGAAAGAATAAAATCAGTAAAATCAAAAACCAGGAGAGAGTCTTGGAAGTTGTTTCTTTTCTTTTCTTGTTTTTTTTTTACTGTGTTAAAAAAAAAACTGTATGCACTAAACTGAAGTGAGAAAAACGACCACAATTACAGATCAGAACATGCTAAAAAATGCTGCCATATATCCAGCAACCATCGTGATTTGTGGTGCCATCTAGGGACTTTACGCGCGAGAGAGAATCAAATTAAGAAGAAAAAAAAAAAATTAATTAGAAAAAAAAAATTAAAAAATAAAAAAAATCTAATAAAAGCAATTATCGTTTAAATTAATATATATCCAGCTTTCTGTCTCTAGTTCGATTCGCTAATGAAAAAATTTAATCAAGAATTCTAAATTTGTTTCAAGTTTTTGAAAATCAGGAGCAAGGTACCAGAATGATTTCACTTCGATGAAACTCTATCTAATTTAACCCGTGTCACTATATTAATAAAATTACTAATTCTTTGTTACGTGGAAGATTAGATTAAAAACAGCGAATTAGAAATTTTAAATTTTTCTATAAGCCGTTCTTGAGTGGAGTGGAAACTGGTCGTCTGAAACTTTACGAATCTCGATCTTTCTAGAATTTTTCTGGACGTTTCAAACGCAAAAATTTAAGCTACTCTGAAGTATTTCGCGGAGACGGATCTTCTTAAGGTAATTTAGTCCTAATTAATTGATCGTAGTCAATTGGCGTCTAAAGCAAACCGATCTCACCTGGTCGAGCCGACCTTTTCAGCGCCCCAAATGAAACCGAGCGGAGCAGAGCCCTAGAAGCCGATAAATGCGATAATTTTCTTATCGCATCGCGCTTTATTAAAGATAGAAGGTTAAGTTCGAGGGTCTCCACCGATCCGATCCGAGGCTCTTTTACGATGATCGATCAGGCATACGCTCGACGATTACTTCCGTAGGTCAAGCAAACTTTGTCGGCAATGTCGAAGCGTCCGACTCTTTGTACATTTAAGTTATTTTCGAACTTATTACAGTTCTGCCTCAGTTTTCTATAAAAAAAAGAAACGGCTTCCGACCTCGTGGCATTAGACATCGACGTTCGTATCGAATGCTCTTTGCGGATTGTAAGCTTATAACTCGCGCAGCAAATGAGTAACGTTACATCACGAGGCTCGTAACCGTTACACGCAATAATGGAGCATGTATCAGGTGTATGTAATTAACGCACAACGTGGATAGCTCGGCTAACAGCGCGTACGACAGGATATACGCCTGTAATTCATTTACCGATATCGTAGGCAGTAATCGGCTGTGAATACTCCGATAAAAAGACAAGGTGGAGGAGCATTTAATCGCTCTAAAAATAAGGCGATTCAGGGGCAAAGGCGAGGACAATGTTTAACATTAAGGAGAAATTAATTAAGGACAATTTCGATCAAACAGCTGCAATTAATGCATCTTTAACTTGATCGAATTCGGCAGAAATGTTTACGAGATTTCTAGCAACTCGTCGTCCGTAATCTCTAACTTTTCTGTTCACGTTAACTAAAACATTTTTAATTCCACATTAATCTTAAAACTCTAAACGTAAGTAAAATTTACCCAGATAAACTTTAGTGAAGTAAATTTTAAAATTTTAAAGAAAACATGTGTTTCGTTTTTTATTGAAACTTTTTTCAACTTTATTTAATCCCAAAAATATTCTAACAGAATCTTTCTCGATGTTTTCTACATAGAATTAAAAACAAAGTATTGAATTTTGATCATTTTTCCAGGAGTTATGAGCAATAAAAATGTGCTAAATAAAATTTCGATTTATCTATTTTATCTGCTTTATCTATTTAGACTTTACATAAATTTTAGACGTTTAGAGAGAGTTTTAGAGTTGATAACAAAATACCATATAAATGTTATTTGATGAGTTAGTCATTAAGATAATTTGGTCGAAATCACTTTAAACTATGTGGCTCAATGAAATAAGATATGTCAGCCATAATTGCGAATCAAAGCTTTGAAAATTATGAACATGTCCATTAATTAATTTTTAAACAAAATTCCATATTTTTAAGAAACTTCCTCGATCTCTTAATTTCCAAAAAGCTGAGAGTTGATAAAATGATGAAAATATTTGATACACGCAAAATAAGAACACGAATTTTTATTTTTTATAAATCAATTTTTATAACTTCCTTTCTTATATTCACTGTAATACCAACCAAGGCCGGTATTCATAGTCGAGTCTTAAGTTCATCTTCAGATACTCCGTAGCCAATGAACTGATTTGTACAGCATCTAAAGATAAACTTAAGATGATCTTAAATACAAGACCTGACTATGAATACCGGCCTATGAAATGCTTGATTGAGACTTGAATCGAGATTACGCACAAACCGTCGGCGCAGTTTTGTCGCCACGATTGTGCAAGCAGCTCGATGTGCAGCGAGTCTTTCGGTTGCAACAAACCGTCATTTGCCAATCATCACTATTATGGAGATTAGAGATAAGGGATCTGTTCTTTATAGCTGCACTGCTGAAATGATGCAATAAGTTAGAATGAGACAAATATATATTTTTTTTTTATATATATATATATATATATATTTAAATATATATTTTTATATATTTTTTTTATATATATTTTTTTTCCCAGACTTAACGCACCATAGGTAAATGGGAGATTCCTGAGATCATTTTGAGACGAAAATCCTAATACCAAAATATCGAGGGTGCTATAGTTTTTAAATGAGAAGGGTTTATAGTTGACTAATCAAGCCGTCCGAAATTCGCGCGCTCAGGCATGGCACACTGTACAGTAGTGAAGGTGTTTACTTATACGATACACTTCATGCAACAGCAGTTCGATGCGTATCGTGTTCCAAAGTCAATACTGACATATTTTACTATTATTATATTTATTAATTATCATAATTAATTAATAGTTTATACATAAATACAATAAAAATAAGAAACAATTATAACAACAACGTATGCAAAATTATCAATTTCAAGAATAGATTTAGGGCTTGAAAACACCTTCACTACTGTACAGTGTGCCATGCCTGAGCGCGCGAATTTCGGACGGCTTGATTAGTCAACTATAAACCCTTCTCATTTAAAAACTATAGCACCCTCGATATTTTGGTAAAAGCGATTTATTTTATAATAAAAAACATCGCTTATTTATTTAAACATGAAATTATTAATATTAAATTTATTAATTTCTTATCAACTTATTTAATAAAATGCTCAATGTTTAATAATAATTTAATTTATGAAATTGTTATAATTTAGAAATTTTACAAATAGATCCGGCAGAATAAGTATGATAAACCTGCCCCTATTACAAACAAGTGTTTTTCGATGTGATCAACTTTTGAAGAAATTGGCGCTAAGAAATTTTAAAGGTGTCAGATCCACCGTAATTTTTCAACTGAACTTCAAAATTTACAAAATTACATTATATATATACAAAATACAATACACGCTCTATATATATATATATTATATACACAATACATACAAAATACACTACACACTCTATATCTACTATATATGTGTCGCCTAAGTTCCACTACCGCTATCTACGAAAAAGACTATTTTTGAGACAATTTTTCCATTGAACTACAGAGTTGACACTCCTTCCCTCTAACCTCCATAATCACTATCATGATCGCTGAACAGCAATAATCGCTGCCGATTCGTGCATGTGTGTACATATGCTATCGATCTCATAGGCACGCATGCGCGTTGCGCGCTTGCAACCACATATCAGATGCACGCATACCGGCATTTCTCTTTCATGTCGCGTTCACATGTGTGAGCGATGACAATCTGTGTGTGTCGAGTTTTATGCCGCATGAAAGGTCGGTCGTCGATATTTGGTGCTTTCCATTTAGCGACACAAATCGACACAAGCATCATTCTATCTTTTTTAAACATTCATAAATAACAAAGATAGAATGACACTTGTGTCGACTTGTGTGGCTAAATGGAAAGCACCAATTATCCACTCTCTGCGATAACCGCGTAGTTTTGTAGCTAATTATATTGTTGTTCTCCATATACACAGATATTCATTGTGTTTATTGCGTTCTATATTCCGACAGTTTTGGAATCTGTTTTTTTTTCTCATTATCATAATCTCAAAGGGACGAGGAGTTTTTTTCTTAGCAAATGCTAATGTTAATGTAATGTGTTACTGTTATCAATGTCCTCAGCAAACACCAACTGACATTAATCTAACATCAATGTTATAATTTCCCACTCAGCAATGTAACTGTGATATAACGCACGCGTTATATTGCATTTATATTGTTGAGTGGGAAATTATAACATTGATGTTACGTTAATATTGATTGGTGTCTGCTGGGTTATAATTTTCCACTCAACAATATAATTGTTATCTACAACATGTGTTATGTTACACTTATATTATTGAGTGAGAAATACAATGTGTTGATGTCACTGTTAGTTGATGTTTGCTTATTCGTTCGTTATCATGGATAAAAATATATAATTCAATGCTAAAAGAATACCGAATAATACAAGGGATGATGATGAAAAGAATCATTAACTGTCAAAAGAGAATATAACACAAAGAATATAATAATTCGTTTCTGCTTCTCTGCTTTCGTTTCATAGAAAAGCAAACGTTTTCGCGCGTTTAAATTTCGCGGCACAAACAACGGTTACGATACTGATTTTATTATCCCAGTGACCGTAATTGTCAAAATATGCCACGTTTTTTTCTTAGCTCTCGCGAGTTAATTATGCCTCTCAATTTGATTCACAAAGATACGCGACGATAAAATGAGTAACGAAAGCAGCTGTTTTGCCGTCGTCTTTTTGGCGGCAAACCGGTGAATAACGTGGCGTAGCGTGGCATTGTTAGGCACTCGTGAATCTGTGAGGAACCAGCGAAAGATAACGATCTCATTATGTCAGGTAGCGTGCTGAAATTTGCGAAGCTGTCGGACAAGGCGTTCGCGCCGACGAAGGGCTCGGAATATGCGGCGGGCTACGATCTACGGAGGTACATTGTTTTCCAAACAACACTTGATTTCTGGTTGACTTTTCCCATTTATTCTGCTCTGCTAAGTGCTACTAGCTGTATAAGTAAGACAATGGCAACGGTATGCGATTGCTGGATTTTAGTTACAGATATTTAGACTGTTACATATAAGTAACTTTGATAAATGGTCCAGTAACCTAAGCGTGGACAGGGTAAGGTAGAATCAATCTTTGATAATGAATTAATGTGTTTGATGAGTATTGTGACGTTTCTCTACGATTATAATAACTGTTTGATGAAGATTAGGTTTATAAGATATGTTTCTCTTGTGTGATACAGTGCGTACAAGTATATTATACCAGCCCATGGCAAGGAATTAGTCAAGACTGATTTGCAACTAGAAGTTCCTTTTGGTACATACGGCAGGGTTGCCCCACGATCTGGTTTAGCATGGAAAAATCACATAGATGTTGGCGCAGGTGTCATAGATGCGGATTATCGGTACGTATAATTAGTGTAGTTTCTAAAAAATATGTACCAAAAATATGTACTAAAATGTCTTTATTTTCTTCTTTTCAAACAGTGGTAATATTGGTGTAGTACTGTTCAACCACAGCAATGAGGATTTCGTTGTTGCACCTGGTGATCGCATAGCTCAAATAATATGTGAAAAGATTACATACCCTAAGATAGAAGAAGTAGATACCTTAACTGACACAACTAGAGGCGCAGAAGGATTTGGCTCAACAGGCACGAAGTAAAGATTTCAAGATAAACCTAACTTAACTGATTTACAAAGACTTATTTTGATTTACTTATCATACGTTAAGCCCTTTGATACATCCTACATAAATAAAATGCATTAATATTTTGATAGAATATAGCTTCCTCTTTTTATTTCTTAGAACCATATTTATGATTGTATTTGATTATATAGCACATAGCCCATTAGTATATACATAGAAAAAGAAAATATAAAAATAATTTTTTAAGATCACTTAGATATTCGAGAGAGGAACTAGTCCTGTGTGCAGAGTTGGTGTTTTGATGAGAGCCAGTACATTTTTGAACTGTTCATGATTTGCATCCCGTAAAATCTTAAATAGAACATTCTCAGAAGTGGTTATGTGACAGCCTATGTCTCGCATTCTCTGTGAAAGAAATATTTAGATGATAGATACGACAGAGGACAACAAGCCTCCTCTTACACATAAATATCATCAACTGTGAAAACATACCTCCAAAGCTAATAATCTATCTTCTTGAGTACGTGACGAACAACAATCTGCCACTGTGTGAACCTCATAGCCGTACTGTCTTAAGTCAATAGCTGTATTTTCTACACAGACATGTGTTTCGACACCTATGAGTATAATGGACTCTGGTTTTTGTCCATTGCAAAGTGTGGCAAGCTCCTTATTAATCTGAGGAAAGTAAAACTACATTTATATATCTATATGACATTGATACTCTTTGTAAAAGAATAAGAAAAGCCTGTACTTACTTCAGGAGTACACATACTGAATTGCATCTTCGCGAATGGTCCCTTGGCTCCAGAGATATCAAGTTCAGGTATAGTCTTCCCTAAAGATTTTGGATTCTGTTCGGAAACCAGCATGGGCACATTCAGGATTTTCAGAGCATTGATCTGCAAACAATCGCATTTTATATTACAACATTGATGCAACAATAAGAACAATAATTTTTTTATAGCTGACTACACTAACTATGCTAAACTTATAAAGAACAGCTCTAATTTCAATTCTAAAGTGGATGATATGCAATTATGAGAAATAACATAACCTCAACATTTCCAATATAAAAAATGTAAATCGTAACGTAGAGTAATGATGTAATGATAGATTTACCAATTTCGTTGAGTTTTGAACTATCTTATCGAATTGGTATATAGCCTTCACGAATTTTTCCTGAACATCGCATATGAACAACGCGGTCCTTCCTTGCCGGAGGATAGCTTTTGCAGGATTTATAGCCATCGTCGCGGTCGTTATTTACGTTGTTATTTGATTTTAGCGTGAACGAAAGAGATGTGTAAACGCAACAGGTCGCAGTTCACGAAAACCGCGAAAAACACTGAAAAGCAAACATGTGACGTATACGGCAATTCTTATATGCGCGATATAGTCATGTGATATGAGTCCAAGGTTTTATCATTATCAATTTATCGTTATCAACAAGTTTCGACGCGCGTTTTAAACAAGCTAAAAAGCGAAGGCTAGAGACAAACGCTTTATATAAACTACGTAATTAGCACTGGCAACTGATTAAATATTACAAATTTTATTTCAGTTACTTAATAAGAGTATTTTTACTGTCTTTATTTTATTTTATTTCATTATTTTCGTTTTATTTATATTGTATAAGAAGAGAAATGACGGACAGTGATCAATACGTTAAAAAAACAGCAAGAGTACGAGGATTAGCTACTCGTATAATATAAAACAAGGCTAGATTTTTATTTTTCATTGTTTTCATCGAATTCATTTGTCCGATACTCCTACACGTGAATAAAAACAACGCATTACATCTCGCGTTTATTCTCGTGTTGCATATGTTGGTACATACGTCTGCCATGCATCTGTGCAATGTTATCAAATCGAGGGAAACGGACACATGCATTTTAATCGCACGCATATTCCATATCATAAAACGCTGTTACGAAAATTGCCAGAAAGGATTTAAAAAAAATGTAAGAATCTTCTCTTCGCCAGTGATAATAAATTAAAAAAAAAGGGCAGTGACTGACTTCAAACTGGCAATAATGATATATTGGTTAAACGTTTATTATGACGATGTTTCGACCTTTGGTTTAGGTCCTTTTCAAGAATATCTATAAATATGTTACATTGGAATAATACAATTTATAGGCGCAAATAATACATATTCGATTTAAGACTTACATGTTAGACGGTCCGGTAATACATAAAAACAAACTATGCAGTAGAATGCATCACAAACATTAGTTAAGAATTGAGCAGACGTCCCAGATAGCACAACTGATCCTTTTGATTTCAAAAAGAATTCACTTTCTTGAGTTCTTTTCGAATTCGCGTAATCTGTTCGAAATGAACTAAAAAAGAATTCCTCTTCATTGCGAATTCTTATGGACTCGAAAAGGAATCCTTTTTGAATCTAAAAAAGAACTCACAAATGGTGACATAAAAGTGAAGTCTTTTGGAATGCTGAAAATACTTTTAGAACAGAAATGGGATGGAAAAAGAATTCATTTTGTAAATCGGGGACCAAAAAAGAATTCTTTTCGAATTCTCTGTGCTATCTGGGGTGTATGTATATTGAGCAGACGAATATGTATTATTTGCGCCTATAAATTGTATTATTCCAATGTAACATATTTATAGATATTCTTGAGAAGGACCTAAACCAAAGGTCGAAACGTCGTCATAATAAACGTTTAACCAATATATCATTATTGTCAGTTTAAAGTCAATCACTGCCCATTCCTTTGGATTTAAAAAAAAAATCATTAATTTAACAAATGTAGATTTATGCCTTTTTTTGAGTCCAATCATATGACGATAACTAATAGTTTAAAATGAAGATATATTTACAATTTTACATCCTGTTACAGGATTAACTTATTTAATGTGTATATAAATGTAAAATTGTAAATATATGTTCATTTTAAACTATTTGTCATATGATTGGGTTCAAAAAAGGCATGAATCTATATTTGTTATTTTGATATCAATGAGCCATATATTAATGTATATTTGTATTAAATCATTAATTTTTGAAATAATTAATTCTTCTTCCTTCTCTCTCTGACTCCTCGAATCTTTTATCGAATAAATTTGCACGATCCTCCAGAGAATGCCCTACATTGCGCTTGATGGAAATCATCCCGAGTATGAGTATGGAATCTGCCGAGGAGGGCCGGAGGACGGATCATGCTGCGCAGGTTCCCGGAGATTGACGAGAGCGCCGCATGGTGGGGTTCTCTCACACCATCTAGGGACACTGGCTCGACCGAGCCGCGCGCCGAGGTGCAGCAGTAGTCAAACAATGCCCCAAGTGGTTGGGTGTGCGCGTCGCGGCTAAGAACGAGGACAGGAGGTCGAGAGGAACTCGAAGTCGTTTAACGTTTCGTTATGAAGCTCGCCAGGTCCGCTTAACGCGCGCGTGTCCCCGCGTGTCCGTGTGCGCTCGGCCTGCGTCCTATCTCGCATCGCGTCCGGCAGGAACGTCCGTAGAGCACGCACAGGATGGCCGTGGAACCTCGCGTGACTGGGAACGCGAAGCCCCTGGTGCCGCTGTTCACGAAGGCGTCCGACTGCGTCAACACCAGCTGCTACTGGTAAGTGACCACTGCGTCGTCACCCGCGCTCGTCGGGGGCGCCGATCGATCCTCGGACAAACAAACGGCGCCGTATTGCGGCATGCACCGCGCTCCGATCGATACGTTGCGACGGTGCGGACGACCGCGCGCGGGAGCCCGAGGCGCGTAATTTGAAACTACGCGATCGAGCGTCGAGTTTCCCTATACGCGAAAGACGTCCAAACCGCAACTAACAGTTAATCCTTTGCACTCCGTTGTCCCCTCTCAGGGGACATGTAATTGTTACGTACAACACTTGTCATTTTACACTCGCATTGCTGAAATTATAAAATTGATGTAATGTTAACCCTTTGCACTCCGCGAATTACGTAAATCTACGTAATTCTAGCATATCACTCGGATGTCCTCTCTGAGGGGACATTAAAGTTTATTAGTGATTACGGGGAATCAACTTATTCCAGCGCAACTTTTTGAGAAATGCATGTTTCTCTGAAGTTTGCCAAAGTGGTGCCGAGTA